>CAJNDS010002087.1:195000-667500 GCA_905221605.1 Symbiodinium natans | reverse complement strand
CTGGTTTTGACTGTAGCTGATAGCATTGACGACGTGACCCGCGCTGCAATGTGGCTTTGCTGGATTCTCACAGAAGCCGATAAGCGCTGTCCTGCAAATGGAGAGATCCGGGCCGGGGCCCTCACTCTCAAAGGAGGCAACGTCCGGAAAGAAAGAAGGCAAGTTGGATTGCTCATGGTATAACGGACGCAAATTTGCTCGAGGAGCTAGAAGCAGGGGAGGTGCCTATGGCCTGCATGAATGCTTTGGGGATATTGGGGGAAGGAAGGGAGACACTTCTGATCCAATGAGGAGACGTTCCTGAATTAAATGAGGCTCCGACAGTGGCATCGGCCCGAAGCTCCGATAATCTTGCATCTTGCAGACCTGCTCCGAAGTTCAAGAACCGAAACGAAGCCCGTAGAAGCCCCTCAGTTTCGTCCTCCGACAGAAGACCTTCAGCTCCGTCCTTGGGCTTCATGGGAATCGCAAGGAAGAAACAGAGGTGGAGTTCCATGGAATAGGAATAGGACGAGGTTCTGCGACCGGGGTGAACAAAGTTTAACAAAAATGTTGGCTGGAGGGGCGTGAATGAACCCTCAAGACATTCTCCGAGGGATCTTCCTTTTCATCGTTTGGGCGAGCCACCAGTCTGGTGGGCCTCCGGCATCGCCAAGGCGCTGCACCTCAGTGTTGTTGAGCAGCTTGGCGACTTCGTTTTCTGCAAGAATGTCGTGTGCGCTATCTTCACAAAACCAACCCAACAGCCATGAGATGGGCGACAGGTTTGAACTGTTCTTCAACATCAGAGTTACAATCTGAACCAGTACAGAAAACATGGCACCTTCGACAGCCTTTACAGCCCAACGTCAGTTTCCACACCAAGTCGCCTTGATACCAGGCAGGTTGTACCATCCACTGACGGCATAACCAGAAGGGCATGTAACCGACCCTGAGTATGAAGACTGCACCTCCTCGACACGTGTGGCTTTGGAGGAACCTGTTTGGGTGCTAAGGCTGTGAGCAAGTGTCGAGAGCAACTTGGACAAAGGCTTCTAGACTACCTGGCCCGTGAGAAGCGCCCCATGTGTGCTTGGAGTCCTCCTCTGCGCGACCAACAAGGACAAGGCCTCATGTAATCTACCAGAACCCACTCGGTCCGCTTAGCCATGAAGGGACCAAAAAAGGTCGGAGGATGTCGACGTGGCTGCCGGAGGTGGAGGCGGTGGCGTCTCTCTAGTACGAACAAGACTGAGTAAGAAGTGACAATCACCTAAACCCTAAACCCTAAACCCTAAACCCAAAACCCTAAGATGGTCCCTTGTGGTTGCCCACTCCTGGGTAGCCGCAGCTTTGATGTCCAGGCAATGGGGCAGCGTCTTCTCCTCTTGGAGGGGCCATGAAGGTACTGGGGAGCATTCCTCCTGGGCTGGGATTCTTCGCCTTGAGGACTTCTAACCTAAGTCAGGGTACTTATAACACTCTTAGGGCCCTTATAGCTAACCTTGTAACCACCCTTCTAGATACCGGGGGGGGCCCTTGCTGTGTCTCATGTCCCAAGCATGGTGTAGAAATCGTCGCCCCAGCGCCTGAGAGACCACCACGGCACCGGGAGGGCAGCTCATGCCCCAAAACGCCTGAGACAAAAACTGAAAACTTTGCGCACATGGCTGTCATTTTGGTTGATGCTTGCATGGATAGCAATCGCAATAGCCGTGTTGAGGACACTGACGTTTATAAAACGTCACCACAAAAAGCCTCTGACAAAAGGACCCGGGGCGTAGAAACGATTTGCAACAAAAATGCCGAGATCAAGCTTCATGCTGGTGCTTGACAACAGGGCTCAGATAGGAATGGAGAGTAAGAACACTAAGAATCGACAAAATAAACATAATACTAGCGGTCAGAATCATCTAAAGCATTGTAGCCCCCTATAATATCAAAATTTGTTCCGGACGAAAAGACCTTATCGCGAATGGAAAATGTGAATTAAGTGCTAATTTAGTATCAGTATTCGTAATCCGCGGGAGTCGTACACGGTTCAGTTTGAGGGTTTGGTTTTTGAGTAGGGTCGTCCTTTCATATGATTCATATGGTTTCAAATATCAAAAAACTATGAAGACAATAAATATGAAATCCAAGATATCCCGAAATTCTTAGCCAATTTCCTAAAAACGCCCCTACCCCCTCCCTTTTTTACTCTCCTTTAGACTAGTACAGCTCCTTTTTAATGTAGTCGTTTGGTATTGAGTATTTGGGCGCGTTTAGAAAACAAAGGAAGGGATTAATACCACAGCAAAAGAGTAAGAGAGACATTCTGCCAGCGTAGACCTCCAACTTTGCGACAGACTCCAAGTACCCCAGTACACCAAGAGCAGTCCAAGCGACTTCCACAAGCATTCAAAGAACACCCCTGAAGAGACCTCCAAGAGCACTCCCCAACGCCCTAAACCCTAAACCCTAAACCCTAAACCGTAAGACCACTGGAAGGTCTTCTAGGCAAAGAGGACTTCGAGCTCTCCAGAAGCCCATGTGCTCTTCAAGAACATCCCTAAACAGCACTCCTATGATCCTAGGGCACCTTCAGAGAAATCCAGCACCCCAAGAGCTCATGCAAAGCATTTGAAGGGCCGCAGTGCAATCCCCACTGTTGCAGTAGACTTCAACAAGTCGACTCTTGAGCCACCAGAGTACGTCGATCGCGATCGTCCGAAACACGAGTTAGTGGCCGCTCGGAGATGCCGATGGTCCGAGTGGGTCGTCGGTTGGAGTTCCCTTTTGACTGTCGGCTTGGAATTGTGAATCACCAATAGGTTGCCGCAAACAGACGAGAATCGATTCATCCCCCTTAGCGTTGTCGGCCTCGGAGGACCCCTTGGCGGAACCGCCACGTTGTAAATTCCTGAGTAGCTTGCCGCAGCGCACGAAAATAGATGCTCGGCAGGGCCGAAAGGGCTCCGCCTGCCAATGAAGATGACGTCTCGAAAAGCCCCCGCCGGCGCTGTGGCAAGACTGATGGGGAAAATGCGCGCTGGAGTTGATGGTCGAGTTAGGGGTTGACAGGGGACTACTAGTGGGTGACTGTGCTGATGCTTCTTTGGGTCCCTGTCGACAATTTCTCTTGACCTAGCAATAGCACAGGGTCAAGGCCAACCACTTTTTACAATTTCAGCTGCCACAACAAGCTAATTTAGAAAGTAAAGCCCGGTTAGTCTGAGCCGCTGACATCCCCACTGGCGGGTACGCTGAGGTACCCCACTGTCTGGGCCCTGTGTCACAGACACAGGTGTGGACCACCGTATTGCTGCTATTGCCGTCTTCGCTACTGCTGCTTACTGGTACAGAACTAGGCTGTGGATCTATTGCGATTTGCCTGCTACTGCTAGTGTCACATGCATTCCAGGAGAGGTCGCTTGCAGAATGTTTGGGGTCAGGGAGGTGTCTGTGCAAGACTGAAGACTTAAGGACTCAGGCTCGGGTTGCTGCCTCTGACCACTGGCGCCGTTGTAGTAAAAGGGCGGGTTTGCGGCATTGTCAAACGGAAGCGTCTTGTAGGGGGCTCCGCGCATGACACCTGCCAGGGCCTGCCAGGGCGGAGCAAAAACAGATCTTTCTTCACAAGCAAACGCACCGTTCCCCCCGGAAAAAAAGAGTGGAAGAGATGTGGGTTCTTCCCTCTCACGGATCGACTGTCGACCCCAAAGAAGCCTTCAGCGTGATTCCGTTTGGCACCATGGGCTTCGCCACGGACTCGTTCACCGGGAAAGATGTGTTCAGGAGAACCGGGCACACCTTCTCGATCCTCATTTGGGAAGAGGGACTCTGGTTAAGGAAACGGCAAGATCACCGTGGAAAGCGGGTCGTGAATTTTCCAAACCAACCCGAAATGTTGTACAGTTAAAGTCCCAACGTCCCAACATTTTGCGTGTGCTTTTGCCGCCCCCGGCTGTTGTGTGTCTGCTCTTTGCTGACTTCTTTACGGTCCAGGACAAAGCCGGCTAACTTCACAGCGCTTCGGAGCTTCGACTCACTCTCGCAGGTGAGCATCAGACGTTTCACAGATCAGTCGAGCATCTTCAGAGTCGCAGCAGTGGCGTAGAGCTTTGATAAGTCCTGGGGGTTTGCGTGCGTGTGCAGCTGCGAGAACTCACATCACTGACTCACTGCTTTGGCCAGCTCTATCCGAAAGGATACCCTGCACACACCAACAAAATCCCTACTCCAGGGACTCCTAATTACTTGATGGGATCAGGTCGCCTTCTTGTTACTAAATGCGGCGAGGGCCTTGGATTTCCTATGAGGGCCTTGGACTTCGTATTAGAGCCTTGCGTTTTATTTTCATCTTTTTAATTGGCCTTGGCTTGGCTTGGCTTTGCGGGGAAGGGGGGTGGCTTGGGGCTGGGGGGGGGGGGGGGGGTTGAGGGAAAACTTTAGGGTTTAAGGGTTAACAGGTTCAGGCTTTTTGGGTTTAGGCTTTCTGGATTAGGGCTTAGCGAAAGCAATTCAGGGTTTAGGGTTCAAGCTTAAGGGTTGAGGCTTTTGAGTTTAGGCTTTCGGGATTAGGGTTTAGCGAAAGCAATTCAGGGTTCGGAGTTTCGGGTCTTCAGTCTTTGGAATTCATGCTTGTCGTTTCCTGACATGACCGAGAAATTCCCCGCTCTCCTGACAGACACTACCCATGCCTTGCAAATATCGCAAATACCAGCGTTTTGTGCCGTCAAATGCGCGCTACCTACTACTACTACTACTACTACTACTACTACTACTACTACTACTACTACTACTCCTACTACTACTCTTACTCCTACTCTTACTCCTACTCCTGCTACTACTGCTACTGCTACTGCTACTGCTACTACTGCTACTACTGCTACTGCTACTGCCACTACTACTACTACTACTACTACTACTACTACTACTACTACTACTACTACTACTACTACTACTACTACTACTACTACTACTACTACTACTACTACTCCTGCTGCTGCTGCTACTACTACTGCTGCTGCTGCTACTACCACTACCACTACCACTACCACTACTATTACTACTTCTTCTACTACTACTACTACTACGACTACGACTACGACTACGACTACTACTACTACGACCACGACGACGACGACCACTACTACGACTACTACCACTACTACCACTACGACTACGACTACGAATACTACGTCGACGACAACGACGACGACCTTCGACGACGACGAGGACGACGACGACTGCTGCTGCTGCTGCTACTCCTACTCCTCCTACTCCTCCTACTACTGCTACTACTACTACTACTACTACTACTACTACTACTACTACTACTACTGCTACTGCTACTGCTACTGCTACTGCTACTACTACTACTACTACTACTACTACTACTACTACTACTACTACTACTACTACTACTACTACTACTACTACTACTACTACTACTACTACTACTACTACTGCAGCCATGTACTCCGCGCTACTTTCTATTGATTACCGACTACCACAACACAACACTGACATGACTGTCTTGGCCCATCTCTCCTCTTGGCTAACCGCTGCCTTCGAAGAACACAAGCTGCCTTGGCCAGACTCCGCGGACTGGCAAACAAAGAGAACCTCCGCCCCGTTGCCTGGAGAGCCACGAAGGGGTTGAAGGGCACCATTAGGCATCCTAGGGTCTGCGGAGAGTCTAGGGAAGTTAAGAACATTTTAGGGAGTCTTTAGGTCTGTGGGCAAGTGTTCAGAAGTCCCGGGTTGCAGTGGCTTTATGCATCGCTAAGGGAATGTGTGAGGACGTGTTCCAAGGTTTAACCGACTGATACTTCAATTCGCAAAATTTCGCATGACTATTACCAATTTTTTTGCTTGTGCTCATGAGTAGGCATCTTATCCGTGTCCGTCTTCGGGCTGTTCCTGTGCGCTCAGGTGCTTGCGACTGGGCTGGAGCCAAGTTCTGTTGTTTGTAGTCGACACTGACACCGACAACACACAACACAGACAACACAGCAATGACGGGTGATACTGAATGTAGGAACAGCCATGGCTCGTGTCGGATTTTGCTTCCTTTCTGCCTTCGCCCTCAACGCTGCGTCAGAATCCCAACCCCACAAAGCCCCCAAAGCTTTCAAGGAGGTCATGTCTGAAGGCCCGAAACCGACACTGAGTAGAGCATCTTCTTTCTCACTATCGACCTCTATCCCTCCTGATTCTGGGGCTTGGGGCCTAGAGTTGACTCTACTACGGGCAAACGGCGTGTCACACATCAGATTTGACTAGGCTTAAAAGCCAACCACCTCGTGGACTTAATGTTGCCGGCGAACGGAGTGCCTCATTGATGAACTCACACCAACAAATAGGTCCACAATTCCGAAAACCGAGAGCCGCACCATCGCGTTTCGGTATGACCACTTCGTAGTGCGTCACGTACTGATAAACTTGCCTGATGGAGACCCAGAATATGCCATTTGGAGGAATTTCTAACCCGCGTCGGGTGATGGAAACTTGGACAAACATGGTTTCTCGAGCTGTGGCTTTCGCGGCCTCTGCTGCGTATTGAGATGCTCGTCGTCCCAGATGCGCAGTGCTAGATCACTTGCAGTCACTGTCGACACGCTGGCATCAAGTGCCAGGGACGCCTCATGGATTGACATGTGCTTCCACACCTCTCTCCAACCACCAAGGCCAACATGTTGGAAACAACGAGCCGAATATGTCCAAGATTTGAAGAATCCGTGCTGCTGCCCAGCATAATGACTTTGGTAAAAACCAGGCCATCATTGCACTTCGGCTCACACAACCGCTACGTATGTGCATGCTATATCTACACCAGTAAAACAGGTTGCAGGGCTAGCAGTCCGCCTCGCAACTGCTGAAGCTGACAACATCACCCATCGTCTCCTCAGACACATGCTGACAGCAACATGCTGAAAACGGAGGGTGTATGTCTTGAAGTTTTTCATGATCATCGCAGCAAGACTAACAACAAAACCAAAAAGTTGCACAGGTTAACTAGAGTCAAAGTAGCACTAAACATCGTAATGCGGGCTACAAAGCACCTGCTTTTGTTTCAGGATTAGGTCCTTAGGTACTCCAAAACAGTCAAAACGAGACAGCTGTCTTTCCGAGCTTCTTGGGCATCTGGTGCTTGCGCCTTTCAAGGTTGAAGGAGGCGAGATTAGATTCGATTTGGAAGAAAGCAAGCGGATGTGTGGGCGACGGAATCTAATATTTCCACTTCAAGTCCCACTAGCTTGAACAAATCTCCCCAAAATTCCAATCGCGGGTGCAAAGTTTAGATTGAGGCTATTAGTTGAAACAGACTCACTTGCACATTTGAGCTGCGCTGCTTCTCCAGACAATGTTCAGAAGGAGAGTGGGGGTACTCATAATCTTAGCGAGAAGTGGACACTTAGTGTCCTGACCGCAGCAGTAACTAGTAAAGGAAACATTCATCAAATGCTTCTCCAGAAGTACTACTGTCAAAGCAAACATGAGTGCTGGTACTTCCCGAAGTATGGGCCATGCTGCTACCGACATCTGCTGACAATGTCATTTTGCTGAACAGCTTCTCGCTGACCATGTCTCTGGTCATTGCAGTCACCTGCGTTGAGTTCTTTATTTGCTCTTAGGCCGGAACAGAAACCTCCAGAATCCATGTCGACATGCATTTGAAGCACATTCGTATCATAGTCATAGGTTGTAGCTGTAGCTGTAAGTGTCGCAGCCCACCAAGCCTGGCGCAGGTTGAAAACTTTTGCGTTCCTGCTTGTGTAAACTGTAAAGGCAAGCTCCGCCTCGTCTCATCTATGCAATTGATGCGGGGAAAGGCAAATCCACTAGTATCTGCCGGGGCACCTGCAACTCGGCATAAGCCCCAAGCTTTGGTGTGGGCAATTCATGGCACCGTCAACAGTCTGCAAGATGCACAGAACCCCAAGGGCAGATGGGTGTGGTGACTACTTTCCACCGGCCGCAGGGGATGGCCCGTTGCAATAGTGGGCCTGAGTGAACAGGTTCCTCTGAAGCAAGACAGGCTGGGGCTTCAGGCCCAGGACCCCGGGAGATTCAAAGGTTGAGGACGCGGTTGGAGGAAACAGCCCACGGGCACAGGCCATGAAGGATCAGGTGGGAGAGGCTGCGCTTGCAAGTAGTGTTCCGCGCGTAGCCACATCTGCGCAACAGCAAGCCCAGTTGCTATCCCTGTCGCTCCACGTCAGGATCGTCAGGTGTCCATGCCGATTGCATCTCGTGTAGAATGTGGTTGTGCTAGCGGTTGATGCTCTATTCCGCGCTGTTGTTGAGCTTGATCGCTCGCACTCAGACGAACCAGGCAAGGCACACACTATCCAACGTCTGTCACTTGCAGCCCTATTAGGCGCAAGGTGATACTGCAGTAACTGATCCTTACTGGTACATAGGTGACACACTCGATCCAACTCCAGGATATGTAAATGTCAAACATGAAGCTTTCGTAGCTGCCATTTTGTTCAATTCTGCTCCCAGGCATGTTACAGGATTGGGGCAGAGGCGGGACTACAACCAGTCTCCACGCAAAACCGAGCAGCGAGGCATATGTCCTAAACTCAGCGGGAAACACACTTCCACAGCCCGGCTCCGCGCGTATCACTCCGGAGTGTCACTCTGCATTGCTCCATGCCCTACTTCGCTGTTGAGTTCTCATACTCGCACACGGCCGGACTTCGGTCTAACTCGGAGAGACGCACTGCAGGGAACAACACACGTTGCTGCTTCGTAAAATTCTATGATCAACTATCTCTCTTCCTCACACTGTCCACTTTGTTGCGGCTTTTGAAACCCAAACAAACACTATCCCACTGCATAAACTGCTTGCCCAAGGTGAGTTTTAAAGGCTGGACGAGGCAAGAGACAGCCTCACAAGGAAAGGACCATGTCCGAATGTGCAGTCTTGTGCCCACCAACCAACAGTCGACCCCAAGCCATTCCATAAAGGTAATTACAAACCTCTGTCGACCCAAGCCCACTACTCCGGCCAGGCAATCACATCACTTACTTGATCCTCCTTCAGCTTTTCCATACTGGCGGCAACGGAAGTCGAAACCACCCTTTCCAACTACATTTAAACCCAAATGAAAGCACTGGTTCAAGCGAAGGCGAATAAAGCACTACCAAATCAGAATTCCCCAATGAACGCTGTGGGCGGAATGATTTGTTGGACGCACCAAAGCATGGGTAAACTCAGTTTTGCGAAGGAACGCTTGGGTCAACCTGGCCCTGGCAAACCAACTGAAATCCAGTATGCATGTTGGATTCCCCAATAGACGCATGGGCCAATCAAAGTCTGCGACATACATCGCAAGCTTCCAATATTTCGGTAAACATATAGTGGCCCAGTCATTAAGTGACGTCCGTTCACAGAACTGTTTGACTCGGGCGGTCCAAATGTATAAAACTTCGCGCCATGGGGCGTTCCAGTCACGAGGCGCGCGTAAGCTGCACGTAAGCAGCAACGGTCTCTGTAAACCAACCCAAGCAGAGCCACATTGGCATATTTGTGCAATATGCTGACCCAACGCGTTCTCTCACATTTTTAAGGATAGATGAGCCCGTCGTGCTATGACTGCTGTGATTGCGGACTCGGCTTGACCCAGTGCGTTCTCCACGTGCGTCCTGATAGCTGGGTCGCCCGTGCTATATGTTAAGACTTTGCTCGACCCACATGCAGGTTCTCCCGCCTGTCATGATAGCTGAGTCGCTTGCGCCACACTAGCGGATTCTGCTCGACCCAGTGTGTTCTCCTACATTTGTCAGGTTTGTCAGGATAGCTATTTCCCTGGAGCTATGACTGAAGATTCTGAATGACCCAGAGCACTCCCCCGTGGTCACCACGTATACATTGGGACTCTGCTCGATCCAGAGTGTTCTCCTGCGTTGTTATGAGAACATATGATAACTGAGTCGCTTGTGCCTTCTGTATAGTTATCTGCCCGACACAACACGTTCTCCTGCGATTGTCAAGATAGCTGAGTACCTTGTGCTATGATTGAAGATTCTGCTTGACCCAGCGCATTCTCCCACGTTTGTCATGATGGCTGAACCGCCCGTGCTATACGTCAAGACTTGCTCGATCCAGCGAGTTCTCTCACGTTTCTCATGATACCTGCCCATATATATGCGCAGTGTGCTACATTTCAGAACCGCTGCCGCCCATTGAACGCCGAACGGTAGCGCCTTCCATGTTTTTTCTCCCCGAATGATCTACCGCGAAGGACCAGAAAATGCAGCTGAAGCAAAGGGAAGGGCCAAACATGCCAAAAATCTCTCTCATCAAATGGAACTTCGGGAGCAGGTGTAGAATCCGCCTTCCGAACTGTCCAAGGCTAAGGCTTAAGAAGTGTCTACGTCTACGTTGTGGTTCGCACGAGCCGCCTTTGGGCAGGCCTTGCTCGAAAGGAATGCCATGCAAGCATGGGGCAAACGGCTCTTTCACACCATGGCGGCATGCAGAAGCTTGCTGCTGGGTTGGTGGTGCTTGCAACATTACGGGGGTGATAGTGGCGGTGGTGGCAACAACAGAATGCCAATGGCACCATACGGTGGCCTGGCAATCTGGTTGGCAAGACTGCACTGCGAACGGAATACGTCCAACTTGGAAGAAGTCCAATACATGGAAGAAAGAAGCCATCAACAACAGGACGACAATGAAGCAAACAAAGTAGTCAGAACAATCACGAGAACAATGAGCGCAAGGCGTTCCAACATTACCAGTAAGAATGCCAGGTTAGGCGTTGGACCCAACATGATCTAGTTTCGGGTCCTTTCTTGGGGTACCGTCAAAAACCAGGAATTAAGCATGCTACAGCGGGATTCCACGAAAGGGACAGTGGCCTCCTGAGCATCCTCGACAAACTCCCACTGCTGAAAGATGTCATCACCATCGCAGGTCCTCCCACTCAGCACAGTGTCAGAGAGGTGGGGAAAGAGGGAGGATGTTTGAAGGTTGAAAGCCGCCAAAAAAGGAACCTAACACACAACCCACCCACCCTCCCTCGTTTACTTGCGCGTCCCGGCCGTCAACGTCTGCCTGCTTGAGTCGAGGGCAACGAAAGATGAGCCCATACAAGTGATGCTGGAGTCATATTTTCCTGTCTGACTGTAGAATAGGCCAACCAAAAACCCATCTGAACAGGTCAGATATATTCCAGGGGGTGTCGTCCCGCTTGCCCATTGCAGATAGGAGAACTCTGGTGTGCAACAGGTGTAGCTGAAGTTCAGTGACTCACTACTACCAGCGACTGGGAAAGGGAATGTGGTGCTCTGCATGGCCGTGCCATCAGGGCAACTGAAGTCATATGCAGTGGACCAAAATGGCTCCAGGCACGTCGTTCCCTGTTTTGTCCAATCCGTAAAATTGTCAAGACTAGCGCATTTTTCGCCTCCATCAAGTGCGGCAAGCAGGCCATCTGGTCCACAATCAGTACCATTCCCCTTTGATGCATCCATTGAAGTTGGTGCTGTCGGAGCCTTCAAGCATTTGCCAGTGCCTTTGTTCTGGATCATGCTGCGATTGTCATCGGGGATCTCCCAGAAGAAGGAAGTGTTCGGCAAATCGGCAATCCTCGGGAGGAAGAAGAACACTGTCGCAAGCATTCCCCTTCCCCCCCAAAAACAAACGTCCACAAGCAAACACAAAGTCGAAAGGATTCTGATCCTTGCCGGGTACCCGTACTGCATGAGCTGGAGGGATGCTGGATTGCCTCCGTCATCATAGAGATAATAGGGCTCCTCATCCTGCGCAAGGGACTTCAATGTATAGGTCTCATGGTTTGGGAAACTACTCGGAGCGAGGGGGGGGGGGCCGCTTGCAACCACTTGTCACCCCAATTCGAGCCACGGTGCACCGGGGACTTAGCAAGAGCCAGGTATAGCTACTGTCGCAAGAATGGTACGAGCACTCAGCACTCCCCTCAGAATTTCCGGTCTGTTTGGGGAGCTATCTAAGGAAACTCTAAGCAGCTGCAAAATTCCATGCTAGCCAGGACTCGAACTAAGCTTGGCTGCTGGCCTTGTTTGCAATGGAGCCTACCGGGTTTTGGGGTGCAACTGAGCATAAATTCCTTTAGTTACTTCTGGTGTACTTGTACATGCAAACATAGCTGCAACCCAAGTCACGTCCCCCAAGTCCCCTGCTTAATTATTGGTCCCACTCGGCACCATGAACCCCCCTCCAAACCAGCCCTGAGTCACAAGAAGGGGGTTATACTCACACATGAAAAGTTGGTATTGCTAACTGCCTGGATGTTCCAAGGTGGCAGGCCCCATCCACCGCAAGAGTCTGGGTTTAGAGCTTCTGATCTCATTGTACAAATTGTACTGATTGCCAGCGGTGTTCTCTCATTGTCATTGTTCTGTTCTTGCTTTCACTGTTGCTATTGCTACAGTGATTAGGTTTACTAGCTCACTCATGGGGAACAGGACCCGTCCTGCGCAGACCGGTAGTATGCAAGGGTCCAACCTTGATCATGGTTCCACAGACCAAAACCATGTTTGCATCGAAGCAAACTCTAGCACAATAAGAATGTTAATTTCTAACAACTACATGGTGCGCAGTTGATATTTGCCCGTGGTACGGGACAAGCAACTTGCTTAGGTTGCATGCCGAAACCACCGGCAGGGGCGGTATTTCAGAGAAATGCCGCAACCTAGTCTCCAAAAAGTGGAGATCACGAAAATGAAGTAGTTTAGGATTCACAACTTGAAGGCCTCCCATGTTAAACGGCAAGTTGGAAGTCGCCAGCCCTAAGCCTGAAAGCGTCGCTTGTTTCTTTGCAGAAGCAGTACGGCTCAGGTCTGTCTGCAGAAGAAAAGAAGCAAGTAGCTGGAGCGTGCAGCTACTGGCACTGAAACTTAAAATCATGAAACAGCCACTCGCACGCAAGACGAGCACGGAGGGAATCATGGTGCGAGCATGGATGCTCTGGCCACTCGCACGCAAAACAAGCACGGACGGAATCATGGTGCGGGCATGGATGCTCTGGCCACTCGCACGCAAGACGAGCACGGAGGGAATCATGGTGCGGGCATGCGATGCTCTGGCCACTCGCACGCAAAACAAGCACGGACGGAATCATGGTGCGGGCATGGATGCTCTGGCCACTCGCACGCAAGACGAGCACGGAGGGAATCATGGTGCGGGCATGCGATGCTCTGGCCACTCGCACGCAAAACAAGCACGGACGGAATCATGGTGCGGGCATGGATGCTCTGGCCACTCGCACGCAAGACGAGCACGGAGGGAATCATGGTGCGGGCATGCGATGCTCTGGCCACTCGCACGCAAAACAAGCACGGACGGAATCATGGTGCGGGCATGGATGCTCTGGCCACTCGCACGCAAGACGAGCACGGACGGAATCATGGTGCGGGCATGCGATGCTCTGGCCACTCGCACGCAAAACAAGCACGGACGGAATCATGGTGCGGGCATGGATGCTCTGGCCACTCGCACGCAAGACGAGCACGGACGGAATCATGGTGCGGGCATGCGATGCTCTGGCCACTCGCACGCAAAACGAGCACGGACGGAATCATGGTGCGGGCATGGATGCTCTGGCCACTCGCACGCAAAACGAGCACACGGACGGAATCATGGCGCGGGCATGGATGCTCTGGCCACTCGCACGCAACACGAGCACGGACGGAGTTACCGTGCGGGCATGGATGCTCTGGCCACTCGCACGCAACACGAGCGGACAGAATCATGGTGCGGGCATGGATGCTCTGGCCAGACTAGCACGGAGGGAATCATTGCGCGGGCCTGCATGGATGCTCTGGCCACTCGCACGCAAGACAAGCACGAGGGAATTATTGCACGGGCATGGATGCTCTGGCCACTCGCACGCAAAACGAGCACGGAGGGAGTCATGGCGCGGGCATGGATGCTCTGGCCACTCGCACGCAAGACGAGCACGAGGGAATCATCGTGCGGGCATGGATGCTCTGGCCACTCGCCCGCAAGACGAGCACGGAGGGAATCATGGTGCGAGCATGGATGCTCTGGCCACTCGCACGCAAGACGAGCACGGAAGGAATCATGGTGCGGGCATGGATGCTCTGGCCACTCGCACGCAACACTGAGGGAATCATGGTGCGGGCATGGATGCTCTGGCCACTCGCACGCAACACGAGCACGGACGGAATCATGGTGCGGGCATGGATGCTCTGGCCACTCGCACGCAAGACGAGCACGGACGGAATCATGGTGCGGGCATGGATGCTCTGGCCACTCGGCAAGTCCGCACCGCAAAGAAACATGGTGTAGAGCTTACAGTACAGGGTTTTGGGTTTCATGTTCTGGGTTTGGGCCTTGTGCACGGCAGGAAACAAGTGAGGTAGAAGAGCGAGGAAGAGTAGCAAAAACCCGAAAGCAACGCACCTTCAAGACAAAAAAGTGGCTGAAAACCAAAACCCGAAAAAACACGTTGCGGAAAGGCTTCAAACGAAAATACAGAGAACCGCGAAAACGAAAAGATAAAACGCTGCAAAAACAAAGCCGCCAAAAGCAAAAACCTGAAAACAACGCGTTTTGGAAAAGGCCTAAATGGAAAATGAGAAAAATCCCCCCCCCCCCCCCCCAAAAAAAAAAAAAAAGTTTCCAGGCGAAAAGTGCCGAAGAGTACACGGGCAATAAACAACCGCGGTCCAACTACATGCCCCTGCTTGAGATGGATCTAAGGGCCCCCAACTTACATACACATAACAGCAAGCGCTCAGCCCTATGCCCTATCCTCTGGAACCCAAACCTTAACCCTGAGCCAGGGAAAACAAAAAGTCGACCCATCGACCCCGGCACGTCGTGGTCGAGCTCTGGCGGAACCCTTTAGGAGCACACTTAGAAGGTTCAAGAACTTTGCTCCGCTCCCAGCCCGCCCAGCCTCAAGCCCAAACCCTTCCACTGTACCTGTTGCTGTGTGGGCATATCACTAAATCCCCCTCGCCTCCCAACCTCTCTCACGCCCCTTGACCCGGCGCCCGCCCCCGCAGCCTCGCCTCCGCCCGACCAAAAAGTACGTCGAAAGACAACGCAGTCGAGAATCGCGAATTCTACTCTCGCCCCCATTCCCCAGCCTCCCCACCCGCTTCAAACCCCCCATCCAAAACATCGTCGAAATTATGGCTCGTACAAATAGGCAGGCGAGAACGAAGCTGACTCGTGCCGTTGGTCTAACGCACAGCCGGCAAAACTCCCGTGTTGTAGTACCACAATGCTTAGAGATCATCGGTAAGGAATCATTGCATCGAAGATAAACTGCTGACGGACGAAGATGGTCTTCTCCTAACCTGGCCACTGGCTACGGCCTTCGGGGCGAGGCGCCCATGCTACGTCCCCGCGGGTTTCTCGGGATCGGTGGCAGTGGTGCAAGCCGTTAGGAATGATCAATAGCTACCTTGCGTGGATCCCTACTGTAGCCCTTGCAGAACTCCCTGTACTGATCCCTGCCATCCCTTCTGCCATTCCCTACTCGGCAGTCTCTCTACAGGTCCCCAGGTCCCAGCAGCCGTGTCCAGGAACATTCCGCTTTACAAAGCCACCTCGCACGTGAAGGTGAGGCGCTCGTCAAGTTAAGGATTGAAAGGCTTTGAAAGTTGAGGGAAGAGTACGTGCGGGTTTTCCATCTCTCGCTCTGTCTCTCCGTCTCTCTCTGCCGTGCATCACGCTGTCAAGGAAAAAATCTACTTGGGCTCTCAGTCGATCTGAAGGATATACGACTACCAAAGGGGGCCACTTCCCTTCCCTCGAAATTTCGAAGACTGTTGTAGAGGCTAAAGCAGGACTGATAGAATAAACAGCGTGTGCATGCGCGACTGCTTCATCAACCTCAAAACCTCCTTGTAGACTTAGAGCGGAGCAACTAGTGTCACAAGCCGTTCTGGTATTATAGAGGTAGTAATAGAAGCGGCAAGAGTTTTGGCAGCAGCAGCAGCAGCAGCAGCAGCAGCAGCAGTAGTAGTAGTAGTAGTAGTAGTAGTAGTAGTAGTAGTAGTAGTAGTAGTAGTAGTAGTAGTAGTAGTAGTAGTCAGTAGTAGTAGTAGTAGTAGTAGTAGTAGTAGTAGTAGTAGTAGTAGTAGTAGTAGTAGTAGTAGTAGTAGTAGTAGTAGTAGTAGTAGTAGTAGTAGTAGTAGTAGTAGTAGTAGTAGTAGTAGTAGTAGTAGTAGTAGTAGTAGTAGTAGTAGTAGTAGTAGTAGTATTCGTAGTAGTAGTAGTAGTAGTAGTAGTAGTAGTAGTAGTAGTAGTAGTAGTAGTAGTAGTAGTAGTAGTAGTATTCGTAGTATTAGTAGTAGTAGTATTCGTAGTATTCGTAGTAGTAGTAGTAGTAGTAGTAGTAGTAGTAGTAGTAGTAGTAGTAGTAGTAGTAGTAGTAGTAGTAGTAGTAGTAGTAGTAGTAGTAGTAGTAGTAGTAGTAGTAGTAGTAGTAGTAGTAGTAGTAGTAGTAGAGTAGTAGTAGTAGTAGTAGTAGTAGTAGTAGTAGTAGTAGTAGTAGTAGTAGTAGTAGTAGTAGTAGTAGTAGTAGTAGTAGTAGTAGTAGTAGTAGTAGTAGGTGACACGCTCTTAACTGATCATGGTGTTTTCTGCTGTTTTTTTACTTTTTCTATCGTTTTCTCCTGTTTTTCCTCCGTTTGACGGGTTGGGGGGGGGTGGGGGGGTGGGGGGTAATTACGTGCTGTGCTTTGTGCACACATGACCACGCTCAGGGGTTGGGGGGGGGGGGGAATTACGTGCTGTGCTTTGTGCACACATGGGGGTCGTGCTGTGCTTTGTGCACACATGACCACGCTGTCTACTGTTTTCCTCTGTTTTTGTGGTTGGTTTAGGGGCTAGACCTTTTGGGCTCACAGTGGAGGGTGGTCCTCTAGGATTCTGACGTAGGTCTGTGCTGCCCCGGCTAGCAAGGCAGGGAGGGCTTGCTTCTGCAAGCGATGGCGTGACTCCACACTTTCACACGCTAGGGCATACTGTATGGAAACGGCGAGCGCCACCGCATGACGGAGAGAAATCCTCCAGCAACTTCATGTCTTCAGCTCAAACTACAGTTCAGGCGAGCTAAACTCGAGCAAGGCCCGGCCGGATTGAGGCTGTAAGGTCAAAGGACTTTTCGCCTTTCTCTGTGGGGTTTGGGGTTTAGGGTGTAAGGTCGAAGGAGTTTTGGGCTTGCAGTCAGGGTTTGGGGTTGAGGCTGTAAGGTGAAAGGACTTTTGGGCTTTTTCTATGGGATTTAAGGTTTAAGGGGGTGCTCATTCAGGGTACGCATGGGGTTTGGGGTTTAAGGCTCCAGATGTTTTGTGTTTTTTCTGGGGACGTGCTTGACGCTGTGGGGTTGAGATTTTAAGGGTGCACGACTCTTGGGCTTGCTTCAGGTTTTGGGGTTTCGGATTTCAGGGTGCACGACTGTTCGGCTTGCTGGAGGCGTTCGGGTTTAAGGACAAGTTTGGCCACATCTTAGAAAACCCGCGAAACGCTGTAAATACCGGTCTTTTCCTCTGTTCTGAGAACACGTCTGTGCAAAGTAGGCCCTGTAATTGACCGTTTTTGAAGCCCGAAAACACTGTAAATACCGATGTTTTCCTCCTGCGCCTAAAGTAGTTGAAAGTAGTTTCCGGCAATTTTTACACGTCCATTTTTCGTGTCCGTAAACGGACAAAGCCAGGAAACACTGTAAATACCGAGGTTTTCGTCTCTTAACACGAAAATTGCATGCCACAAAACCCCTGCGATCAATTAAGAACGTCACGCCTAGTAGTAGTAGTAGTAGTAGTAGTAGTAGTAGTAGTAGTAGTAGTAGTAGTAGTAGTAGTAGTAGTAGTAGTAGTAGTAGTAGTAGTAGTAGTAGTAGTAGTAGTAGTAGTAGTAGTAGTAGTAGTAGTAGTAGTAGTAGTAGTAGTAGTAGTAGTAGTAGTAGTAGTAGTAGTAGTAGTAGTAGTAGTAGTAGTAGTAGTAGTAGTAGTAGTAGTAGTAGTAGTAGTAGTAGTAGTAGTAGTAGTAGTAGTAGTAGTAGTAGTAGTAGTAGTAGTAGTAGTAGTAGTAGTAGTAGTAGTAGTAGTAGTAGTAGTAGTAGTAGTAGTAGTAGTAGTAGTAGTAGTAGTAGTAGTAGTAGTAGTAGTAGTAGTAGTAGTAGTAGTAGTAGTAGTAGTAGTAGTAGTAGTAGTAGTAGTAGTAGTAGTAGTAGTAGTAGTAGTGGTAGTAGTAGTAGTAGTAGTAGAAGTAGTAGAAGTAGTAGAAGTAGTAGAAGTAGAAGTAGAAGTAGTAGTAGTAGTAGTAGTAGTAGTAGTAGTAGTAGTAGTAGTAGTAGAAGTAATAGAAGTAGTAGAAGTAGAAGTAGAAGTAGAAGTAGAAGTAGAAGTAGAAGTAGTAGTAGTAGTAGTAGTAGTAGTAGTAGTAGTAGTAGTAGTAGTAGTAGTAGTAGTAGTAGTAGTACTAGTACTAGTACTAGGACTAGTACTAGTACTAGTGCTAGTACTAGTACTAGTACTAGTAGTAGTAGTACTAGTAGTAGTAGTACTAGTAGTAGTAGTAGTAGTAGTAGTAGTAGTAGTAGTAGTAGTAGTAGTAGTAGTAGTAGTAGTAGTACTAGTAGTAGTAGTAGTAGTAGTAGTAGTAGTAGTAGTAGTAGTAGTAGTAGTAGTAGTAGTAGTAGTAGTAGTAGTAGTAGTAGTAGGAGCAGCAGCAACAGCAGGAGGAGTAGCAGTAGTACTCGTCCTCGTCCTCGTCGTCGCCGCTGTCGTCAGCGTCGTTGTCATCGTCGGCGTCGGCGTCTGCGGCGTCGTCGTCGTCGTCGTCGTCGTCGTAGCAAAATTGTTGTTTCTTGCTGCCGCTGCCGCTGCCGCTGCCGCTTCTGCTGCTGCTATTGTGGTTGCGTTTGCTGCTACTGTTTGCTACCGTTTGTCTGCTGCGGGTTTTGTTGCGCGAGTAGTAGCAGTACGACTCATAGTACTTGCCGTAGAAGTCGTAGCAGTAGTCATAAACGCCGGAGCAGTAGCAGTAGCAGAAGCACAACTTACAACTAAAGTAGCACTGCACACTGCACACACTGGTTGTTCTTGTAGTCGCAACCCGAGCACACCTTCTCGAGAAGAGGCTTTGTATTCTTCAGTCACTGGCGTCAGCTTACCAGAATCCTCCTGCTGCACTGCCAAGTTGATCTCCTCAGCCATCGTGATGATGCGAGGAACACGAACCATTGATAGTCGGGGTTTTACGCGGGTTCTAACGGTCTTCTTGTTCTTCTTCCTAGTACTCTCAGGACGACTCTTGCTCAAGGGCCTGCTCTCATCTAATGCTGCAATCTGGACCAACCCTCACTTGCGCACCTGATAATCCCTTTTGAAGATACGACTGGCCCCATCATTGCCACCCCCACAGCAGCCTGTGGCTAGTCACCACTTAGTGAGTAGCATCATCTGCCCCGGAAAAAAGACCGCCACAGTGTGTGACTCCTGCGGAGAACATGAACCATCATTGAGACACAACGTTGCCTCCCGAAGGCCCTCTGCTAGTCCTGTCATGCCCCCCAGCCGTCACGCTCCAGCCAAGTTGCCCAAGGGCCTCCGAACATGCCAATCCATACAAAATCCTGCGGTCAGCTGATGGCTGGAGGAGCCTTATAACACAGGCCGATAGTCTCGTAAAAACACTCTAAGGACTGTACGGTGCATACTTAAGCATGTTTGTATGGTGCCATTCACTCTTTAGGTTGGGCCGCGCCGAAATGGGGTCCCCAAGGTTCAGGTGTACGGATTTTGGGCTCGGCCACTGCCGCACTCGAACACTTGTTCTCACCAACTTAAAGCCCGAAGGCTGGCAGCAATTGTTACGCCTGAGAACGCCTGAGCCTCTCCAAGGCACCGGACAGCTTGCAAAGCCTGCGCCACTCAAGCACGAGGAAGTGTCCTTTTCGGAGTGGCGGGTCTCTGGCATGAACTTCAGCAGCTGAACACCAAGTTCTCCTCCTGAAATGCTTTGGGACTCCAGATTTTTCAAAGCTGTGCTTCTCCTAAACAGAAGGTGCCTAGAAGTGAAACTGCCTGGGCCTGGATCACCCTTTTGAGGAGGCACTGCGGGGCTTCCGCAAGGGAGCATCATGAGCGGTGTCTGGCAACCCCAGCCAGGCTGGGAAACGCATCGAACAGCCAACGAAAAAGCCTGCTTCTTTTGAGGAATGTTGTCCGTTTCGGCATCCTCCCTCCCAAAAGTCGGCATCCTGAGCTTGTGTGTTCCCGCTGATTGCCCATGATGCAATGATGCAGAGAACGCGTTGCGGCAAGTCGAACCCCTAAACCTGATGTCAGTATGGCGTTGTCCACCCTAGTCCTACTATTCCTGTTCTTCTTCGTCTTACCCTGGATTTCATTTATAGTCAGCCAGAACAACGCTGGAATCCTTCCGACGGCACGGAAAAGTTCCACTTTCGGTCCACGGCATCCACCTGTCACCATGCCAGCTTGCATCAGAAGCTTCTGGTAACACTGCCACTTTAACATACCTCAACCACAAATACTGCGACGGATAGCACTTGTTTGAGTTAGCAATTCTACATAGTTGGTCCATGGCGCGCCACGCAAGAACATGCACTGCGATCTGCCGCAAATGGGTCCCTAAGAAGCTACTTTGACTTCCTTCCCTGATTTCGACCGCAACGACAAGCGCAACAGCAGTAGTAGCAGCAGTAGTAGCAGCAGCAGTAGCAGTAGCAGCAGTAGCGAAAGCAGTAGCAGCAGCAGCAGCAGCAGCAGCAGCAGCAGCAGCAGCAGCAGCAGCAGCAGCAGCGGTGGCGGTGGCGGCGGCGGCGGCGATCGCGGCGGCGATCGCCGCGGCCGCAGCCACAGCCGCAGCCGCAGCAGTAGCAGTAGCAGTAGCAGTAGCAGCAGCAGCACCACCAAGAGTAGGAGTAGTAGGAATAGTAGTAGTAGGAGTACTAGGAGTAGCAGGGGCAATAGAAGTGTTGCAACAGGAGCAGCGCTTGGTCATACATCTCCTGCAAATTCAAGACAAGGCCCAGGCCATGTCCATGCCGAAGAGGCAGTCCCCCTTTTCGAAGTACCAGGACTGGTCCTTCTCAGAGAATTTAGGGTTTACGGTTTAGGAATCAGAGTTCAGGTCTGTGGGTGAAGGCATTTTGCTGGCAGCCTTGATAGGATGAAGTTAGACCACCTTTTCAGGGCCCCCAATCAACCACCCACTAGTGGGGACCAGGTTGGGGGATCTACTTTCAAGATCCTGTTCAGAGCGCGGTTGCTGCCCACTGAGGAAGAACCTGCCAGGCTGGACTTGAACACCCCCCCCTCCCCCCCCCAAGACCTCAACCCTCCCCCAAAACGCACCTAAGGGCACCAGGCCTTCACCGCTGAGCAGTCCGCAACGGTAATGCTGGCATCACCGCTGTCGTCGGCCTGATCCCCAAACAAGAAGGCATCTCCCTGGAAGGAAGGGTTATATGTGCTCTCTGCTACGTTTAAGATCCCTCTTTAGTCAACTTCATCGGTTTTGTTTAGTCAGGCGCCCATACAGAAGGTTTTCATAGGGAATGTTCAGGAGCACGTAGGGCTGATGATCATATTCTTCAGCCTACGACTCACTAGCGGCAACCCTTAGCTGTAGCCACCAAAATGCTCAGAAGAATAGGAGTCTGGATTTGGGGTGTCGGACAGGTAAGCCAGAGAGAGCTATAGCAACGCAGACCCGACCTTTTCTTCACATTCATTGCTAAGTAGTTGCCTCAAACATGGAGGCCTCTGCCAAAACGCAGCCCGCATCCGAGACAAGCTGCTGTCTTTCCTGGGCGAGGCTTAGCAAGGCTCCCGAGTTTTGGAACTTTATCCTTGCAGCTGACATCACCTGACCAGCCTGAAGCCTCAAGAAGCTTTTTTCTTGCTTCAAGTCCGATCACTGATGCGACTACTGCAACCTTTTCCCGAGCCTTTTGACCTGTACACCACACATAGCAAGGCCAAGGTTCTAACCGCAGTGCATCCGGACCACAGACGTCAAGCCAAAGCGAGTTATCACCTGAGCCCCGCACAAAGCCCGAAGTGAATATGCACTGAGAATTCGTACTCACGGCAATGCTGTCTTTCGTGGCTGGCTTGGCATAGATGTCTCACAGCTGAGTGTATCAGTGCAGCAGCAGCAGCAGCAGCAGCAGCAGCAGCAGCAGCAGCAGCAGCAGCAGCAGCAGCAGCAGCAGCAGCAGCAGCAGCAAGCGCAGGCTGCTGCCACTGGCGATGCTCCTTCTTTTGGTGATGTTGCCGTTGCTTGGCTTTACTCATGTTGCAAGCACAGACGAACACAGCCTAAGAGCGGCCAAACTCTCAAAAAAACGTAAGCACGGCCGCGCTGCGCTGAAACAAACACGTTTGGCTCTCGGGGCTCTCCGCATGCAGGAAAAGGTCTGCATCCTGTCAGGGAAGCTCCCAGTTTGAGGTTTTGCTGGTTTTTCACAGGGATATCTCTTGAAGGCAAACTTTGGTGTTAGTAGCCTTTGTTCTTTCCACGAGAAGCTTCAGGGCCAAACCACTGAAAAAATAAAATAAAAAAAACTATGCACGAAAGACTATGCGTCCCTTGCGTATGACCCTTGAACTACTATGATTTTTCTAAGCTTCATCCGTTCGCATGCAACCATCGCGTTTTTTTCCCGAGAAGCTTCTTTCTAGCCCTGGTCCTGCCAATACGACGCCTCCTCGCTGCAGCTGGCTTGGAGGATGATCTGGTTCGAGCCGCAAGCTCGCAGCACCCTGAGCTCCTCGCCATCCAAGCATCTTTACAAGACAGGGGCGGTGTGGGGATGATGATACAGGCTCTATTCAGCAGCATATGGATGATAAAATGGCTGAACCCGAAAGCAGGCAGATTCAGCCAAGGGATCCTTGACCCCCTCAGCCGTCGGCAGCAAGGAAACTGCGAACCCCAAGAATTGTACAGGTATGTCCATCTGCTGGCCTTTAGAGTGAGGATGACAGAACTTCGGGACACATTGCGCGGTCTCCTGAATCGCTCTGACTTTTTCCCGGTATAAACATAGCGCACCCTATGACAGATTGAAGATTACGTATCGCTTGTGTCTGCAACTCTGAGCCAGCTGCTCCCGGGTATAAGTCCCTAAGTCCATAAAAAAAGTTGTAACTGAGCTCTAACTACAATCACAAGTAGGCTGGTATCAGCCCACCCTCCAAGTAAACCCTTTTGGTGCTATACATTGTTTCGATATTGTCTGAACCCCCCATACTCCTCCTTGAATCGCCCCTGAGGACAAGACCCTACAGGACCCAATAGAAGCCCACTTCCAGGTCCTGATCGTTAGAACCACGCAGCCGGAGCACCAGTGGCGACCTCCATGGAAGCCGGCTTTCAATTCCCATAAACTTAAGTTTGTTGGGGGCCTCTTTAGGCTTGAGGGCTCTGAAGTAAGGGCTGGGCTCTCAAGGAAGGGCTTGGGTCCCAAAACCCCGGCGTGTCCCGATTGGGCAGGACCTTGTTTTCCAGCTGGCGCTCAGACAGCCCGGACCGGAGGAACTCGCGTAGTTGACCTGGATGGGTCCGAATTAGGGGTAAGCAATGAGGGCTCTGGAGGGAAGGGGTTCAACAAGGATTGTAGAAGGGTCCTGCTGGCGTGGAGCCAGGAATCATTGCGGGAAATACAAATGGAATGCCAGGATTCTCGAGGCACTTATCAGGTTCGAGCTGGATAAATGAAGTGCACAACCGAGGTATTGGTATTCCATAGGCAGCTACAGGCAGCTACGGATGCAACTTACTTTCAAACGTCAAGTTCCCAAAGTCCTCTAGCTATGGTTGTACTGTTGCTCTAACTGTAGCTGCACGTAGAAGTAAGCTCTTCAGCATTTTGCTTGGGTCGTCTTGAGGAGCTGCGACCTGCATCAAGCGGTGCTCCAGGAAGTAGACCTGCTGGAAGCAACCGTGGCGGAAGCCATGAGGCATTTGGACCGTTTGACTTTAAAGAGGGACCTGGTCTGCACCCCCAAACAGTCAGGGTGTCCTGAATGGCCCAGCCAAATTGACTTCATAGAGGGGGCCCCTACTAAGCAGGGTGCAACATTGCCCTCTCAAGTAAACTTCGAAAGCCATTAGTCAAAAGCCTAACATGTAAGAATTCATGGGCATGTCTCTCTGCATGATCGGCTCTTTATGTTTTTAGGGGTCCCTCTAGGAGTCTTTACTTTTGGCGGTACGGAAGGCTGTTGCCCCTTCTATTTGAGACATTGGCAGGGCAAGGACTGCGGCCTCTGGAAGGTTGATGTTCGAAAAGCTCCCCAGGCTTGGCGTTCCCACCTGGATGCACTCCTGGCAGGATTTGTGAACATAGGCTTCGGGATAGGTATAGGGACTCTCAGCAAAAAAAACTGAACGATGCCAGTACATGCCAGCTCACCTATTCTTGTGACTTTCTTGCTTCCATCATGAGTCTTCTTTGCCTTGCTGCGCCTGTTTGCCTCGCAATAATGAATGCCTTCAGCCCTCTTGTTTACTATTCCCTCGCTGGCGTTGATTGAAACATGCTGCTACTGCTACGCACCAGTCATCCACATCCAGGCTGGCATTTAGCGGGTTGTTCAAGGTGCCTTTTGGGTGCCTATTCCCGTTTTCTCTTTATCATTTGAAAGGGTACCTCAAAACGTACCTTAACTGAACAACACCCACAAATTGCGATTTAACTGGGGAGTCGTCATCATCACCTATTGTTGATATCATTCTTGCTAGTAGGGAGTGACCATGTTGGTTGCTCTTATGTTCTTCGAAGTTGCTGCTACTAAATGTTTGTGATGATTCAGTGATGACCGTCATCTTATTGTTGCTTGCTGGGTGACTGAGACCGCACTTCTTCTTCGTGTTGCACTTCTGGCTATGACTGTTGCCGTGACTATTGTTGTCATCCTCGTTGGAGGGGGTTCCGTGTGTTCTTGCGGAGAGTCCCTCACACTGGTCATTCAAGATGAATCCGCAAGCCTGGTTGCGATCACCCGCCAGTTCCCACTCACTACGTCTTCGTTTTAGTGGTTCAAGTAAGACCCATCTTCCAAAGCTACAGCAGCAACTACAACTCTGCAAAAAGAGATTTCACCATCGTCATGGCCGCATTCAAGATCATTGAACGATCGCGGTCAGGCAACCAAAGTGTGAACTCTAAACGCTAAACACCCAAAACCAGGAACAAAATAGGTTGCGGATGGGTTTTAGGGCTTTGACTCCTGAATCAGACAGCTGAACCTGCTTTTGCCGTCCTGGCAGCTGAGGTTGCCGAGGTGCTGCCAGGGGCCAAGCTCCTCAGGCGTTTGCTTCTTTTTAGCCAGCAACTGGGGAGCTCCCAGGCTTCTCTTGGGGGCAAGCTGCCCACCTGAAACTGGTCTACAATGAGTTGCATGATTCTGTGTGCAAGTACTCCTAGACAACTGCTATGGAGTATTCTTCCTACTACATGTACGACGAAGTATCACAAACAATGGTCCAGCGATTTCAGGCATGAGCCATGAGCGCCTTTTTCGGGGATATGGGAGCCCCGAAGACATTCTATGGGGGTACACATGGATCAAGTATCAAGTCAGTAGTCTGTGGAGCCTATACAAAGGTGGCCAAAGAATATGAGGCCTCTGGGAGGACGCACGGATTCGAGAGGGGAATATGCAAGCATACGTCTCGCCTGCTCCTGTTCCATTCCTGTTGCTGTGCTACAAATACGAAGATGGCCCCAACTTGTGGTCTTGTTTCAACTGCAGCTCTTGGGTAGTTTGCTGAATGACCTATATGACTACTGTGGGCGTGAGAACGTTAAATCTCCGCTATGCTCAAAAGTCCTACAACGCTCCATCTCATCCGTTTGCAGGAATGTCTTTGCCAATTACTCAAGATCTGCAAATTGCCCAGCATACCAACAGTGGCAAGAACAACAATAAAAGAAAAAGCGATGACATACCATGGTAGGAAAACTACTTGTTCCCCAACTTTGAAGACGGAGCTCGCCGACCCACTCGCCACTGACACATGTGAAGACCGTTGTTGGACGTGGGCCCAACCACTTCAGGTCGTCCTCTTGCCTCCAGGATTTGAAATTTAAGGGTTTAGGTGTTCGGGGTTTTAGTGTTGCATCTGACCCTTTTCTAGATGCTTCATGGGTCTGCTTGAGTCAACTGGGGCTTTTGGGGCTTTCGGATCGAGGTGTAGATGCCACTCCCGTTTCTTTACGCATGTAAATAAACCGCACACGTACTGACCGACCGTGCCTCTTAAGCCAAGTACCAACAACCACATGATAACACTATTATTTAATGACAAAGATAATTAATGTTTTCGCCTCCTTCCGGACAGGGCATTCGAACTGCGATGGTGTCGGAATTCCTAAAACTTTTCTTGGCGACTTTCATTGCGCGGCGATTTTTCCGGATCGTATGCCTTGCTACAATTGGACTTCTTCCAGAAACGTCAACCCGTTGGAGCTGCAGATGCCATTTGTCAAGGTCTTCCTTTGAATGGGCGTTTCCGTTTTCTTGCCAAGAGCTTCCAGTCTGCTTGACCTGTGTTATCCGAAACACAAAAGAGAATGCTGCAAAACATGTAGTGGCTGAACGCTGGGAAGCTTTGGAGGATGCTTCTTCTTCTTCACCTTCTGTTTCTCCTTGCTTTAAGCATCTTCAGGCCGCGATAGGCTTGCAGCAAGACAGCGCTTTTTTACATCCGTGAGCTTGACATGACCGCACCGTGAATGGGCCTTACCACCCCCCACCCCCCCCCCCCATCTAAGCACCTGTCCCCCCAGAAAACCGTTCCTACCGATGTGGGGACTTTTGGTGCTATCAATTTTGTACAGGTGGAGTCGAATCTAAGGGGGATGGGGGCTTGGCCTTGTCATGCTTGCCTGTGTGTTCTGATGCCTCTGGGTCGTGGGTCGAACTTTCGTCCTACCTGAATAGGAGGGTACCCCTATTATCGGAAACCCCCACATTGTAACTGTGCCACTTTTGCCATCCTTGGGCCTGGAGAACATGCGGGTGGTATAGTTGCAGCCGACAGAGATCTGAGAGGCAGATGGGAAAGACGATGGCAAAGGCTCCTTGCGCGTGGTTCGTAAACCGTCACCTAAACTATTCCGGAAGCCGTAAATCCAGCTCTCAGTTACTCGCCCAGCGTTCCAAGACGCAGAAGAACTTGATACAACAGCCTGGCAAAGCTCACCAAGTCTATGCCTGGTTCAAAATCCCCCCCCCCCCCCGGAGCCCTCTTAGGCCCTCTTAGGCCTTGCGCATTCCCTTGGCTGCATACTCGCTGGAGGCATCGATGTACTGGCACCTTTCGCATGTGCCAGCCTGCAGCTTCAGAAGCCCGCAAAACCCCCCCAAAAAAGAGGACGCCATTTCGAGATGCTTCTGCTAATTCAAGAATCGAAGCGAGACTACATGGATTACCCATGTAACCCTGCAAAGTACCGATGCCCTTGAGCCCGAACTCCGTTTCAAATCACATCTCACGGCTGGAGTGGAAGGGGCAAGCTCCAAGAATTAAAAGTGCCATTTGAGAAATCCTGCGTGTGCTAGCGTGACTAAATTGGGGTCTTTAACTTCAAAGGCGCCCTTCCAAAGTTGAGCAGCATACTGGGTTGGGGGGTGCTTTTTGGGGGCTCCGTTGCACCGTGTACGTCGAACGAGTTTCAGAGCGCAAGGCTCCATGTTCAGCTACGTTGCACGTGTAAAGACCCTGACACTATACAGTCGTGTAGGAGTGCTGTCCTGAAGGAAGATGGCTCTACCTACGGGCCGCAAAAGGCAGAAGCAATCGTGAGCTGAACAGCAAGAGCAAACACTTGGGTTTTTAGGTAAGCTGTAGGTCTCCCTCATATCCTCCAGAGCAGTAGACTTGTCAGAACCATCTACCCTGAACACAACCTAGATGCTTCAAAACTCAGCATTCAAATTCCCTCCTTTGCATGCCTGGTAAAGGCAATGAAGATGCGCAACCCCCCAACCCTAAACCACCGCTGTTGGCCTTATGACCCCTGAATTAATGTTCCTAGTATCCCTTAGATATACACAGTCACCCGTGCAATCCAGGGTTTTGGGGGGGGGGGGGGAGGGGAGGTGGCTTGATAGCCTCCACGCCCGAGATCTGCTGCAACGCGTCACCTTCGTGGTCAGGAAGCCCAGAAATTCACATTTTTAGTCTCCACAACTTGGGTTCGTCGTGGCGTACTGCCTACAGAGACCTACAGTCCTCTTTTCAGAATCCCACCATTGCCCCTCCGATCAGGGGCCAAGAACACAGATGTCGATTAATCCGATCAAGAGGTGTTGGGAGCAATGGTGAAAGGACACTCCATCTACAAGAGGGTAAGAACGAGGGGTTAACTTGCAAGTCTTGGATGGTTGGGTAGTACGCAAGGATGACGATTCGAATTAGGTGCCTATTCTTGGCAACTCATAAACTCCGCCTCTATGTAAACCGTCTGTAGCCTGCACAAACCCTACATACCTGCATGTCAGTATGTTTATTTAAACCTACTTGATACAGCCCCTTCACGGGCAAGGCACAGGCGTCATACTGGTCCTGGAAAAGGCATCGGGGCACCTTGCGATGAGATCGAGTACGTCTGGAGTACATCCCTCCCGCTCTACAGGGATTGCATCTGGGGCTGTTCCCTTGGCAGGGTGTGGCATGTCTGTGGGAAGCGGTATCAAATACATATGTCTCGTTGGAGTCTTCATAATAGTCCCAACTTTGAGCCATTTGCACGGGGATGGCCAGGATGGATTGACCGAGTGCGGACAAAGGATGCTATACTAGTATAGGAGACACTTTAAGACTTTTGAACTGGTTCCATGAGACCGTCAGATCGCCACAACTCTGCCATCTTGTCTAGACCTTCGGCAACCTTGTTGAACCGAAGGTACATGATTGCAAGGATATTGTAGGCTATGCATACATATTGTACTCGTATTCTAGCGCATTGTGCGTGTACACACTCATCCGAGATCTATGAGATGCAGTGTAACACCTTGAAGAAGACAGAGGCGCAGCGGAAGGTGTCAGGCTCAGGTAACTCCGTCGCTTGATCTCCTTCCAACACTGCTCTGGGTTGGCGATAAGACAAAAGTTGCCGGTGGGCCAGATGCCATACAGGTCATTGACCATCTGCACCACCAGCTGCTGGATGAGATCGCAGCGCTCGAAGAGCGTGCCTTAAAAGATAGGTGCATCATTGCCAAAAATTGCAGACTTGACACATGAACGAACAAATCCAGAGCTGATGTCCTCGAGGCGCAGGTCTCAGTCGACTTGGTGAACTGGTAAAAGGCGCAACTGGCATTGCCACGGCACGCCGATGCACAATCTGACAGCGTGACAGCAAAAGACTGCGAGAGAGTTGCTGTGTCCTCACAGGCGCAGTGGGTGGCACGTGTGACACGTTTTTAAGCCCCAGCATCATGACGTCAGCGTTGTTGCTGCTGCTGTTGCTGCTGTTGTTGCTGTTGCTAAATATCCTGATTCTGTGGTAGTAATGGTGACCCACCACTTGCAGGAGCAGAGTTTGATGCAAGCAAAACCAATCTGCACAGGACCCTTTCATCATCATCTGTTGTAATTAGGCAGTATGTATCAGTTGTCCATCCTTGTTTCAGAAAGAGCTTCGGTTGAAGTCATCGTGGTAAGTGCCTCTAGCAGAGGAAGTGCTCACATCTGGCCCCGGGGATCCCACTTTGTCAGGCATACGCAAGACACTCCTCGCATGTGTAAGCTCCCGAGAAGATCTTCTGATCCTCCACTGTGCCGTTGTTGAATCTGCCGCTGCGGGGCACCTTTGGAACAATCTGCATGGGTGAAACTAGAAGGACCAGGCGTGGGTGGCTTACAGTCTGGGCGCATGGAACGAAGTTGTGTGGGTCAGGACTGAGGTAGACCACTTTTCAACACTACCATACACCACTACGACCCCGACTACTATACTACAACTGTATCATAACAGCTGCCCCTTCGGGCGCAGGTGTTGCTGAAGCCATGCCTGCAGGTTGGAAGAGTCGGCGACAGGCGCTGCTTGAGCATGCTTTTCCTGAATCAGTGTTTCCTCCCAAAACGGCGATAGAACATCGTATCACCAAGAACCCTAGACCAAAAACGTGTGCCTTACATAGACCATAGAAAAACCCTGTAAGCCAGGTAAATGGAAAGCAACAAAACATTCCCAAGCAAGTGCCAGTTTCCCCGAAGCACTCGCACGGGTGCAGGGAGAAGTGCTCAGGATCCTCAAGGTTCCAGGAGCCAATTTGCAGCTCGAAGAAGGTTTTAGGGTTTAAGGTTTAGGGTTTAGGTTCCAAGAATGCAATGAGCAGTTGCAACAAAACAGCACCAACTCTCACAGTATTTGGCGCAACAGCAGTCCTGCAAGGTGCCGAAGATGAAAGACGTCGAATCTGGGAGCTCGCAGGAGCGCACCAGCGGTTTCAGCTCTGCCTGCTGTTCGGCCTGTCACATTTAGATCGTGTGCGCGTGGTCTTCTGCTGAGCCCAGCCTTTTTGCCCCAGAGTTTTAGCTGGCGCTGGGAACTTCACATCCCCAAACCTCAGGCAACCAGATGTTGTAAAGCCAAAGCTATACCCAGACTTGGAGCTCCTGTGCGTTTTCCCGAAAGACCGGCCCAAACACAGATCCCTTCTTTTTTGGAGCGAAAGATGCAGCCTTTGGTTTCTGCAAGATCGCATCGTCGTCCAATTCTGCCGGAAGGAAATTCAGCTCAAAGTTCTGGAATGGGTGGCAGATGGGGGCAAGGCAGTCGGTTCTTATTGGAGGTGGTCGAGGCTTACTTAGGGGTCTTCGGAAAGGGCCAATGCAGGAGCGCAAGATCTCTAGCCCATTTTCCGAACTAGAGTTGTTGCAAGGCATGGTCCCTTCTTGGGACCCAACTCCCAACCATACTGTATTTTTAACAACCCCCGAAAACCACCAAAACACAAACCCTTAGGTCCTTCGCATCTTCCTGATGCTACTAGTCGAAACGCGCCAAAATTCCCCAACAACCCTCAGAAGAGATATGCTCAGATCCTCGGAGCCAATCTCGAAGGCGTTGGCCACGACATCTCCGGCGTCTTTGTCAGTGCATGCCATGACCTTCCCGTAGTACTCCGGAGCTTCCAAGCGGCCTCTCTTGAAATCCTCAGGGTTTGTTTAGGGTTTAGGGTTTAAGGTTCAGGGTTAAAAGAAGGCCCCTTCTCTTCATCTTTTCTTCCTTCTCTCTGTCTTTGAGCTCCTGCTACTCGTACTACTACGCGCAGTGTGCGCTTAGGCTGCGCAGGCCCGTGACTGGGCTCGAAGCTTTAGGACTGGAGAGTGTCAATGGGTGGTGCCATGACGGCGACTAATCCTGCTCAGCATTTGCTGGTTTCCCTTATCTCTCTCGCTCTCCTGCTTGCTTGCTTGCTTGCAGCGCATATGACCCCCAGTCTCTCTCTCTCTCTCCCTCTCTCTCCCTCTCCCTCACTTTCTCTACGCTCCATCCTGAGAAAGGTCTAGGTTGAGATCTTGCGAGGTCTGAACTTTGAGCCCAGACTATAGCACGCAGGCTATGATGCCCCTGAGCCTCGACACCTCCAAAAATCCTCGAACTCATCAGGCACTGAAGTCTGCAAACTATGGACCCACAAAATGTCCCAAAACTTGAACTCAAACCCCCTCAAGCCCAGGGCAGTCCGAGGAGTTCGTGTGCAACAGGAGCCAGGAGGCATTCTCGCAGGCCTCCCATCTTACCCCACCAACCATCCCAACCCCACTCCCGCTGACACCTTAGACCGATGTTTTCTTTGATGACCCCAAGCCTTCTCAAACCGTGAGACCCAGCTCTCTCCTTTCAAAGGGGCCTCCGTGCTGTAAAGGTCAACATGACCTGCGGAGACCCTCTCAGGGTTGCCACCAGAAGCCCCGATCAGATTGCTTACGAAATTATACTAGACCCAGGAGTAACATAGGAACAAAAACGGTACCCTTTTTGGTTTAAAGGGGGTTATAAGGAAACCCAACCTCAACAGACATGGAATAAACGGGTCCTAGTACAAGTGGGTGTTTAGGGCCTGTTTAGGGGCTGTACCTTTGCTGTGGAAAGGGTATTCGGTATACCCAAAACAAGGGGATTGTTGAACAACGATGTCATCCTGCCGCAGATGTTCATGGCTAAAAAGAAAGATAGAATAGTAACGGTAGCACCTCTCATCGTACCAACAATCATGACGAGTGAATGGGACCATTAGTCATTAGCACTATTGGGGACTTTTTGAGCTGTCTGACAAAGTTTAAACAAATCCCTTGCCCCCTGATATGAACCCAGCCGCGCCCACAGATACGACAAATGCGACATGAGCTTCATGTTGTAAACAAACGCAACAATGCAAGCAAGAACGAAAACAACAAGGATCTGGATCTCATGGCTGGTAGCAGCAATCCTCACAGAAGCCAAACCACAACCCACAAAGCCTTCGGAATTTGCATGTCTGCAAATTCCCGCTTCACGAGGTGGAATTGCAACTCTGGCGTGGTTCCGGGATGTGAGTAGGAGACCTGGCTTGGCTGGGAAACGCCACAATAAAACGTACACTGCTCCTCAGCCATGCAGCAAAGCCGGGCTCTTCTAACACGGCAGAGGATATCCGAGATAAAGTCTCCTTAATCTAGTTCGTATTGCTGAGTGAGCCTACTTTCATGCCTGGCGGAGATCTGCACTTGGTACTCCGCACCTGTTCCTTGAAGACATTCGACGGGGCGTAGCTCCCTTGCACATACCTTGGACTGCCATCCTACCTCTAGGCACATCTGTTCAGAGCACAAAGCCACACTTGGACGATGAGGGGTGGCCTGTTCCCGGTCAGCCGCAAGATGAGGGCTACCATGGCCCCCAGATCTGGGGACACCGATCTAAGGCACTCCAGGGCACGTCATGAAGCTGCCATACTGCTTCTCGTCAATATTCTTCTTGCTATCGCAGAAAGGTCCATATTTCTGAAAGGTGCTAACAGTCAAGTTTTCGGCAGTTGTGCCGTCATGAAACTGTCGCCGATTTTCCTACCATGGTCCCACTGTTTCGATGAAGGCCTCTGTGGCCTTTTGAGCTTACGAGGCCCCTTGTTTTTGAAGAGATACCGACAACCTAATTGGCTGAGACATGATGCACACCATCATGAAGCACGTTTAGACGTATAGTCGTATAGAGGCTTACAACTGCCATCTTTGTGGCACGAGCTTCAGCTGTTTGCGTGTCGGCGCTTCGCAGAGAAATAACATGCCCAAAGCCAGACTCTGCACCGTATACCCCAAACCCAACCCTTCGTCCAAAAGCCCAGAATCCTCCCAAACCCTCATCCTGTGCAAATGGTCAGCAGCCGCTCTGCTAGCATGACCATTGCTGTTGCCATTGTTTTTTGTTTCTCTGATGGCTTGTCGTCAAGCGGAATAACCATCACAGTAGTAAGATGAAGTGCTGACACGCATAGATCTACTTGTACCGATGCAGTACCAGTTGTGTTACCCGACAATGGCAGCACACAGAAATACTACCCGCAATACTATTTTGGTCGGGCTTTGGAGACCTTTGAGAAGTATTGGTATGTAGCGCCCCTGCAAACTAGCAATGGAGAATATATACATAGCCCCGAGGCCAACCCAGCTATCAGACAGCTCCAATGCCAAGGCACCAGGCACCTTTGGCCGTGAGGTTTAGGTCCGTGTCCTCCTGAGAGCCATCAATTTCGGGACCCTTCACCCCAAAACCTAAACCCTAAACCCTAAACCCCAAACCCTAAACCCTAAACCAGTTCCCGCAAACTCGAAGCCTCGGGTTGGGTAGTTCAGGGTCTCAGTTCTTGGCGCATCATGTCCAGGTAACTGAAGAAGAACAGGGGTTGGAGAAAGTTGGGTAGTTGAGAGTATGATTCTACGGGCCTTGCATGGGAATGACTTGTCGTTTGGGTATTTCTCCAAGTAGGGATCCATTTGTGGTGCTGTAATGCTGCACCTCCCAAAGGGGGCCCAACGCCGTCACACTTACAGACACAGCTAGCTCAAGCTTCAGATAAGCCAAGGTACTCGCACAATTGCTACACTACACTAGAATTGGACGAAAGACAGGTGCCCAGCCAAGATACTGCCTGCCCTACCCTACTAAGCGCCGCATTAAGGGCACGGTGACTTTTTTACCCGCTGATAAGTATTCACAATCCTAGTTCGGAATCGCCAAGTTTCCAGCCACGTTCATTCCGCATTTCGACATACAAGTGTACCTAACATTGCGAGTAGCCCGAGCGAACCCTCCATCTAATCCGTTGAAAAATCCCCAAAACAAAGGAGAAGGTTGGTTAGAAGCCCTTCAAAAAGTAGCTTGTGACAAGCCCTTGCCTTACCCCTCCATGGTGCGGTCCTCAGAACAGTTTTCCAAGCGCATCAGCACCTGCAGATGAATTCCAAATAGAAAGGCAACTTGGTTCTTGGGCTTGGTTGTACTCCAGCTTTAATTCAAAGGTGAGCTGGTGTGGTGACAGGGATCGGCTTGAGATGACCCAACTTTGGTTTGCAAGTCAGCTGCATCTAATTTATGACCCTAGCTCCGAAAAGTGGAGCAACGGTTGTTTGCACGGCTTGGCCGATGTGAACCCTGGAATCCCTGGAAGGCCTGCCCAATTCGCATATATTCGCATCATGGATAGCTCATGAAGGTACAAGGCTACAACGAACGGTTATTCGGCTAACTGGGAATTTATCTTGGCGAGCACAAAGCGCGCCCGCAGTCGCGCTGCTTGTCTTCACAGTCACAGTCCTCATGTATTTTGATTGTTTCCGTTTCGTTTGGCGTCTTCGCGCGCTTGTAGAATAAGTAAGGGTGTGTGTGTGTGCGCGCGTGCGTGTGAAGCTGTTACATACGGGTTAGGCTGCGGAGTGCTTCCATTTCATGTTCCATTTGAATTTCACAAGTGACTTTCCAGTAGTGGCTTGTATGCACCCCGAATCCTGTGTGCAAACCTGTTCAGTTCGTTCTTGCAACTTGTGCCAGCGCACAAACAGGTCCAGGTTAACTTCTTGAACCACAGTTTCTCTGATGGACCATTCGGAACTGCACGGCGCACAACAGTATAGCCGCGGCGCCGCACAAATTTGCACGTTACGAAGTTCATCCGCCTTCTTCTGCATTCTAGTGTCTGAATTGGTGCAAGCCCGACTGCATTCTACTGTCTCAATGAGCAGCATTTGGCATTCTACATACTGAAACTGAGGTGCCGTCCCTGGCCCACCCAAAGGCGACCGGGGTCCATTTTGGGGGACTCTTTTTGGAAGGACAACGACCCATAGAAAGCTATCCTCAGGGGGCTGCCTGGCCAGCAAACGCTTCCTTCTGCCCGTCACTGACGACGGCCCGGCAGGTGCGGTTGCCGTCCTGGCACCAACGCACTATGTAGCAACAGGGATGATGTAAAGCGTTTGTTCTGCAAATATGTATGTCCACCAAGACTCATGGCAGAATAGAATGGCCTGGCTATAGCAGAAAAATCTTCAGATAGTGTTTATCTGGTCAAAGCAAAGTGGCACCACCTCAACATACAGACCTCCAAACGGACCTAATCTCAAGAACTTCTCATATGAGATCCTTGCCTCCTCGATGTGGACGGCTGCGCAGTCCGCCCTCTCGCGGCAAAGGTGAAGACCTGAGCAGAAGAAGATAGACGAGTTATTTAGCAGCTGATACGTGGCTGTTTCCAGGATAACTTACGAAGTGCAACTTGTGATCCGGATACCCCAGGCAGAGTTCCTTAATTCTTGTCCTCACCGGCATGCGCTTGCTGGCAGAACTAACACCTTGAATTACGCCTTGAAAGCACAAACCTGAAACCTGCGGAAGTCCACGTTGTCAATTTCAGTAGCCTTTCAAGAACAGGTGCATTTGAGGGGTGCCTGCTTCTTACTGAAATAGACCCGTGTCCTGCAAAATTTGAGTCATAGAAGGTGACCGCACGAAGAATCTTCATCAATGCCACTATACGGAACAAACTCCCTACTCAGGTGCATGTAAATGTGCTCCCCGAGGGCTCGACAGTCTTTTAGGGAAGGCAGCGTTTCCCAGCCGAACCATCCTTCATTCAAAATTCGTCGAAAGATAGAGAGGACAGGTTAGCATGATGCGGCTGGTCTGGCTGGGTTTGTTTCTCAAAGGCTTTTGGTCCTGAGATGTTGGTGGGGACCCAGCACATGTCATCGACCACATCCATCGTGAGCGTTGCGACTGGCAGGACCTTGCCAGGAAGCTCAGTACAGAAAGTCCAAGCGAGGAAACCAAGTCAACGTCCTGGCCTTGGAAATATTAAGGGATGATCGAGGGACTACGTTATATGTTGGGACGTCTACCATTCACTGTAACAAATGTGGCAACGAGCATAGTGAAGCCACTACAGATGCCAACTACCAACCAACTTGATTTTCGGGGCTCAGGTCCTGACGATTCTTGAGTACTACCATCCTCATCAGTCCTACCCAGGTCATTTGTCCCGCTAATCAACACTTATTCGTGCCATTCTTCTCATGCCATTTCGCGGATCTTCTTCACTCGCCTCGGCCCAGCCGAAGCGGTCGGAGGTTCTCCTGTTTCCCCGCCTCTAACACCCCTTTGCGGCACGGGACGGGTTACTCGAAACCCTCTGGAGGCCTCCTTGGGGCCTCCTGGCGGCTTGAAGGGCTAAAGGGTCCCCGGAAGGTTGCCTCTCCAGAACTAGTTTTCATGCTGAGTCCAAGTTCCAGCCCCAGGCCTTGTCGTACAACTGCCCTCCCAGCGCCACGCTGCAGTTGATCTGAGTTCTGGACAGGCGGACGCTTTTGTCATCTAGGGTTTGTACACTGCTTTTGGCTATGCTTACAAAATGTTCCAGTAGAAAATATGTGTCGTTGCTACGGCTCCTGTATGAAGACCTTCAGAAAGAAGACCTGCTATGTGCCCTGCAGAACAATCTAAACAATGGCGCTGGAATCATGGTGAACGCTTTCAAGTTAAAGTGCGTCTTCTTAGGCCCTAACAACACGTGCGCAGTAAGTGGGACCGTGATTGGGACTCTAATTCAATCTCCCCCGTCCCATATGAGCCCTGGGACCCAAGAGAAAGCCCCTAAACAGTCATTTTGCCAGGGGCTGGTTGGCCTTTAGAGCCCTTTGAAAAACACGTAGGTTTTTTTTTTGCCACCCGCCAAGCTGACACTCAGGCCACGTAGGGTTTAGGGTTTAGGGTTTAGGGTTTAGGGTTTAGAAGCCAACCCAGTGCAAGAGTTGCCCTGCTTGCTGGGCCGCCGGCCTGTAGCCTACCGCGACCTTCTGCCGAGAGGTCGAGGAGAGAGACCCCTGGGGCGCTCTGGCGCTCGCAGTCTGCCACGTATGCCACTGATGCTGCTTCTTCGTATATGGGGTTTGATGCGTTTGCTTCTCGTTCGTATAGAGGGGGGGGGGGTTGTGTTTCCAAACTCGCAGGACCCACAAGGATGGGTTCCAAGCATCTAATGGGTTATGTGGATGGGTCCAGATTCTGTCTTTTAGGAGAGGTCCTGGACAAAACAACAAAGTAGTACCTGAAGGGCGGTGGAAGGGATGAGAAAGAGCTTTATCTGGCCTTGGGTCATAAGCTCAAAGTAAGGTTCGCGAAGTGGGCATCTTCAAGTTCTAGGGCCAGGGCTAACAATATGTAGGTGCCCAAGTAATCTACTTCGACATACAGTCCCTATACATGAGCCATTCAGAGGACCTATCAAGGCAGGTGCCAGACACATTGGGGATGCCACTTCACAGAACTAGAACTAGGAGAAAACAACTCCTGAACGGAGGAGTATGCTTTGGATTGAGAACGCAATATCGTACTAGAAGCAGTGACAGTAGCACTGCGAAGCACTGTAGGATTGTTGTCACTCCAATGCCAAAAGCACAACCGATCTTAAGAGTACACTCTGAGTACAGCTCAACTCCTTTTGAACCCGGAAACCTCTCTCGGCAAGTTTGAACAAGTTTGAATTCTGCCCAGGATACCAGAGGCGTGTCCTGAGGAAGGATCCAAGTTCAAGGCCACCTGGCATCAATGCTGTGGTTCCACTGCCTTTCTTACCGTTCTTGCATTTTTCGGGCTGCTCTCCCGATTGTTGTTCTTACCATTGATCTCAGATTTAATACTTTAATAATAAAGCACCATATTTTGGCAACAATTCCACGAATTGCTCCTTAACTATGGCACCTTTAATTAGGGAATACTTTAACTTGTATGTTGCGCAGTGAGCAAGGACTTCCTTGTTAAGGTCTTTTTGGAAGCTCTTGGTTGTCCTTCAGCAAAAGACGTCAAGTGGCCTCAACAACCCGAAACTCTGGAACCTCGACCCGGCATCACGACAAGATGCCCGCCCACCTTGCCCTCGCGGGTGACGTCCCCACTGTGCCGCGACCAAGCATAGGTGGCATTGGTGCCGTCACGGCACTGCACATCCAAAATCTGGACAAGGCATGACAGGGAGCTCAGCAAGCTACAAGCAGAAAGTGTCAACACTGAGTCCACATGCTGGGGCACTTTGGGAGTAGCGAGACTGCACACTCACAACATCCCCTGGCTTGTGCAAGCTAATCAGAGGTTAGAGCCTCGGGGCGAACGGCCGGTGAGACCACAAAACGCTCCCCCGAGGAGGCGTTCTCCAGGACGGGAAACTCCAGGGTCTTGTCCTCGGGACAACGCTCTTGGCATGTTTAGTGGGACTTGCTTTTGAACCCATCACCTGGACGACCAACAAGCGCACCATAACAGAAGCCTACTGCATGAAGATGCATATCTTAAGGCTGGATTACTGAGACCTGAAATGACCCTCCGGACTGACGACTGGCGTACTTGAGGTACCATGTCAAATATCTGGTGCTCCTCGTACCAGCGCATGCCAGGGATACGCTCCTGGAGGTTGACCGGATGCAAAGGCTTGAATTTGCAGACAGCTCATGATCTCGACGGTTACGCTTTCGGGTTTAAGGTTGGGAAGTTCCCCCTATACTAGCAGTCCGTTTTAGTACCCCCTATTAGAATCCCTATTAAGGACTGTTAGTATAAGGCGGAACCTCCCAAGTTTAGGGTTTCGAGTGGAAGTGTCAGGCTCTGTAAGGTTTGGGGACATGTGGATTGTGGGAGCGAAGATAAAATCTTGAGCTTCGAACTCAGGGATCTTTCAAGGTACCCTTTACTAGAGGGAGGTTCCCTTTTTGGAATCCAATTTGTAACCTCCTAAAACAAAGGAAGCCCAAGGAACAACCTTACCCAAAGGCAGCCTGGGATCCTTTGTTTAACTAAGGCAACCCACAGAATAACCTTAGTCAAAGGCCACCGTTTAAACGAATCCTTGGAAAGGCACCCACGATTTGATACGAGCCCGGCCTGCAGCGGGGAAATCTCCAGCGGCACCCCGATGCGGCTTCGAAGCACCGGGACCTCCGCCGGTCGGGATTCAGGTTGCGCATGAGGTCGGGGCGGTTTGCTTCAGTGTCTTGGCTTGTGAGGTTGAGTTGCCCAATCGACAATAATTAGACTAATACTAAAAAACAATAGAGACACAAAGACAACATCCAAAGCGAAACAATGGAAAACTGGAAACGGCAATCCGAAACATTTTTTCCCTGCGTCATTTTTTCAAGCCATGTTAGTATTGCTATTGCTATTCTCATTTCTGTAGTTTTTCAAACTTGTTTAGTTCATTCACTGTCTTATTAGGCAGTCAACCTCACAAGCCGTAGCGACCAACTCTCAGTACCTTGTGAAGAGGAGTGCGCCCACTGCCGCACACCTTCTCTGTGCAGCCTGACACCCTCAGCCGGCCAAAGCCGAACTTCTCAAGCCCTGGACCCTTAAGAAGAAATACGAACTCCTCAGACATCACCGCGATTCTATACATCCAGTATATCCGCCCTTTGTGTCCCTCCCCCTCTACAACCCTCAAGGACTCAGGCCTTGTAGGCGCCGGACTTCCACAAACGCCCCTGCACTGCCGTTCAAGGCTCAGGTTCACTCCTGTTGGAATTGCCAATGCCACTACCACTGCGTAGGAAAGTATGAGCTCCGCTTCGTGCCATGGCCATGACTGTAGCCGTCATGACTGGCTCCACGGCGGGCTTTTTGTTGCCCTTCGTAGTCTAGGTCTAGTTTCCGAAAGGTGGCCAACTTTCCGCCACACTGTTTGTTTTTGAATTTTTGGTCAAAAAAAAGACCTTTACTATTCTTCTCTGGCCCCCAAGGATGGCGCCCCCTCGCGGATTTTTCTGAAGATCTGTGAAGGAACGTAGGGAGGCTTTGTTGGGGCGTCAATATGGGGGTTTACGATATTAGGGGTGCCTTGTTGGGGTCCTTATTACAGGGGATCCTACTATTTGGGGGGTCTTTTTTGGGGTTTCTCACAGGCGCCATCAGGTGCTCCACTGCAAATAGCGCCATTCTCATGAAAGAGGAGATGAGATGGTTCTGCCTTCTTACAAACAGCACAGATATTATTGGGCACATGATAAACCCTGCATATTCTGAAGTAGTTCAGGTGAATATGCTCTGGTGCAGATATGTTTTGTTCCTCAAGCGCCCTTTGTGCCCGAACAAGCCTGCAGCACAATGAAGCTGCTGGATTCCTGGCTGACTGCGCTCTGCCTGCAGATCGTTCTTTTCTTCTTGGAATTGCGATTCTTGTCAGTACTGCTACTAGTACTGCTGCCAGCGCTTGCTATTTCTAAACAATGGCTCAGTGCGTCAGGATTGTTCATGTTGGGTTTGCTCCGCCTGAGCATTCGGAATTCGGAAGACTAGAACAAATTTTTGCCTCAGTGACACTCCTTGGCAGGGTCCTTACTCCTTCAATGAGTCGCTGATCATGCAACATCTGTCCTTGGATCTATGGACCTGAACCCCTTGGCACCCCCCGCAATAATTTATGTCCCCAGCGTTACATCACGCCCTTCGCGAGGAATGATTACTGCCCCGAGGGTTATTATGAACTCTCCATTGCGTCTTCCTCCTTAACTGTCGTCAACTGGGAAAGCACTTGCCTGCTGGTGCCTGCATCCTGCACCTGCTCAGCTGACACCTTGCAGGGCTGAGATTGCTTCCTAGACTTTAGCGTGGCCGTGGTAAACATGAAATCTTTGCAAGAACTGGCACATCATTGTGTACGGCTTGTAGTGCTGTTCATAGTGCAAGATTATTCAGAGTCATTTGTCATGCTCTTAGGTCGATAAAAAGGATAATTGTCTTTTGCGAGGCTTGTGGCTGTGGAGGCTTGAGTTCCGCATGGCTAAGGAGCTGAGCATACTCCATGGTTCTACGGTTCAGAGGGATTGCTTGGGGTCAGTGTTGCAAGAAAGCTGTCCGTAGCAGAACACAAGCCGTCAATTGACTGAAGATTGGCTAAAATCCCAACTTCAATGGGCAACGCTCCCCCCCTCCCCCTTCCCCCCCCCCCCCATAACCTCCCTTAAACAAGCATGGCTGCAAAGACGAAGGGTGGGTCAAAAGCCAGCCGATTGAATTGGGTACTGCTATTTACCTTTGTTTATCAGGCTATTCGCCTCGGCAACGGCTGAGTGCTCAGAGGTGTGTTTCCCACCGCCCAATTCTTTACCCCTGTTTCGTCGGAGACCTGGAATCCGATTCGGGGTCGGTCGGTCGTCGACGCGGAAGTCTTACTGAAACGATGGTTACTGGTTCGTGGCTTGTAATTCTGGCCTGTATTCGCAGTGCTACTAGTAGTGCTGGCATCAACTCATTGATTGCTGCTACCGTTGCTCCGAGGATTACGCCAGCAAACGTGGTACTGATAGGAATTTAGTAAACACTGCAAAACATGGAACTGGGAATGTGCTTGCCCGTACAGTTAGGTTTTAGGGCTTCGGGGCTTCTCGAACTTGAAATGACAGTAATTTCGGTGTTGCACACCACTTCGGGTGCCCTAAGCTACGTGGAGCATGCGATAAGCATGGCCCAAGAAGGATCCATGACTTACCCCAAACCCTAAAGCCCCCCATTCAAGGATCTTTGAGCGTTGCGAGGCTTCAAGGCTTGCTGTTGGATGCTTTGAGCCACCTTGCCCTGCTCTAAAGTGGGCAAGACTTTCGAGATGAACAGTTTTCACCTTCGAAGTGACCAGTCCAAACCAAGCTTTCCAGGTACTCACTCATAGCAACCACAGACCACACATCAGCCTCGTACCAAGGCACACGCCCTGCTACCACGTGACAAACCGTCCCTGTGGTGCTTTTCTCTCACAAGAACAAGGCCAAGACCTCAGAACGCGAAGGCGGACTTCTTCTCACTGGCAGAAGCCATGAACCCATGTGGCATACCCCGACCGAAGACCGAAACAGAACCTGTTCCTTTGGCTGTGGTCAATGATGCCGTTGCATCTCTTCTGTTGAGGGGTATTGGACCTCGCGGTGCTCGGGTTTAGGGTTTAGGGTTTAGGGTTTAGGGTATTAGTCTCGTCTCATGCGAGTTGTATCAGTTGCCTGCTATTACTTTGTGTCGCTAGTAGTACAGTAATGCTAGAAGTGGTTCAGCTGTGACTACGCGTGCACGGCACCTCGCAGCCGCAGGAAGGCATGCCGCTAAGCTTCGTGAGGGAAGGCCCCTGCACCTGTTAACCGGCGGTTGTAGGGGTTGCAGCAGGTTTAGAATCGGGTGCCTGACAAGGTTCTCTACGCTTATGTATGTGCTTTCCGCAGCCTGTTTTCAAAAGGCTGTGCTAGGTTTCAGGTTGTAAACTCCCGCCTTCCTCCGATTTTCTTCTGGCCCGTCTTGTTCATTATATGTTCCAGCGTGCTCACCTTAACGGAATACCATTGCAAATCAAGTGGTTCGTCAAGATGAGACTGCTATGTATAGGCCCGGGTCTTCCGACAGAACCTCGACTAGAGCTCCTTTTGAGGAATTGTCCGAAAGTCTTCGCAAGAACTTTTTCGGACCCTCCTAGCGTTATTGGACAGATTCTGAAGTGATTCAGACCATGCAAACCAACACATGCTTGTCGGCTGCCTGCGCATCTAGCAACCTGACCGTTTCCGCTGCTCTTTCCAAACCTCCCTTTCTGCACATTTCTGCACCCTTTGGCCTCCAGCGGCGTCGGCAGTGGTCCGGCCACCAGCGTTCCATTTGACAACATCCGAAGCCACCTGGTTCTCCGACTGGCTTTCTCAAGCCCAAGAGGGACAGGGCTTGTTTGAACATATGCTAAGACTGCTAAGATTTGCCTAGGCACGGGCAGTTGCAGTTCAACTGGAAATTCTCCAAAGAGTGGCCCTGCGGAAGTGTTTGCTGGTGGACGTGGAAAGCCTTGGAGGACGGCTCCGACTCCAAACCCCAGTACTTGAAGACCAAGACCTGCTCTCCGTATGAGAACGTGCCCACTGAAACATCCAGGTCAGCCGTGGTGGAGATACCGCGCATAGGATCTTGCATGAGCACGAGGGAGCATTTGATGCTGGTCCTGTTCTGGCTAAGTGATGTTACAATGCCCTGAATCCTCCCAGAGCCGGTGAGATTCAGACCCCACTGGGCAAGGTTGCAACTGCTGACTTCCGTCCCCAAGGCCTGGGGCTCTGGGAACTCATCGATGGTATCCCCAGAAGCCACTGCCATGTAGCCAAACCTCATGACAGTGGGGGTCGCCAGCACGTCGCCTCCACCGCAAGCGCAGCATGCCTCGCTTGGCCGGACGCCATGAAAGGGCTCATCGTGGCCGCTCTTCACATAGCCAGGGCAATAACCCTTGGTTTCGTAGTCCCGGCAACTTAGGCCGTTGGCGTCCTGCCAGCCAGGGACATCATCGCACATGAAGCACTTGGTGATGTTCAAGATCGGAATCTGTTGGTGTATGTAGCCAGCAGCACACTCCTGGCAAGTGCCATTGACAACTTTGCGGCAGCCTCCACACTGCTGGCCGGCATCACAACAGGTGAAGTGGTAGGCCTGGTAGGCATCGCCAACAAAGTTGCCAATGGCCATCTGGCCTGGCGGGCAGATGACCCGGTTTGGCAAAGGCTCTTCCGTGCTTTGACCACGGGTTTGCAGCAACGACCGCGTGGGCCGCTTGGCCTTCGGGCGGGAGCACTGCTGGAAGTGTACGCCCGGCATCAACCAGGGACTGCTTGGACCCTCTGCAAGTAAAGCAGGCCTGGCAGACTCCGTGGACGCGGCAGGCATAGCAAAATCTGCAAGCTCAAGCGCAGGCTTTCTGAGCTCCAGCTCGAGGTGCAGATCTGCATCCGGCCGCCGTTTTTGCAAGTTGCAGCTCATATCGGTCACATCATGCCCAACGCCCCAACAGGCGGTGTGAGCAACTGCAAGGCCGAACAGAACGCGCAGCATGGCTAGGCAGCAATCGTGGAAAAACCAGTGAACGCGGGTGCCTTGTGCCCTGGGATATGAAACTCCTAGCTTCTCCTGCTAACTTTGGTTAGGCCCGGTGAGGCTTCTTGCTCAGTCTACTCATTCCGACGCTCAGTTCAAACTGAGAAACCCATGCCCTCGAGATCGGCAAAAAACAAGCGCTTGCGAAGCTGCAGTGCTGTCACTGTAGCCATCTAAACCACAAGCTACCCGGCCCCCGCCCTTTGAGCTAAATGCTCCTGCAGATGCTGTAACCACACGAGGTGAGACACGATGCAAACATTGGCACCGGCCCCAAAAAATGCATCATGCAGTGAGATGGGAGGGTAAGCCGTCCCGGATACAGCCACGGGCATGTGAACAACTAAACACCAGTTGTGCTGAACTTCGAAAGACATGTGTTCAGCTGTTTGGTGTCTTCGCCAGCAGCGTGCGGACGTGATAGCTTCACTATCGTGCAGCAACTCCATCGCGGACAGCTTTTCCAAAGCAAATTGGCTCTCCAGGCACGGCCATACATCCTCACTGCTACTTGCCAGCATCTTCAGCCAGAAATCCCGACTTGCTCAGCAGCTCCTCTGACAGTTCCCAGAGTCTGCATGCAGCTTCGCTATCAGTGGCAAATTTGGAGGGCTTTGTTGCAGCACAATCCCGGAAGTATTCACCTGTGATGCCTTCAATCTGCGGAGCGGTCAGACAGTAGACACTTGTGGCAGCCCCTTGAACCTCAGTGCGGTCCTGTAGGACCCCAAGTAACACGCTTCCTTTCAGCATTTGCTGTCTGCCAAGGGGAGTCGAGATAACACCTGGATGCACAGCATTGGAGCTCACACGAGCGCCTCCTGGAATGCGAGCCAGACGTTTGGAGAGCTCACGAGCAAAGAGGATGTTCGCAAGCTTGGACTGCTGATAGGCGCGCCAGTCTCCATATCTACCAGCACCAGGGGGCCAGTCATCAACATCGTAGGCTTCGTTGGGGTTTCTGTGAGCTTCAGAGGCCAGCGTCACCACTCTTCCGGGAGCAGACTCCGCAAGCTTATTCATAAGAGCTCTTGTTAGCGCAAAATGGCCCAGGTGGTTCGTTGCAAACTGCATCTCGAACCCGTCTTTAGATGTTGTGAATTCTGGGATGGCCATGATGCCTGCGTTCAGACAGAGCAGATGCAATGGTCGACCTTCTCGCAGGAAGCTCTGAGTGAACGAGCGGATGGAGCTCAACGAAGCGAGGTCAAGCTCCACCACTTCTATGCTGGCCGAAGCACCAGCTGCTCGAATTGCTTCCTCCATGCTCTTTTTCGCTGCTTTGCCGCGGCTGGAGTCACGGCAAGCCAGAAGAACATGTGCCCCGCCATATGCAAGGGCCAAAGCAGTATAATAGCCAATGCCTGAGTTGGCCCCAGTGACCAAGGCCGTCTGCTTTGGCAACCTGGTTGTATCCAGAACCTCCCAAGCTGTGCTCCTTTTGTTCGGACCTTCTGAAGAACGCAAAGCTGTGCCCACCACCTGCGCTGGTGGTATCCGTTCCTCTGATTTCCCACCTCCAAAGATGCCCAAAAAGGCTCTCGCGATGGGCAGCGGAGAAGAGGTTAAGGCAGCTGCCAAAGCAGCAGCTACAGTCACTCTCCAGGTGCAGCTGCGCAGAAAGGGGGTCGATCGAACAACTTTGGCCATGCCTACATCTTCGATCTGGTGCTGCTTAGCAAACGCTGCAAGATCATTTACCACATGAAGCCGTTGAGCGGCGAGTCCGATAATCAGGAGGGTCAGGGCAGATATGTGCTCTGCTCCTTTTTCAAGGTTCGAGAACATTGCAAGTGTCCGGAGTTGCCTATCCTCTTACATGTTGAGACCGGTTCCGAAGAAAGCATGCAAGCTTTGCGGAGACTCGTTCTGACTCTGAGCTGTCGTTCTTACAGGGCCTTCGGGCTGCAGATTTCTGCTCCCATTCGAGATTCCAAAAGTCGAAAGAGTCAAAGGACTGGAAATGGAAACCCTCATGATCCTTCCCCGCAGTCGCTTTGCTTTCGCTGGGGCTCGAGTCCTCAAGGTGAAAATGCGGCGCTTTCGATCTTGACCTCAAGCAAGGCGAGACGCTGAGGACTTGGGGTTCAATGGGGCTTTTAGACCACCTCAAGCAGCAAAGTGGTTTAGGGTTTAGGGTTTAGAGTTTAGGGTTTAGGGTCAACATTGCAAGCTGGGAGTTGTGGCCTCGTGTCCAGCAAGCACGACTTTGCAGTTTCCGCTTGCGACCTTGATGCGAGGACATGGTGCAAGGTTTCTCAACTTTCAATACCACTTAGCTGAGGTGACAGCATCCCACACGCGGGCCACGGCATCCTGGCCATTCTGAAAACAGCGCAATGGTTCGATACACTTTGCACGTGTGATGATCGCAGGAGCCTGCTCTGATCATAGCATCATAGCAGTACAGCTTATGTGCATTAAACTCAGGGTGCAGGGTCTATAGGGTTTATGGCTAACCCTTAACATGAGACTGCAAGCATGAGTTGTCCCAGCCCGTCCTCCCCGCCAGTGACAAGCTTAACGCTGTCAGGGCTGAAGGCAGCACAAACCACCTCAGTGACGCGGAGAAAGAAAACAGAAAATGAAGATGGTTAACATAAGAATGGTTAACGAAGCTTTGCTCCTATGCTTCTGATCCATGATTGCAAACCGTGTCCAGGTACCATGAAGCGCCCATGGGCTGGGGGGCCCGGGATATTCAGAGCTTTGGCCTTGGGGTTTCAGGTTTTAGGATCTCGAGTCTTAGGGTAGCTTTGGGCTTTGGTCGGCAGGCCAAAGTAAAAAGAATGACATGACAATTCTACCACGTGACAAAAAACAAATGGCAATCCCACTTTCGAGTCATGGCTTCTGTGGCAGAATGCGCCGGACAGAGACCGGGGGAGTCTGAAGATCAGTCTGGCAGCATGTCGCTGATTCTTTTCTCTCCCCCGAAAAATCTTTTCCAATTCAGCTTCTTGGCGAGGAGGGGTAGTGGAGGGTGCTGCACTGAAGATTTGGGATAGATTTGGGGGGCCATGCGGTTTAGGATTTCCAATGTCCGTGCCTCCTTGCATCTCCGAGCACAGAAAGTTGAACTCCTCTGTTCAGAGTCCTTTCAACTGGGGTCCCAACTCGACCAGCCTGGGAGATCGTTTGCACCTCCGCATCACAGCTTGAACCCTGGATTTGCCCTACGCCCTGCGCCTGGGCGCGGGGGGTGGTGACGCAGATCTTGGGGCTGAGGGGCTCTTGTAGGTGCTACCTTGAACTTTGCAGGCGCCAAGGGGCACCTATGGTATCTTGTTTTGTGTTTGGTGGGGAGGGGGGGGGGGCGGGGGACCTCCCCATCAGGGAGCGTTTAGAGAACTGATCATGTCGGCATGGCATCATTGCACGCAAGGGCTGGGTGGGCGGCCAGCTTCCCAGTCGCCACCTGAAAGCATGGGCTGGGGTGCCTTCCTCAAACCCTGGCACAACTGTACAGCAGCCCAGCTATCTGTGGTTCCTCTCAGCTGCAGCAGCGGTCAAAGGAGAGAGAGCTTAACATTGGCGATGGCGGTGAATTCTTGTGCTTGTCGCTGCTATTTGCTGGGGTTCATCTGCACCACGCTTTGTCTGACTTCCTGCTGAGTACGTTCCGAAGAACCAGGGGCTTCATGAAAGGTTGCCCTTCATCCGAAGCAACGTCTATCCGGGGTGATGCTCGCAGCATCTCGCGGCTCTCGGAAGGGGGTAGTTCAGCTGATTTTTGGGTGGAGGCGGAGGGGGGGGGAAGGAGACGGCTGGGCGTGGACGCGCAACAACCATGGACGCCAACATCTTTTGCGACGGCAAGGGTTTCCATGTCCTTCCCACGTGCTCGGATGCGCCAGTCAAGCACTGAAGGTCTCAAGTGATCTAGGCTGAAAGCAAACGCATGGGAAGCTAAGGTTTCAAGCGCCTGTCACATGGAACGCTCTTTCCTTGGCTGTCGCCTGCTGGGAGCTCCCCTGAGTCCCCGTATGTCCCCATCCCCTCCCCCAATGTGGAATCAGCCACCAGGGCTCACCAATAGCCAAAACCCTATAGCGCCCAGGACACAAAAGTCCAAAGCCTCATACCACTACCCAAAAGGCTGGGTGTAGAGATACCAATACTTCCACAAAGGGAAAGTTGATCAAAATGCCCGCTCCCAAGCCCATACTTCCCTCCCTTTAGGGCAACCCCCGCATAACAAGGGTCCTGAGTATGCCCATTATCTAAGGTCTCTGGCAGTCTGTGGTACTGTACTTGCGCTTGGGCACTCATCTCCGCATCAGTGCAGATACTGAGGCGCACCTGCCAAACGAAGGCCGCGTGGTTCGCAGAGATCGTTACAACCTGTCATGAGACAAGTCTTTGGGCGGCAGGTCAATCTCGGGTCTCCGAGAAGACTGCGCTGCATCACGCTGTTCGTGCTCTGTTGGGGTTCGAAAATTCGTGGATATGAGTCACACGTAAGAACGCTTCATGTCGTAGTCCCCATGACCCCCCTGAACAATCAAGGCTTCGACAAGCAGTAGGCACACAACTCAAACGCACTTCTGATATATCCATGCACACCAACCCCGCGGTCTGTGGTGAACTGTGGGTTTAGGATTCAGAATTAGGGTTGGCTTTAGGGTTTTCCCTCTACCCCCCATGGTTCATTGCTGGAGCAACCGCTTGGGGTTTTTGCAGCCATTCTTCGGGAGGTTATTGCTGGAGCAAGTCACTGGTCGTCGGTATGCACATCTATGCACACTGCTGCTAAGGTACTATGGTATAAGACTGAACACACAAATGCTAGTACGCAGTAGCTCAGAAGAACGCAGCATCTGCACTCTTTACTTTGGAACTTATGCACTGTTTGCCGTCAACGGACCGAGTTCGTCTTGCCTCAAAAATCTGCAATTCGTGTAAATTGAAAGTCGACGTCTTCAGTTCAACATCTTCTCTAAGTGCCGGTGCGCAAGCAAACTTTTGAAATAAGGTTCGGGCGCTTGCATTGTTGATGTGCGAGCAGAAAACAGATTGCAACCCGAAGGGGGCCAACGGATGGTAGCAGAGATTAAGAGGTGGGTTGAGGGTCAGGGTTTCGACTCTCACACAAGCACAAAGCGGGCGAGGCTGCGGGTAGGGTTTGGGGGGGGGGGGGGGGGGTTGGTACCATTAAAGGGGAATGCCATGCGGATGACAGAATTCTTCGGCATTATGGGGGCCTATTGCAACACCAGCTGTCTTTTCGTAACAACTTCTGCATGGCCAAGAGATATCCAAAAGTGTCAACTGTCTAAGTTGCACATGTCTGCTTGCTCGAGGCATGGAAGCATGCGGCCCAAAGATCTTCAAATAAAGCTTGTATATACTGAACTTGGAACCCTAGCAAAAATTATAATGCTAGCTGTTTCTTAGGAATTGAAGTACCCATATCCCTAAGTTATGCCTGGAAGATTGCAGGGTCTCGGGGGCGCACCAGCGATCCGTCAGCGCAGAAGTCCGCACGTCGAAGCTGTGCTTCGTGGCGGAGTTCCTGGTCAGCTTTTGCTCTTTGGCCGGCCTACGTTCGAGTGCAGGGCTTTGGGTCAAATAGATCCTGCTGATGGGCACCTGAAGTCAAGATAGTTGTGTTGTTCATGCTGGAACCTGTCGCGGGGTTCATACTTCCAGTTGTTCAGGGCAGCTTCCGGCAAGAGCAATGTGTGAACTTAGTACTTTGGCTCGACAGGCACAGGGGATCTCGGTCCTGCAGGCAATGGCCATCATCGCAGCTCCAGAGACGCGCTGCCCAGTCGCAGCCTTCGAGAAGTGGGGGCCACTAGAGACCGTGCTCACAGTTCGTTGTGCAGTGAGCAGCTCAGCAGTGTCTCGGCACTTGGGTGGCCAAGCTAGCAGGGGTGTGGACATCGTCAGCACAAAGTCTGTGTGAGAGGAAGAGGATGAGGTAGAGGCAGAGGATGAGGTAGAGAAGAAAAGAGATGGCGCATTATTGCAAAACCGCGTGCGGTAGGGTTAGGGTTGTGAAAAAAGGGAATCCTGAGGGGACAGGGTCCCGGGCTGTGCACAACAGAACGGACCACGGATAAGAGGTCCGGATGAAACAGGCACTTCCTTGCTGATGCTGCGCAAGGTCTCATTGGACTCATTGGGTGCAAGACGAGGAGTTGGGTGCCAAATCCCTAAGCTCGAAACAATTACACTTTGGGTTAGAGAAGTTAGAGCTCTGTTGACTTTCGCGGAAGGAATCAACGAGGGATGAGATTGTCGCAGTTCAACCGCTGAAATCGCGCAGCAGAAGCTCCATAACCCCCCCAAACCATGGTACCCGAAACTCCAAACCCGAAGCTCGAAACTATCTTTTTGCTCGCGCCGGGTCGGAATTCCTAACAAGTTGCGGACCTTTACACCGTACCGCCCTGGTCCATGGAAGTATGAAAGGGCCAATGCAAAGACATACTGGTCGATTGCACTATGTGTGCTGTGAAGGGTCCTACAGCGAACTTAGCCCTGAGTCTGCGGCAGGCGGCGACAATCATGGAGCCGTCAGGGGAGAAGGCCTTTTGAGGGCTCTCAAGCATCGAAACCTACCACAAAGATGACTGAAGACCTGGCCCCCACCATTCCAAAAGGCCCCAAACCCCATTTTCCACCCTGTCAGGCCTGAACCTTGAACATGCCTGAGCCCTTAACCTGAGCCCCGCAAGCCTAAGACCCGTAAGACCATTAAAAACGACAAAAGCAACTCTTGGCCCCTTGCAGCTGTGTGCACAAGCCTGCGGCTAGCACATCTAGGTGTTGGGTTCAGGGTTTAAGTTGTTCAGGGGGGGGCCAAATTCTGACTGTTGTTGTGTAGAGATTTCACGCACATTTCACGGGTGAAGCAGGGTCGACAGCTGAAGATCCTTGAGTCGTGGACTTGATTGGTGTCCGTTGTGCTTTGTGCATCGGCATCTCAGGCTGCCACAGCCCATCACAGAGTCGCCTGAGGCCGGGGGATGGGGAACGATAGGGTGATCTTCGGGCTAACCCCCCCCCCCCACACCTTTTAAACCACAGGAACCCTCCAAAGCCCAAATTCTTCCCTCAAGCTCGCGGAAGCCTCCTCGGTAGATTTTTTGTGATGACTGTCCTGAAATGGCATGATGCTATGCAGCAGCCTGCGGCCCCAAACAGCCGCATTCGCCCTGACTTAAAGCCCTAAACCCCACACCCTAAACCCTGAACCCTAAACTCTAAAATAGACCCTCAAGCCCTAAACCTTAAACCCTCAAGCCCTTGAGTGCAGTGGCCGCCTCATGACATGGCCCGAACTGGCATCCCGCAGAAGGACCTTCAGGACAGCGAAAATTCGGGCGAAATTCCTAAACCCTAAACCCCTAACCCTAAACCCTAAACCCTTGTTGAACTCAGGCTGGACTGTGAAAGCACGCCCCAAACCCTAAAGCCCAAACCCTAACACCCCTTCTTTTTGCCTTTATGGGGAGGTTCAGAACTTTAGGAATCCCAATCCTTCAAACATAGAGGGGGAACAGGAGCTCACTATAGTTATGGAGCCCGACTTCTGCATCGGACCCCGAACACATGTTGGCCTCTCAAAGGCCCTCATCCCAAGAGCCGTTTCAGGGTTTGAAGTTTGGGGTTTCGGATTTAGGACGGTTTTGTTGCCACCCAAGCAAACCAGGGTTGAGGGTGGGCTTTTAGGGTTTGGGGTCGACGGTTGCTTGCGGGCTTCAGGGTTAGTAAAGGGATATACTGGCACCCTGACACTCTGGACCACAACCAAGCCCATCTAGAGTACATGCCCTCCTCTCTGGCAACAAAGAGCCCTGCCCCCTGCGTGTCGATGGCGCTGGTAAGCATCTCAGAGGGGGGTTCAGTGCTTCTGTTGCTCGACGAGTTAGATGAAAGCTTCGACATACCAGGGTTCTGCAAACGCATGCACAGCTTCGCACGTCTCGGTTACTCTTTCCATGCTGCCTGTTTTCTTGCACGGGCTAAGGACCCGAAGAGCAAACAACCGCTCCTAGCATGCCAAGGTTCCGAGGGCCTTCTGCTGGAAAATATCCACTACCGAATAATCTAGTGTGAACACTGTCATGATATTTTCTACTTCTTAATTACTTGCTATATGCCGCTCAAGCCCCGAACACGGTATCCTCACACGAGGCAATGGCCATCGTGCTGTCAGGAGAGATCGCGGCGATGGACACGCTGCCGCCTGATGGTGAGAAGCCCTTGCTGAGTTTTTGCAGCCTTTCGTCCAGCCAAACATCAAAAGAGAACGGAATCAAAGCGACAGTACCTGTACACCTTGGGATGTTCCCCCGTTATACGAACAGTCCTTGATAGGGATAAGATCTTTAAAATCCCTATTAGGGACTGTTATCCCGATGTACACCAACAGAAGACCTCGCAACGAAGTCCTTGAGCTCCTGGTGCCCTCCTGGGTCCCCCCGCTGTGGCCCTGTATCGTGAGCAGGCACGTGCCGAAGACAGGCTCCCAAACACGAGCGGTGCAGTCGGTGGAGGCCTCATGGGTTGTCAGGCTATCTAAGTCTTAAGTCTTAAGTCTTAAGTCTTAAGTCTTAAGTCTTAAGTCTTAAGTCTTAAGTCTTAAGTCTTAAGTCTTAAGTCTTAAGTCTTAAGTCTTAAGTCTTAAGTCTTAAGTCTTAAGTCTTAAGTCTTAAGTCTTAAGTCTTAAGTCTTAAGTCTTAAGTCTTATCTTCAGTCTTAAGTTTTACTTAAGTCGTAAGTCTTAAGTCTTAATTAGGTCGCAAGTCTAAAAACCCCTCAACATCGGCTAAAGGGCCGAAAACGGTGGGATGCAGGGTGTTCGAGCTTGGAGTTTTGGTCCTGTGGCTCGGCTGGAGGGCTGCGCATCAGGGATAAGCAGGGGACAGGCCATGAAAGGCCCTGAACTTATTTCGCGCTGCCAGAAGGCGAATAAGCTTTAAGACAAAAGCAAGGTGCCCCCACCTTGGGTTCATCCGTCGAATGCCCGTACAGCTTCTTCGAAAATTCTGCTGAGGTACTTGTAGCACGTCTCCAACACACATGGCATATGCCGCGGGGCCTTCGCCCTATATAAAACTTTGCTGGCTAGCGTGGGTTCGCGATAATTAGGAACCCCGAGCGCAAACAGATCGAGGGGCATGTTAGACTTATAAGGCCACTGGTATGTGTATAAGTTTGTGTGTCCAACATCGGACGTCTTATAGCATGAGGGCCGTGATGCTTTTCTGATCAGCATAGACATGTGCTTTTGGGCACGGCGTCCCGAGACTGACCTCCAAGGAGAAGACGAGATCAAGTGCAGTAAAAAATAGTTTTCAAAGCCTCATTTCCTGCATAATGGCGGGTTGCACATCTGAGGCGCGCACTGTGACGATTCGCGAACCATCCGGGGAGAATCTAGCTGCGGAGATGGCACCCAAATGCTTGCCCAGGACGTGCGTGCAAGTTCCATCCAAGGACCACACCTGAGAAGAAAAATCGACAGTGAACACCTTCCAAAGAAGTATTCTTCGCCCACTCAGTCAGTGTGAGAGGAAGCCATGTAGGAATATGGACGGATGTAGGATCAGCAAAGCTGCTCGTGCTGTGTGGTCTTGCGAGGCCGTCAACACCTGTCTGCACAAATAGACAAGAGGCTGGGTTTCAGATTGTTGTTGGCGGGGCGAACAAGGTCGTTGGGCATTGAGAAGCTAAATAGAGTGTCCAGAGAGTCTGTTCACAAATGAGACAACAGCCCCGATAATGCAACCTCAGTCTGACCCCATTTCGTTTCCAGAACGCATCCTCAAATGCAACATGAAACCAGCATTCAGCTCAGCCGGACCAATGTCGAAACCTTGGTCCGGTGTTGGGCTTGAGTCATCAGTCCCGTACGCACAACGGCAAGGTCCACGCACTGCCAGCTTGAGGGGCTCAGGCAAGTTATCCGATGCCCTGCTTTGCCACCTGCCAAGACCCCCGAGCTCTACAAGACATCTGATGGGCCTGACCACCCGAGGGTGCGAAGGTGGCCGTAAAGACCTTGGAAGTCGAGACCGCATCGGGGGTATCTACATGAGACATACCCATGCACATGTGTACACATACATGTGCAAACTGTACTAACTGCATCGGCAATCGTAAGAAATGCCAGCTCCAAGCAATTTCATGCGCGGCCTCTTTGCTGCGCAGTGGGTCAATGTAGGTAGCTGGTGTCTTGAAACTACTCAGGGCAAGAGCTGCAAGCTTTTACAAGGTGGAGGGCTTGGGGGGCCGTGGGCTCTTCGGGGTTTCGTGTTGCTTTCTAGGTTGTTTCACCGCAAAGGCCTCCTTCTCAACAAGAAAAGACAAAAAGCCTCGAACCGAAAACACAAAACCCAAAGTCTCAAAGCACCTCCAAGCAAATCGAGCACATAGGAGTTCGACTTGGACCTTACAACGACACACAACTTCCACATCACATTGGCGTTGGCATGCTGCCGGCGCACTTCAGCAGTGTGGCCAGTGAGTTCCGCCGAACAGGAGCCGGTCTCCACACTCCAGATTCGGGCGGTGCCGTCCTCGAGATGGAATCTTTGATGTGTACTTGCTGAGAGAAGCAACAGGTCTGTGCAACATGTTCCGAGGCCCTAGATGAACACAATCCAAATGTACTATTTCAGCATCGCGACGGTAGAAGCGTGTCCGACGCTTCTTTCATTCACCCCTGTCCCCTGCGCGGCCTCACGATCAACCCAACAGTCGAAGTTTCTTCCAACCCTGTCCAGAGACGCAGTGGTTATGGAGCTACCACTCGGAGCAAACTCGATGCTGACCACGCTGTGGCGATGCCCGGCAAGGACTCGCAAGCACCTCGGCACTCCCCAATCCCTAAAGACTAGAAAGCTATGTAGGTATCTCTCTGAAGAGTCACTGCAACTCAGGAAGAATCTCTTTGGGTCTAAAACTCATCTACTTATAAGGAGGAACTTGGGCACCCTGGGCTCCTTTCACTTCTCCCTCTGCCTCTTGCCTTGCTACGTGACGCACATCGCTCCCAGGAGCAGCCCCTAGCATCCGGCACCCTTAGTTTAGGTTTTAAAACCCCTCTTGAAGATGACCCCAAGGGCTCCCCCCTCCTCACCCTGCACATTCCACTTGTGTATGCTGTCTTTCAAAAGCACACCGAAAACGAGCCATTCTTTCCAAGAGGGCCCTTTAAGTTTAGAGTTAGGGTTTAGGTTTGGGGCTCTACCTGTGTGCAGGTCCGGGGGACTCTCCGGATTCGGCGGACCAAAGCCTGGTCAGAAGCTTTTTCAAAGTGGGCCCCTCCAAAGGGACCAAACGGTACCCGTGGGCCTTTGTTGGCTGGCGTTTCTCACGCCATCCTGCGTGGACTCACTTGCAGCCACGCCCTGCATAGTTCTTCTTCCTAACGAAACAACCGCACATCCCCCACCGTTAAGCCTCAACTGAAGCCTTCGAGGCGTCATGGGCGATGTTTCTTGGACGGACCCTGTCGCGGTACAGTACAAGCCAATCCCACATGAGTCACAAGAGGACATAGTTGCCCGCGGGCCATGCAGTTCTGGAAGCTCCCCATAGTTTCAGCTCTTAGCTCATTAGCCCATGCCGATGGTAGCCCAGTACCTGGATGCCTGAAGTCCAACCTCTAGCTCTGCAATATTCTGCAATATTATACAGATTGCGCGGCCAACCTCTCTATATATGTCACGGCTGAATTTGAAGGGCTTTGAGCGACAACCCCGCAGCCAACCCGAAATCGCAAAGGTGACGAAAATCTTAATCTTGGGTGTTGCGTTCCACGTCGTCAACCTCCAAATCCTGAAGCCTTCATGATCAAAATTCCAAATCCGATGTCCCCCCCAAACCGTGAACAAAGCCCCGGCAAACGCAAATTCACAAGAAAACTACTAAACATCAAACCTCCACCTTGAACTCAACCCCCCCGCGTCTGGTTGATGGCCTGGCTGTGCCATCCTTTGATGCAGTGGCGAGAACAGAGCCCGCCTCAAGGCGATGGAACATAAAAGAGGCTGAGTAGGGCAAGGCTTGGGCTCAGGATGACTGCGATATGCGAACGAGTGTCTTGCACAGCCAGCACCAGGAGATGTCCATGTTCCACCTTCGCCACTGGGATTTCGAGGGGCTCAGGCCCGTCGCGGGTGAATCAGCGAAGGAGGAGTGGTGGGCTGTCAAAATCCCTGAGCACGAACGCGCGCGGCGGAACGACTAAGCGCAACTGTGGGGGCGAGTCGTGGACCCACCATTTAGTTGAGAGCACAGAAGCTTAAAGAAACAGGAGTTCTCCAGGCAAGAATGCAGGGTGCAGGGTTTGCCAGCCTCCCAGGTTTGGATCTAGGGTCTCTCTCTTGACAAGGACTCCTTCGTCTGATTGGCCGGGGTGCCCCCTGGCTTGCCAGAGCCACGTCGTTCTTCGACATGAGCCGGCCACCAAAAGACAACCTTGCACAACCCCAGAATACCCAGCGCAAACAATCAACCCCAAATCCTCCAAACCCCTTTAACCCTCTTTAACCCCCTTAACCTCCGTAAACCTCCTAAACAGTCCTAAACGGTCCTAAACGGTCCTCAACCTCCTAAACCTCCTAAACCTTCCAAGCCCCGCAAGTGCAGGAAGGACGCTCCCACATATGCGAACCGCAGTGCTGGGGGATCGTAGAGTTCTAGAGTTTAGGGCTATGGGGTTTAAGGTTTTGTGTTTAGGTTTAGGGTTTCGGGGTCATGGTGCAGTCTGGGGCCTTAGGGGTCTAGTTGGGGGTTTCGGGTTTGAGGGTTACAGGGTGAGAGCTGATTCCAGCCAAGTGGCTTTTGCTGTACCTTTGCTGGTCTTCAGCCCCTGGCTATCCGACTGTTTTTGCTACCCCCGGAATCCTACCCTAAACCCTAAACCCTAAACCTAAACCCCTAAACCCTAAACTCTTCTGATGCCAGACTTGGTGACTGCCAGCGAAAGCCGCCCCTGAGGGCTATGTCTGAGGGCCATCCTAAACTCTGAAACCCAAACCCTGAGCAATGGAGGCCGAGGCATGATCAAAAATCGAGCTCAAGACACATGGGGGTTTCCGAAGACATACCCTCTTTTGGGGGGCTTACTATGATCAGGAACATTGCATTTTGGGTGGTCTATTTGGGGGTCTATGTGGTCGAACGCCCTATTCCCGAGAGCAAAGGGGGCGAACAGAAACACAGATGGTACTACTTGTAGGACGGGCTGCAGGGGGCACGCCGGTGACGGTCTCAAGCTGTTGCTTCAGCCTCCGGTTGTCTGCACACGGAGTGACAACAGCTTCGGGTTACTTAGGCTTGTTTGTGCAAAATGAAACACTTTTTCGAAAACAGCAAGCCAATTTGCGACCGTGGGCAGGGTTCCCACTTGTGCTGTGACGTCACATGATCAACTAAACCGTTTGCTCCGGAGGCCATGTGCTGTGGCAGTGGATTTGAGGCCAGTTTTGGCTACCTCTGCGGAGGTCAGATGGACGGATTGCATAGCAGCGTCTGTGAAGGTTTCATTGCGCGAGTGTTCGGAATGGCTCACCTCTGAGGCCTACTGATTCCCGCCCCCTTGGCAGGCCAGGAAGGTCAGAAGAAAGAACATGCCATGTCGGATGCCTTCGCACTGTGCAGCAGGAAGCAATGACATCGTAGGGTTTTGGGTTTAGTTGTTGCAGGCATTTTGCAGCCGGCAACTGACTGAGGGATTTCATGTGTTTTCATGATTGCCTCGCCTATTGCGGGACGCGAAGAGAAGCACGGCATTGAGTTGGAGCCGTGGTTTGAACAAAGCAAATGAGGTCATTCTGGCTGTCAGCAAGCACGAAAGGGTGTGCCGACTACAACAGGTGATGTCATATTGCAGAAGGATGCCATGGGGTTGTCTAAATCCAATAGAAGTTCTTAAGCCTAGGTTCGCCGGGAGGAGTTGATGGGCCTCATTGCTAGTTCGCTAGCTGTGGCTTATTTGCTCGGAGTTCCTATGGCCTTGCGGTCGGTATTTAGAGTTCACCGCGATACCGAAAGCTGCGATACACTGAGGCCGGCGCTCGTAGACAGTCATCTCTGGACATATAGGCAACGTCGCCTAGAACCAATTCTGCATGTTGCGTGCCGGCCCAATTCTTAAACCATTGTCACCACAGCCCAGAACAATTCTTAAACCATTACCGCCACAGCCCGGAACGCTAGAGATTTTGATTTTAGGGACAAACTACCAACTGGCATCGAGAAGCGCTTGTGGAGGTCATGGGAACGTCTTCCGTGCAATGTTGCACCCTTTGTTACTCAAGCGCGCATGAATCCGGAAAACTGGTCAAAGAGGAGCTCGCCAGACCCTCCAACGACGCATTTGCATCTGAAGAGCTCGCCATTTCTGTGGAACACCATTTTGGCCCATGAGCCCGATGATTAAGCCCGGAGTGGTGCAGCCAAGCCACCATCCCGAAGCCCTAAAGCCTATTGTCTTGCTGCTCCAACTGGTCAGACTCTTAGCCCTAAACGTGCAGTTTCTGATTTAGGGCTTGCGCTGCGTGCTAACAGCACTACGACGGTGCACGCTCCACATGCCTCTATTTAACTCTGTTTCTGCATTCCCAGCGGCAATGCCCGGGACGGCCTTGAAATTCAGCATCCTCGGACGAGGAGTGTGCCGAATGAACAACTGTCCTTCAAACCTGCTGCCTGCTTGCTAGTGACTTGCACAGGACTTCTAGCATAGCCGGAACAAAGGACAAAGTAGGACTTCGCGACCCTTCCAACAGAGCACTCCCAACACAACCGCCACTAGCCAATGACGGACGATACACTTTGAATCCTCGAATCTTGGTTTCCAGCTTATTTTGGCCAAGAATCTCAAGTTTTACCCTAAGCCCGCTGGACACACCGCACAACGCGTCGCAACCATTCGTTAGGAACGTCTCTCGGGAAATCGTTCCCGTGATCGTGAGTTTTTTGCATAGCAATGCGGACTGCAGAGCCCTAAGCCCAGAGCTCCCAAACGAGCTTGCGAGCAGGCCGCCCGGCCCGACGACCATCTTCCGCATCACAGAAGGAGGGGTAGCCACCATGGAAATCGTATGCTCCTGAAGGGCCATTTTGGAGTGTGTGTCATTTAAGGAGCCTATTTAGAATGGGTGCTTTGGGTGAGTTGTCTCGCTGTCACTTCTGCATCCGAGCGTCCGCCCAAGAACCTGATCGGCGAGGCAAAGGGAGGGCGATTGCGGGACTTTCTTTACTGGGACCTGAGCTCCAAACCCCCTGAAATGGCATCCCATGCCTAAGCCTTCAGCCCCACAACCTTTCCGCATCTTCCCAAGAAAACCTGTGAGGCGCCTAAGCCCTGTCAAAGCCCTATGAGCCCCTTTTTCACCCGGGCCTCGCAAAGCGCTGGTCGACCCTATCCGATGTGGGAATGTCAGCGGCGTCGGGCCAGGCATCCTTCATGTGACCTGTTGCTGTTCGGGGCTTATGGTAGGCTTCTAGGGCCCATTGGGTTCTGGGATGTTCATCTAGGATCGGGGGCTGAATTGTTGAACTGTGGGTGTTTGGGCATACAAACCCTCAAGTAGGAAAGCAGCATGAAAGCAGAACCTACAGATGATCCCTCACAAGAAAGGCCGTGGTTTGGGAAGTGAAGAGGTCGGCAAAGCGAAAAGACATTATACATCTCGTTTCTCTTGCGCAATAAGCGTGCGTGTTCAGGCGGCCCAGTGACACCGGCACGTCTGCGTGAGTCGGTATTCCCGACCCAGCCGCACGATCACACGAGGGAAGACCTGGCAGCGATCATGAAGGGACTTTAGGAAGTTTGGTGTTAGAGGGTGATCTTGTGTCACTGTTCTGAGGATGGCCCATTTCAGGTGTGGGACTTCAACTCCTACCTCCTGTTGCCGCCCTCTGCATGGTTTCAGGAATGGGTCGAAGAATGGTTGAAAGCAAAAGGCCGTGGGCGAATTTGCTTCGCCAGAGCCTGTGGGTGAGCTTGTTGTTTCGGCAACAAACAAAGACCAGGTAGGTCGGTATGCAGAAACATCCAATGCAGGGGCCTTAACGATCAGAATTGGGTTGTGGGGGTTAGTATAGTAATAAAATTGATATTATATTATATAGGGACCACAAGAGTAATTATACTATTAGTTAGTATTCCGGCCCCTATAGTACACATTGCAGGTCGGCTTCAACAGGCTCCCCGATGACTCTCTGGAACCACAGCTTAGCAGCTAAAGAGTCGCCTCCGTGTAGGCATAGCCGTCGCTAATGGGTGAGCTTGGACCCACCTTCTTTGATCATGGGTTGAGGGCGCATGGGGTGAGGAGAGGTTGGCACTGGGTTGTGTTCATTCCGGAGGCGTGGGGGGGTTGCGGGGGTTCGGAGTAGGAAGTCCAAGGGGGCAACCTTCAAGAAAACGCCACCAAGTCGTTCAAAGCTTCAAAACGCAAGGCATCCAGCAGCAAATGCTTCTTTCCATTGTACATGCGATCAACGCCTCGCGTGTCAGACTCCGGAGACCTTCTTTAGCATGGGCCCAATTAAGGCAACAGGCCTCTGACGACTCAGGGGAGTCATACTTGGACCGCTTAGGATGGGCCCGAAAGAGGTTGCCCTTAATCTACTCCTAATACGGCCCTTTCTTCCCTATCCTAAACCCTCTGCTGCCCCCTTTAGGGCCAGGCTTACCGAACACTCACTCTTGCCCTGTCCCGAAGTCATCCAATCAATGCCCTATCTCGGACCTAAATGAGCCCAAAACCCCCCAAAAGCCCCTGCCACCGCGTGTCCTCGACCGAGGCCAGCTTGGTCTCAGTCTCCGCGAGCCACAAGGTTACCAACTCGGAAGAAACGGCGGGATGGGGGGGGGGGAGGGTTGAGAGGAGCTGCTCTGGGCTTAGGGTTTGAGGTCGAGATGCGGCGTTGAACGATTGGGATGATGTTTGAGATGTACGCAGGCTTGTGGTTGTCATTGTTTTTGGAGGTGAGATTGACATGTTCATTTCTGGCCGTCGCAGCTTTGCATATTTTTTGCAACAGCTCTGCAGGGACAATTCGAGCAGTATGCGCGTCAAATGCTGAACTACTTCCGGGGTTCTAGTTATTCTAGTTCACGACAGACAAGATCACACAGATCAATCTCCAAAAAGACCTATCACAGCCGGCTAAAGCCGGCCCCCAAACGCCATCACGCAAGGAGTCACCCCCGTGCAAAGGCATAGATCGCAGGTCACAAGTCGGGGGGGTCAGCGGGCTAGGGGCACCTTTGCTGATACACTAGCACTTAGTTCTGGCAACCGCAGTGACACGCAAGGGCAGTACACAATTGGGATCGGTTGAAGCCCCCAGCTACTCGCCAGCACCATAGGTGGAAGCACAACTTGGTGTTGCAACGGTGGGTTTATGTACTGCCATTTTCGCTATTCTCTGTGATTCTCTGTTGCTAATTTTCAGGCCCGGACCAAGTTCGAGTGAAATCATACGCCTGCAAGTACCTCTCTTACTGAAAGCATGCATTCGCTTTGCGCACAGGACGTGAACGAACACAACACAACATTACTGTCATGTCCTACCTCAAAAGACGCACTCGAAAGTTTGCCTTAAGATGACCCCCTTAAACGCCTATACCTAAAAAGCCCTAAGACCTAAAACCCCTAAACCCTGAAACTCTAAACCCTTCGCAGACCTTACTCGCCAAAAGGAACTCCTGCAGAGGAGCAGAAAACCTCTCCAAACCTCGGCCCGCGGCACGCTCCTCCTCCAGGGCCTCCTTGTCTCCCACATACCTGGGCCCTTAACACCTAAACTCTTCTGTTGGTGTAGGGTTTAGGGTTTTGGGGGTAGGGACTGCTGCACTGGTTGCCTGGGACGAACTAAACTCTAAACCCTAAACCATTTTTTTTGAGACCCAGACTCTTGACGTCAGCTGGCTCGAGACTACCCAGGGTACATGTGCAGGTATAGTTCACTGCACTCTTCCTTCTGAGCAGCACAAGACAATTCAAGCCAATCCCGGCAATCCCGGCTGAGATCCGCAAGAAAACGCAAAAAAAACATGCCAAGATTATGAACCGTGACACAGACCCTAAACCCTAAACCCTATTGCATCCGGACTTGGGCAGTCGGCTGGGGATGGAAGTTGCGGCCCTCAAGACACACCACATGAACAGAGGAGCAGTGCTACTGACTGCACGGACTGCGCGACTCTAGCCGACAATGCCAGCGTCGAGAAGCAATTTCAACCGTGAAACTCTTCAATGAGCAGATGATGCAAAGATCGAATCAAGGGTGCAAGCGCGTCATACATGTCGGCCTCCATTGTGAAAGCTACCGCCAAAACAGGGCTCTCATACGAAAGTGCTGCACGAAGAACCAGATTCTACCGAGGTTGTCCTCATCATAAAGCTGCCACACGTGCATGCCCTCACTCTGGTCAAGCCACGTAACCCGATGCTGGCTTAGGACATGCACACTTCAGCATATCTCACCAACTATCCCAAGTAACATGCGAATGCATGGCGTGGCAATCCGTCTGATGAACTTGCACAACCCGAAACCTTTGTGCCTAAACCCTAAACCCTAAACCCCAAGCAGAACCTTAAACCCTGACCGCAAGCCAATCGGTTTTGGGGATCTGGTTGGGAAGGGGGAAGTGGGGTGCATGAGCCTCAACTAACTTCTGTAGAGCAGTTTAGGGTTCAGGGTTTCAAGCTTCGGGATTTCAGGGTTCCTCTGTAGCACACACGCACACACGCAACACACCCGTGTTTGATGTAGGGCGGCGGGGGGGTGGGGCGAGGGAGCTCGCACAAATTTACGTGCGACAAAACAGCCTTTCAAGAACCCCCGAACAAAACAAGTGAGCCCAGCTGCCGGCCCAGTGAGGTAATCACGAAGGTGGCCTCCGCCATGAAGCGGATCCCGATCTCGCCTTCCCAATCCTCGATCTCTGGAGGAGCTCAAAACCAAAGAGGGTCAGGGGATCTCAGGCCACCCATGAATATCCGAAGGCCCAAGCTGAAGACCCAGGCCTGGTTTACCCTAAGTCCTGAACCTGAAGCCCAGACATGGGGTCAGGGTTTAGGGCTTAGGTCAAGAGTCCACACTACAAAACCAGCAACACGACTCTTGCCTGGAATGTTGAAAGCAACGGAGTGGGACAGCTAAACCCTGAGCGCCAGATGCCCCGAAAGACCTCTATAAGCCTTATAACCCCTATAAATCTGATATGCCCGATAAACCCAACCTAAGACCTACTTTGAACTAAACCCTAAACCCTAAACCCTAAACCCTAAACCCTAAACCCTAAACCCTAAACCCTAAAACCTAACCCTGAACCCTATAAACCCTAAACCCCAGAACTTGGAACCCGGCCCTCTGGCAACCTCCGAAGGTGCCCGTGAAGAAGGGCTCCGCAGCATCGTCGCCCACCTCGACCCGCGCAGGGCCCGTAGGGTTCACGGGGTTTGGGGTTTATGGTCTTTTTTTGGAGGGGGGGGGGGGGTTATGTTATGGAATTTCTGGGGTTTTATGGAGGTTTATGGGGCTTTATGAGGGGTTTATGGGGCTTTGTGCGGTTTATGGGGGTTTATGGGTTTCATGGGGTTGATGCGGTTTATGGGGGTTGATGGGTTTTATGGGGGTTTATCAAGTCCTCGAGACAGTCAGGCAGGTCTGCAACCCCAAATGGACTCGGTGGAGGGTTCTTCCGGTCTAAAGACCCGGGGCTACCCCAATGGAATTCGCAAGGGGGGAGAGGGGGGTAAAGCCCTGGGGCCCTCCAGAGGGGGGGTTTATGCGGTTTAACGGGCGCGCCTCCTCTGCGCAAAGTCTAGGGAAAATTGCTAGGTGACTCTAGCTTGGCGACATCTCCTCAGGCCCGCCTCCCCAACAGAAGTGAGAGGGGTGGCGGGGGTGCTGGGTTTCGGGCTCAGGGTTGCTAAGCGTTCAGACATCTAGGGTTTTGGGGTTTGCAGGGCAAGCTTCCGCCAAGTCAGTTAACGAATTGCCAGTGAGGTCCTAAGCTATAACAATCTCGCTCCCTCATCATTCCTCACACACGTCTTTTGCACCGCATCAGGCACTAGGTAGGCGTATATGTCCTAAACGCTGGGCCCTGAACCCTTCCAAGGGAATCCTTGCTGCCCAGGGGCAGTTTCCATCGAGACCACCACATGCATGGCCATGGCTCTGATATCCCATGGCTCCGGATCTGGGATCCGTGTGGTCTCGTGTCGCCTGTTTGTTGCCGCCCTGCAGTCGAAAGTTCGAGTTTCATCAACAGCACTGTGAGCCCAGGTTTGGCTGTCAGCATCCACGAAGACATGAAGCAATGAGTGCAGATGCATGCAAGCATGCAAGCATGCATGCACGCATGGTACCTTCTTTATTCGGTTTTGGGCGAAGAGTTCTTCCTGTGCCCAATACGGCATCTCAAAGACACCCCGCAGTCCTGTCACAGTTGTTTACGATCGGCTGGGCTCAGCGGAGGCTGGAGAGGCTCGAGCTGGCAGGGCCTTCAGAATACATCACGTTGAGGGCCGCGGTGCGCATTCTGCGGAAGGCCGCGCCCAGCCACACCCACCGTTGCGCTGGGCCAGCATGCGCTCCGACTCGATGCAAACCAGGGGCTTTCCTGGATTCGGGTGGAGGATGGACCCAAATCTGAGCTCATGAGATCTCTGCTCAAATTCTGCCGAAGTCGCCCTGGCCACCGCTAGCCATAGACCGCCCAGGAGAGAGCGCGCTCAACCCTCCACCTGAGGCAGAGTCTCAGAAGCTCATGCACAGCAACAAGGGACGTGTTCCGACGGCACGATCGTCCGAGGTCCGCATAAAACCACTCAAACCCTAAAGCCCCTCTTTCCACCCACCCGGATATCAACAGCTCGGGCGCCTCAGATAGAGGGGTAGCGGTAGCGAGGCCGCCGTCTGCGCCATGGCCTCCTCTACCAGTGCCCTGGCTTCTGCCTGGGTCTTCTGTTCTTCTTGTGATACGAGTAGCTCTTGGCAGGGAATTGGGAATTGGATACCTCATATCTCCCAATATATCCCTCTATAAGGAATCATAAGGGACCTAACTTCTGAAGTCCCGATGAAAAGAACCGGTTTGGTGCTGCCCTTTGTTGGTGCACCGTTGGTTCAAGGCCTTGATGTACACGCCGGCTTTTCTCTTCAGGGGGTTTGGGATAGCTTCGCCCGGGACATCTCCCCCCCTCTCCTCCCCCTTCCCGCCCCGCGGTCCTGCAGTTGCCCGCACGGCCCGAAGGCCTCGCCTTCGACGTAGCAGTTGGGGAGCTCGCGACGCCAAGCGCCCAGGAAGGCTAAACCATCCACCCACTCCTCTTCAAGGGCTTGGGGGAGGGGCGCTGTGTTCATGTTTGAGGGGCAGAAGGGATGACATGATCCGGACAACATTCTCAATGTCTCGGGCCGCTTATGAGGCCCTTCCTGAGCGCCGAAACCCTACACTTGCTCGGAACTCCGAAAAAACAACATCATCAAAGAAAGATGACAAGTTTTCTAGGCAACCTGTCACATGCATGCTCACTGAGCTGACATGCGCTGACCTCGTTCTTTATCTATGCACACGAGGTGGAACAGCATGAAAGACAGAAGCGAAGAGAGCCAACAAAAGGAGCGCACAAGGCGAGCACTCATCTCACCTCACTTCATTGTTTCACTACTCCTGACTTCCTTGTACACCAAGATCCTGAACCCTCGTACTGTTGACCATGATATGGCCTTACAAAACGCGCGTACACCCGTGCAGAAACACTCTTAGACGGCGCTGGGCTCCTGGGGTCCTGGCTGCAACAAGGGGGATTCCCAGCTCTTTTCCTCCAAAAGCTCGTGTGCCTGCTCCTCTGACAGATTCGTGACCTTTGAGTTTCGGGAGGCTGCATGGGAGTCTCCGGGATGGTTTGGATTTGCTGGGGGCAGGGGAGGAGATGGTAGGCTTTGCTCTGCTTCCCGCGCCTTCAGAGCCATCAGCAGCTCTGAATTTGCAGCGCCCTTGGCCCGGTAGAGGAGGGGGCCGGCTTTGGAAGGAAGTGGATGTGGTGCCAGTTGCCGGCGGTGGCTGAGGCAGTGGTGCAGTAGCTCGGCCCTCTTGGGGGTGTCGGGGAACTGCAAGGGGCATACCAGCCTCAGATCATGCGGTGGGCCGGGATGGCATCTCACCCCACATCCCACCCCAACAAAACCTCTAAAGTTGATGCTGGCAGCCCCTGGCAGGGATTCTCAGGAATGACGAAGCCGTAACAGAACAGGAGCTGCTCGTTGGTGTACTCGCCATAGCAGATGCGAATCTCCTCTCCTGGAGCGATGTCCCGACATGCCACCATTGAGATGCTGCCATCCAGGTTGTTCCGGACATCGGCGTTGGCGTCCTTGTGGGTGGCCGCGTGGTTGGCAATGTCCACGATGGGGATCAGCACCAGCCGATCGCTGCCCTTGGGGATTTTGAAGCCCCGCGACATGATCACTGACTGCGCCCAGACGCAAATCTCCCAGAGGCTCTGGCCGTTTTTGGCATCTTTCAGCTCGGAGCTTACCTTCACCAGGAGTGGACCCTCCAAAAAAAGGCTTCAGCATCTGAATCTTTAGACTCTGCATTCAAGTTCAGCCTGGGAGTCAATGTTTCTGGTCCTTGAGTAATATTCATATGAATAATATTAAAAAATCGTATTGAAAGTGTGAGGCCTCCATGTCAGACAAGGTGCTGCTTCAAGCAGCTTTGCGCGCAAGGAGAGGGTGTGGCGCAGGAGGGAGGTGCCCTGCAAGGCGCAGGTGACGGCCTCTGGTGGGCCTGCAATAACGCCCCCCGCGGCCAACTGCAAGGGAATGCCTGGGCTGTTTCCTTAAATCCTAACATGTTCAGCTTGTCATAGAAATCCGTGAAAAAGTGAGGGCCCCCATCAAAAAAAGTTCCCACAAGCTCCCTGGGAGCTTGCGGGCGGCTGCATAGCGTTGACAAAGGGAGTAGGGTTGGCTACGGAAGCCACCAGCCGGCGCCTGTTCTTGGGTGCGGTGGAAAGTACTTGCTACTTGTGTTGCAGAGTGATTTTGATTAGATCTCTGAGATCAATGCATTTCGCGAGGGTGCTGGTATGTGGGGGCAATGCTTTTCAACTATCTGCCTTTTTGTTTTTCAAATGATCCAGGTCCAGTTATTGTGGTCTTCAGCGGATGGTGATGCAATCGCAAGCAAAGGGAAGACTGACCGCGCTAGTTGTCGCAGTGGTCTTTTGTGCCCAATCACTAAGAACTCAGTCGTCAAGCTGACATGCCCTGGCGCAGAATCCAGTGGTTTGCGCTCAGGAGGGAACTGATGACCATACTGGCCAAACGCGAAGGAAGGACTCGCACGCATTTCGCGCTGAGTCTAGCATAGATGGCCATGTTGAAACGTCGCACAAGGTCATGCTGCGGCCTTCCTTTGCTGAAAAGCAACGCCAAGAAGCTCTTTGAGTCTGATTGGCAAGATCTCGAAACTGTCAAATCATCCGCACTGTGCGTTAAATAGGTCAAACAATTTAGTACTGCTCTCTGTGCGCTCTGGTGGGGTGTCAGTTGATTCGGTTTCGCAAACTACTAAACCTCCGAAGGTTCGTTGTATGGGTTCTGCCCGGTGAGTTAGGTCTAGGTGCAGGGTGCCCCGTCGTGGAAGAGCGAGCAGAGTCGCAAAAGACCCCTGACGCTGGGAGCTTGACTTCAGCACCCTGTGCCAGAGGTCTGCTGTTATTCGAGACCGGAGTCTTGCCAACAACGGCAAACCCAGCAGTCGAAGTAGCTTTGAAGCAGGAAGGGGACTGATAATGCGGGTGCTACACATTCCTGAAACCTTCATGAACCCGTCTTTGTCTCAGCCATGACTTCCCACTGTGCGCTCCGTTGATGTCGGATCTCCAAGGATTCAAGCTCGACGACCTCGGGCCTGTGGCAGTGTCGGCTTCATATCCACAGCGGGCATCATGGCTCGAGCCTTTCGCAAAGCCTTGAGGCCAGCATCCTGGGCTTTCCTGACTTTCACCGGGTCTGGGGTCAAGCTCGGTGGAGATGCCAACGGCTTCAGGTCCGTGTTCATGTTCGCCGGGCCCTGCAACAACGAGTTCAGGATGACGAGCTGCCGTGGGACTTGCTGTGGACCTCCAACCGCGGCGAGCCGCAACCCGTCCAGCAGCTGCCCAGCCTTGCAGTTCTCCGCATCTTCGTCCTCGGCATCGGTGTCTGGCCAAATCACATCTGCAGAGGCACTTTCTGGCCCGTCCGCAAGTACGGTCTCGGCAGCCTCATTGACATCTTTGACATTCTCGCCAAAGGTGTTCGATTCAAGCGTGGAGTTGGTGTCTCCGAGGTCGTACGGTGTGAAGTCGGCAAAGCTTCTGGAGCGACGGAGCGTGCCCTGATCGGTTGAAGACTCGTCATGGAAGGTGAGGAACACCCGTGGCAAAGGTGCCAGGCGAGATTGCACGAAAGCCATGGCTGAAGGCAAAGATGGCCTTACAGACGTTCCTGTACCAGCCGATGCAGGGCGTGATCCTGACTCATATCGGCAGCATCCACCAAACTCAACGAACTTGCGATGCTTGCTGAAAACAGAAAACGATGCCTAATTAACACACGTGCGAAACGAGGTGGGAAGCCACCCAGGCCCTGGTGTCGCAAGCTGCCCCCTTCCCAGACACTCTGACGAATCTCTTTAAGACTCCAGCCACATCCCCCCCTCCAGGCCCGTGCCTGAGTAACATGGAGGCACCCGCCAGCTGCTCGCCAGGCGCCAGAGGCTCGACAGGAGGGGCCTGTGACTCGCGCGCCGTCCACCTTTGGAACTTCGTTCTTTGGGAGTAGCGTGTTCGATGTTCGGGTTTACCATAAGGTTTCTAATGGTGGGCTTGAGCTCAAAAGGCTTTCAATCCGTTGGGGGTTTTGGGGGTTCGTCTGGCTTCGAGGCTAACCCCCCTCTTGGGATACAGTAGCCAAAGCCAAAAGCTTGCCAGGAATGCCCCGGGCACAGGAGCTTTTCAGGCGTTGTCACCTGCAGCTCTTGAATGACTCCGGTGGCCACCCTAACCCATTTAACCCCAGGAGGTCTTCGAACCATGTCTTATCCCCTCGTCAATCTTCAGCGTGGCTTCTTGCACACGTGTCACACGCACCCTGAACTCGGGGCTTCAGGTTGCAGTGTCCAGGCCTTGTTTTCGCGTTTGTGGGGTGACATGGCGATCAAACGGTGGGATCTGTCTGATTCAACTGACTGACGCCCGGCTCCATGACCCCCAAGCCGCAACACTAAAGAGACAGCCCGGTGGCAAGGACCGTGTCGGCGCAAATGCCCACATTGGCCACAAGACCCCAACCAAGGCCCTCCAGCTGCACTGCTTGGACGCCATCGTGCACAAATCTCGGCTCTGCTATCCAGATTGTACCAACTGTCAAAGCAAATCGTGTGGTTCAGTACTAGATTGGAGTTACAGTGGCGGGTTGTCTCATCCTTAATGGGGCACCTGCCTACTGTACTTACAGCCGAAGCTGAAAATTCCAAGAACGCCAAGAGTGCCCGAGGAGCCCTCCCCCGGCTCGATGCCACTTCAGCACATGGCTGGGGTCGTCACTCCGCATTCGGCAGAGCGCCTGGGGTTCTGCAGGAGTCTGGCAGTTCGACGAGGGGCCAGCGAAGCTGGTCCAGCATCTCGCCTTGCAGAGCCCTCTCCAACGTCGAGCGGGGGCATTTCTTTCAGAGCTTTGCGGAGTTTGCTGATGATGCCGACATGCTAGGCCCAAACCTGCCACCAATGGCAGCAGGCGGCTGGAAGCGGAGCTGCTGCTCATAACTCACTCTTGGATGGAGTGCGGTACTCTGCAGGCGGCTTTTTTAATGACAATACTCGTGGTTCACGCGTTCATACTTCTCGACCGACAACTGTCAAGAGGATGTCACCCAAGTCATCTGTAACCCCGTGCATGTACGCAACCCATGTCCGAGCCTTATCAACCATAAACCTGAGGAGTGTGTTTGCTCCAGGCGGAGTGCGCAGGGAAACCTTGTGTCAATGGGGTGTCTGATCTTGAGCCGACTCACCCCATAACTGCTCACAACGCAGCACAAGCCTAGATTCCCCGAGTATCCTCTCTAGTAGCCTCTAAGAATCTACATTCAAAGAACATCATTAATGAACCCCATGCCTCCGAACTGGCCCTCATCATCCCGGACCCTGAGTTCAAACACAAAATCTGCATGCCCGTGCACGAGCTTGCCCCGAGGGTTGGGTTCAGGACGATAGGGACCGTTGCACTTTGGGAGCCGTTGAGTTTCTGATACAGACTTGCTGCTCAATGACTCTATGGCTCAAAAGACCTAGCCGACCATGTGATGCATTCGCTTGGAGATTGGCTAAGTGTAGGGCTTACAGGCGTTGTCATGTCGAACTTTCTCGTGGGCTCAGCGGTTTTTTGAACATCTGCTGTAAAGGGCAGAGATTGGGCAAGCTTCTACTGTAACCCGTACCACAGCCCACTCAATCTCCCGTGATCTCTTCCACTTCACACAGGGCATCGGGCACGGGGTTTCGTCATTTTGTTTGCATGGGTGAGCAGTGACGACTGCTTTGCACTGCTTGATGGCCACGCCCTCCAATCGCTCGGATTCGCTTTTCTTCGCGTCGGCAGGCAGCGACACACTACCATGCGTACTTCTAACATCATCCTATATGATTTTGCAGGGGTTTCCGATGCAAAAGCTGCATGGTATCTGTATTCGAGAACCTGTGATTCCGGAAACCCCCGCAGAGAGGGCCCTTTCAGCCCAGTGTCCAACCACACGCTGGTCGGACATTAACTAAACTACAAACAATTGCGCTGCAGTCTACGGCGCGTTTCATATTGTTTAAAGTTACTGAAAGTCATCAGGCGCTCCATCACCTGTTGCTGTGAGCTATCTGTGGAAACTTCGCAATTGGAAGGTATCCCACACTGGCTGAACACCATCAATGGCCAACATACTGTTGGGCCACGGCAGCGCAGAATCATGCCTTCACTGCCGTGACTACCCACATCGGGTTGGAACGCCTCACAACCGCCAAGCGAAACGTTACGTCGCACCCTCCATATATACATATGTATGTATTTGTACAAAGGTTATATATGGGCTTTCTTGGGGAGAATAGTTAGTAGCGAAACCAATTACACATGAACGTATCGGAAGTGTCGAAATACATAAAGGCACATTCTTATGAATATGGGTCCAAAAACAATTAAGTACGTATGTAAATACAGTAATAATAAAGCTGTATAGTATATATATATATGTATATATAGATGTGTGTATATACATATATATATATATACCTCTTCGTGTTTTGGGGGAAAAACTTTTGTCTGTCTGTCTGTCTGTGTGCTAGCGCTCAACTTGATCCGGTACGGTGACAACTGCAGTACTTGTGGCTACTCTCGCCAGGTCAACCCCATAAAATTAACGCAGCCAATTCCTACCGGTGTGATGGAATCCCTGGGCATTCTTAGCGGTCTCCTTTAATTCGCCAAAAGCTTCCCTGCTTCTCGGATCTCTTGTGCAAGGGCATGGTCTTGTTGTGTACACTGCCGTATGGTGGAACTCATGCGTTGTATCACCATGCCAGGGTCCAGGCGGCCCTTTGCTGATGTCCACCGACTGAATGTCTTTCCTGGAGTTTAGGGTCTGAACTTGGATCGCTCAGGCTGTTGAACTTGGAGCGTTGTCACGCAAGACCTCTGCAGCCCTCACCCAAAAAGAAAAGGAACACGAGGCTCTGCAAAACTTCCCGACTCTTTGAGACATTTGAAGCCGACTTGTATTTGCAATTGGTCTTTTGAATGAACGAGGCGAGTTTTGGATTTGGAGCTTCAAGGACCACTCGCAACCGCCACACCCTCAGAGCATTTTTGATGCTCTGAAGACCGCTCATACTTGTCAGGGCTGTGGTCACGTGGATGCCCAGAGCAAGGCACTTATCCGGACCATGGACGACGCCCACAGAACACGCGGCCCTATAAACCCTGACAATTTCTGACAAGTGTGAGTTGGCTCTCTGGGCCCCTGGCCATCCTCCGGTGGGATTGAAGTGGAAGTAGTTTCCAACCTCGCGTGCTGAGTGGCAAAGGATACCACAAGGCTCCTTTCCTAGGGCCTCAACCCCCCGCCCCAGAGCTCTTGCGAAGCCCCAACGTCCGGGCGCATGCATCCAGGGGTCTTCAATGGGCACCAAGTCTCGGTGCCCTCACTTGAGAGCGGGTTTACTTGGAGGTTCAGGGTATTCCATTTTAAGATTTTTTAAGTGCAGTCATAACCCACACATAAGCCCCTCAAGTACCCTACTACGGTTCTAGTCGGGTTACTAAGTACCATGAACCTCCGAGTAGGAGCCCCGAGAGGGTTCCAAATTCACAAAGCGCACAACCAAATATTCTGATGGTCACATGTCGGGGGCATGTCCTTTGTCTCCAGATTTCTGAAAAGGCGCCAAGGCTTAGGCACTACAATTAACGATCCCAATGAATTACCAAGGCCATCCACTTAATAGTCTCGTCGTGCACCAACAAATAACAAAAGTTTGCCAGCCCCAATACTAGCCCCGTCCTACCAGATGTCAAAGCCACAATAGCTTGTGTCCAGATTACCTTGAAGATTTAACGGGGCCTTGGGCTGTTTAGAGGGCAGACAAGCAAAGAGCTCAGAGCCAAACAATTTGGCAGTGCCCAGGCCCGTCGCCTCAACTGGGGGGGGCTTAGGTGTGCTGTCGTTCCGTGATGGCTGCTTTAAGCTTAGCAACAAGCAAACAAAAGGTTTTTTTCGCTCCCGCATAGCTGGCCGAACCGCAAAGCAGGGTTTCCATGTCTGGCGTTCTTAGAGACGTTCTTCATCAATCAATCCTTGAAGTAGTTGTCAGAACAATAAGCAAACCCACAACAAAGGGTTTCGACTCTCACGCTGGCGAAACGCGGGCGAGGACTCTGGTTCGAGTGTCGAACCAAGGGTTTAGGGTTCACTGTTCAGGCGCCTCAAGTGCTGGAGTCAGGCCCCACCCACCCCTTCGTCTGCGGGGCTGCGGCTCATGTTCTGCACCCACATGTTGATGGCCTGCCGCGAATCTCCAAAAAGCTGTATAAGGCTTAGGGGACCGTAAGAGTGTAAGGTTTGGGAACTACAAAACGGTTGAGGAACACCGGAGCCCCCTCCGGGCCTTAAGCGTCAGGAACCCTTTAAGGGAAGTATTGCATTGCTGCTTCTGGGGTGAGTTTGGAAACGCTTTTGTAGCACGGAACCCTGCACGAACGCTTTGTCGCCTGATGGAAGCCCTGTGAAGCTCACAGTAGTTGGACATGTGGCACTTTCCATTCTTAACCAATTCGGTTGCTGTACTGATTCCCATGACACGCTGGACGCGTTTATGTACCACCCCTCCAGCACCCTTCATTTGTGGGATGTTCATGTAGCCGCTGCACTAAACCTTCGCCAAACCTCGTGCCCTGTATGCCGGCTTGCTGATTGCGCCTTGGTGAAGAAGCACCGGTTGCTGAAGGACATGATGGCCACGCCTCAGGGCAGTTACTTGTAGAAGGCTTTGAGGGTTCATAGGGGTTGGGCATTTCCGGTCAATGTTGGGGCTTTGCGGCTTCCCAGCTTAATCATAGTAAGTCCTGTTTCTGCTGGCTCTGCATTCAGACTGTTGGGGCTTATCGGGGGTTGGGGTTTCGCAGGGGTTTAGGGCCACAGGTCAAAACAGTAAGAGCTGCCCTGAACCACGATCCAAAGAACTAAACCCATATAGATAATACTAAACCCTTAACCATCCATGAACCCTAAACCCTCGGTACCCTAAACCCTTAACCCTTGTTGAACGCCAAAATGTTTCCCCAGCCCCATAAGCCGGAGCGGGTGAAGCTGCAAGCCGACTTTCCCGATGCCGTCCTCAAAGTTAAACCTCATGGCCTGCAGTCCAAATCACTAAACCGATATATCATATCAGTACATTAATTATTTACAGTACCGTATAGTATATTGTACTGTATTCTATAGTACATTCCGGTATGCAACAATGATACGTTGCAGGTAGCTTGACAACATGAGCAGAAGGGAATCAGAAGTTTACAACCCCCCCCCCCCTCCGGGGCTCGGGGTTCAGAATGCCCGACTTGGCTGGAATCAACCCGCCTCCTGGCTTCAGAACCCGATGCATCTCCGCAAAGACCTGCCCAATGAATTGGGGGTTTGCTATTCTGGCTTAAGGCGTTTAGGATCGTAATGTCCGGGTGGGGAGGGGTTAGGGTACTAGGCTCACAGGCTGTCTTGCCAGTGGAACAAGGGACTTTTGGGCGTCGGAATGTTCCCCATGAAAGGTTAAAGAGTTTGGCGTTTCGACTCTCACTCTCGCACGAGTGGTTATTCTCAGGCACAACCTATCACCGAAGTCGGACAGAAGCCACATCCCTGACAATCACGCCAGCAAGCACATCTCGAGGCTTGATGAGATAGTCCACGCTCACCTTAGGACGGTTAAACCAAAAGCACCTCCCCTCCGACACGCAGAACACCCACACCTTCAGCAGGATGCTATCTCTCTGCTCTCTGCTAGGTTTCAAAGGGTCTCTTGGGTAGGTGGGCATGTCCAAAACATGCTCCCATTTGCGGGTGGAAAGCTTGCTCGTTCCTGGATGTATGTGAAGCTGGTCCAATAGCTGGCTGCGCCCTACGACCAGGCATCTCTTCCGTACACAAACCGAACACAGCTGCCGGGATTGGAGTTTAGAAGCCAGAAACCAGGAGTCTCAAGAGCGACTGACTCCGACTTCTGCACAGCCTGCACGAGACCAAGGCACCACGTTCGTCACGAAGTCAAACTCAGAGTCGCCATAAGGTAGCTTGGGCATCTTATTCAGGTCCGCAACCTGAGGCAGGCTGCTCATGGGTTCTGCTCCGACTCTGCGTGCCTGGCGACTCGAACAAGCAGGGTTTCGGGTTGAATTCTTCGAGCTCAGTACATCACCCGCGTGCTGAGAATGGGGCAGCGAACTCGGTTGCCTGCTTGTTGGCCGCAAGCTCCTGGAGCAAAGCCCCTTTTGACCCTCAACCCTATTGAGGGCTTTGATGGCTTAGGAAACAAAACAGAACCCACCCAACCCCCTCCCCCCCCCCCCCCCCCCCCCCCCCAACCCGCAAAACCGCCAAGGGTGAACCACAACGACTCTGGCAAACCCAAAGCCCCGAACCCTCTGGGTCTCTGGGTCCTGCTCCACCATCCCAGTGATGGCCACGCGCTTGGCCTTCAGCTTCTCGGGGTAGTGGCCTCATCGCTGCTTTCGGGCTGAGGGTGCCATCGAAATCTCAAGAACTTGGAGCCCCGTATCCACTCTATTAAGCGAACTAACTTATTATTTTTGAATACTGGGCTCTGGACAGTCAAGCCCCCAATGCCCCGAAAATTATGGGTACAGTGAGCCTCCCTTCTCCCTTCCCTCAACAACCCCATCTCGGAGGGTGTCGAAAGTGGTTTCGGCATGTACAGAAGTTTTCGGCTTTTCGTGGCACGCCGACTCGCATGGGCTCAGAGTCTAGATTCTGACATTTGGGAAGGCGTCGCGCAACTTGCCCTAAACCCGAAACCCCTATGGCTGGGGAGACTGGGGGTCCCCATATCTTAGAGATCCTATGCCTTCAAACCTCCCAACATGCAGAATCGCAACACAAGGGGTGCGACTGCAACCCCCTCACCTGTAACTGCAACACCCTAAACCCTAAACCCGAAACCCTAACTGTAACTGTTCTCTCTCGTTTGTTAAGCGTCCGGGTTTCGAGTGGCAGATCCGCAAGGCTGGGGAACCGAGCTGATCCACGAGCTGCAGATGTCCAGCACGCTATACTCGCCCTGAGGAGCCTGGCAAGGACCTACACTGGAATCAATGAATATGAAAGCTTCGCAGCCGCAGCGTTCCTGCTATTACATCAGTTGACCGTTCTTCCATGATGTATTCCCACTGACCACGGTTGGCAAGTCTATGGCTCCCACTACTAGATTACTAGATGAGCACTCGACCCACACAGAAGCAGCTGACCGAACCAAAGACCACCATATAAGAGGCGACCCTAAATCCCACACCGGAAGCTCCATCTACCAGAAAGGTCCTGGGCAAACTGCACGTCGTAGAAGTTGCGGATTGCTTCAATGGCATCTTCGTCGATGTGGGTGACGAAGCGGGGCCTTCAAGGGAAGCATCCTCCAACCTGCCAACATACCTGAACCGGCCACCATGACTGCCGAGTGTGTGATTCATTAAACCCAAACAGTTCGGCGCTTTAGCACCCAGAGAGCCCGAACGAGTTCAGAAGCCATGGAAGCGATCCTTGGAAAGGGCACCGAGCCCTGTCAAAGAGCCTGTATAGACCTGCTGCATTTTATCTTGAACCTTCTTACATTCATCCAAACCCTCTAGACTCGAGACTTGTACACCGCCTTCCCCTTCCTTCAACCCGAGGGCCCCACTGGGCGTAGAAGTCGACATCATCGCTCTCGTCTTGCCTCGAGAAGTCTTTCTGCGAGTAAGGCCTCAGTTGATACCGCGTTCCAAAGAACCCGCGGAAAGGATGCTCCCGCAGAGTAGGTGCAACGTTCCACAACCCTACAGCACACCAGGCATCGGGGGGCGGTGAGAGCTAGTGGGGTTTAGGGATGCAGGCTGCCAGGAACTGCACAAAGCTTGAGCGCCACCTTCATGGACATTCGACTCGAAGAAAACCCGAAGCCCAAACACCCTGTGCCCCAGCGCTCATAAGCCCTGCGTAAATGAAGCACTCTTCAGGTCGGACTCAGGGCAGTTCTTCACGAGTACAGTTTGCCTTGAATCCGGATTCCCTACATCCGAACTCCGGAAACCACGCCCCTGGGGGTGTCTGGGGTGAGCATCTCAGCTTTGCCGTCTGTTCGCCTCCAGAAACAAAACACTGCGGGTGAGGAGGAACAGCCGAGTTTTAACACTGGTTTCCAGGATTCCGGGCCATTTCTCCGGCCACTTGGGCTCTTTCAAGGCCTGACCTCGTGGATTTCCGGCTGGGATGGCAGCTTGGGAACTCAGAGATTCGGGTATAGTGCGCGTGATGTGCACATGACGAGCCAGTCTTTGCCGCGCCGCGGGCGCAAGTCATGTTGCAACGATCCGGACTACACACCATGATGCCCGAAGATGTTGAGATGTCCCCTCTGACCACTCAGACCACCTACAAAACCCAAACTGTGCAAAGCAGAGACTTTCATTTTACCTAATAAGAAGATTCCTGTAATAATTTGCAGTAAAATAGTCATTCCCGAAAAAAACAAATTTCCAAAACAAATAATTTATGATCACTCATGCTGGGGCTGGTGCTAACGGGACTGCTGGCCACGGCGAAGGGAACCTGTGGATCGATCCCCCGCGTGTTTAGTTCACACCACCATTCTCAACCCTGTAAACCCAGAATTGCCTTTAGGGTTTCGGGTTTAGGGACAGAAGCCCATTTTGAACCCGGAAACTGCTTACAAACCCGAAGCCCCAAAAGGCGGGATCATGCAGACTTGCTGCTGTGCCTTCACGGTGTGGCCCTGCCAGCCCACCATGTCCATTCCCTTGACCACCTTTTAAAGCAGGCAAATTGGATTCGAGGTCCAGGACTGTCCGGTTTAATGAAGACCTCTTGAGTCGAAATGCCGAAAAAGCGCTGCGCAACAGGCTCAGTGCCTGCTTGGCTGATGGCGGTTTCGAGGAATTTCGTTCGATTTATGGAAGCCACCGGACTATGAAGATGTATGAAGCTTCCGAAGAGGATGCTGATAGACCCTGCAGGGCCGGAATTCTTCTGCTTTTCGTTCGTGCCAAGTAACATGACCCGACCCTGCCCGTTTCAGCTTATGCCCTCTTCCAGAATCCAGAGGCCAGGGAGGTTGCTTCTTGCACCATCTTCGCTCTGTCACACTTCATGCACCTGTAGCTTTCCCTTTGGCGAAGGCCTTATAGGGCCTCTAAACCCCTGTGAAGCCCAAGTTCCGGGGCCCCCGCGTCACGGAAGCCAACCAGCTCCATGTCGAACTTGAGTTTCTGGCGCATGGAGATGATTCCTATATAAATATATATGTATATTCCATTAAAAGCCCATCACGTACTTGTTACATGTACAGCAAGCTACCGGTGAGGGTTGCTTTGGGCGGCTGAAGCTTCTGCGCTTCGGGGCTTCGGCTGTGAGCTTGGGGCATGATTCCTGCTCACAGACTCTGGTAGCTGAGGGGGAAGGCCGTCCAGGCCCGAAAAGGCAAGTAGCCTACGATAAAGAGACGCTAGGCACCCTGAAAGCCTTCCCAGAACCCCTCTGGCTGCACCTGAAGGCTTGGGGGGTTGGTGGCCCCCGGTGTTGGGGTCTTGGTAGCCCAGGATGAGGCTACCCTCTTTGTTGTTGGGTGCTGTATAGGAACCTAGAACCACCGAGAAAAAATTGCAAAAGGACACCGCTGGGCTGCCAAGGGGTGTAGCTTGCTTTTATCCAGCCTTTCCGGCCAGAGGATGGTTCAGATCCAGCATGGCAGAGCCGTCGTCCAGGACCTCCCCCGCTCTCTTCCGACTCATGTTACTCGATGAAAGCTTGTAGCTTGTGCTTGATCCAGACACCCCCAAACTCTACAACTGCATCCTAGAACCGTGTCGCTAACGCACGCATCCTGAAGCATCGGCCAGCGTCTATCTTGAGAGGGCGCCAAGCGCCAAGGAAGCAGGCCACAACGCTTACAGTAGCATTGCAAGACATCCCGGGTGGAGTATCTCAGAGCAGCTCCAGAGATGAGACAAAGACCCGGCTGCCCCAAAGGCAGGGCCAAGGAAAGCTGGAGCAGAGAAACTTCCATGTGCCACTACATTACTCAAACCTGGTCCAAGGGGAAAGCAAAGTGGGGGCCTGGGTCTGGGAAGTACGCGCGCGACCAGTACTGAGTCAGGGCATCTAGATTTTTGCACTCCGAACAGTGTGCCTGTGGATCTATGCACCTACTCTGACCCGTTTTCACCCCCCTGCCACAAAAACACAAGGAACAAGCACCAGCGCCTGCTTGACCATCCTTAGATGATCTGCTCAAAGGTTAGCACTCTAGCAGTCCAATGTTCCGATACTTACCGGCGTACGACGGCGATTGAACAGGTGATAGGTTCGTGGTACTCACTTCTCATGCTAGTGGGCAAATAGCTGCGGTACTTTGTATAACGTAAGGCTCAAGTTCTGAGCAGGACCAAATATGCCCAAAGCTTGAAAACCACCGGAGACATGGGTTGTTTTTAAGATAGTGGTACACTTGCTTCGGGATTCCTCTGAAACTTTTCCATCTCGGTACCCCGGCGCTGGCATCTTCTGTTGGCCGCCGCCCAACATCACTTGCATGCCCTCCTGAAGCAGAGGCTGCCCTTCGGGCTCAAGGTAGTACGAGTAGGGCGCTGCACGGTGATGTTTCGGTGCTTTGGGTAGTAAGGCTTTGATGAAATTCACGAAGAACAGGCAAGTACGAGCGGGCAGCGTTTGCTTTGCAAGTCTGTGGGGGATAGGGCCATAGGGATTGTAAAGCTTGTGATTCGGGTGCCCCTGGAATCAAGAATCTAGAGCTCCAAACTCCCATATCCCCCCTGTGCCTCCAGCCCCTTGGGCACTTGTGCTGCCGGTATGTTCATGATCATGGCCTGTCGAAGCAGCGTCGAGAACAAGCTGGGGCTTCGGAGGCAGCCTCTTTCGGTTCTGGTCCCCAAACTTTACGCTGCCTATAAGCCCGGCGGCTTCAAGTGTGGTGCTTCGAGTACCTACCTCTTGATGCTTGCATTCCTTTGGCTTCTCCATGGAGTCTCAACTTACGAAACCCAGTACACACCCCTGTGCAAGCTCCGTATATGGAAGCCCGCCAAGCCTCAAACAAGACCCCAGCCACCCGGCCAGCAGGTCTCTGCACGGGCTTTGGGAGATCTGGAAGAGATCTAGGAAACGTCAAACACAATCCGAGAAATCACAACACAACGCCCAATTTAAGCAGTCAATACAACAAACCCTATGTCGAGCCAATCGGGCCTGAAATAATATCTTGAACTTATACAGCCCTGATGACCCCTGTCATTGGCAGCTATGGCTCCGGCGTCCGATCGCTGTCCATAAGCATCCTTCGGAAGGCGAAGGCTCGCTCAGGGGCTACACGACCAAGTGGGATGGCTCCCCACCCGCATATCAAATCAGCTTTGTGACACCTCCCTCTCCCCCACATCTCCTTCTTTCCGGCTTTTTGACTTCTAAACTACTCCAAAAAACACGAAGGGGGCCTTCCGGCATCTGAAACCATCCCGAAAACTCTCTCAAACTCTACACACTACAACATACAGCAATCACGTTGCAGATGCCGGAGGCTCATCAGGTCGATCATTAACAAACTTGTTGAACTCGCACACATAGAGATGCAGCGAGCCAGTGATTTCAAGAGCGTCGGAAAGCCTCACATGCTTCCAGCAGCGAGTTCGGAGTCAGTAGGCAACTTCCTCCGACATAGGCTTCCAGGCCATGGACCGCTGCAGCAGCCTCGTGGGCAGCGCGGATCTCGGGGAGTGTGATGCCGCCGACGACGAAGATGGCGACAGAGCTCCCGGGCGCACGCCCCGCGACTGAGACATCACCCCTGAGGCAGCGTATCTGTGATGGCAGAGCTGTCCCGGCGACATCGCCGATTAAGGAGGCAATTTTGGGCTGCCAACGGCAGAGCCGGGCCCTGCGAGGGCTCACTGGCTCCGAGCCTGCACCAGGCTCAGCGTCGGGTCGCCGGCTGCGAGACCAGCGCCGTCGCTCGGCGTCCTGGCTTCGATAGCGCCGTACAACCTCGACGAACTTTTGCAATCGGCGCAGGTCTTCCGCGCAGAGAAAGGGTGCTGCGAGCTCAGCAAGGCGCTGTCCAGACCCTGCACTTGTCTCGAGTGCTTTGGTGGCCTCGCAGAGCATGAGAATGCGAAGCTTCGACGTGTTGTCCAGCGTCGGATCCTGGAGAAACATGAGCAAGTCTCTCTCGATGGACTTTGGGTTCAGGGGCACCCCACTCCTGGAGACACCTGTTGCCATGTCTTGCTCCAGTGTGGCCAGGTCAATCAATCGCTTCGAAGTGACAATGTTCTGCAACCTTGCGCAGATCTCGCTGTGAATTTCCAGCTTGCGGAAACGATCCTTGTGTTCTGGCAAGGACTGAACGGTGCTCAGGGTAGAGGACACCATCTTCTGGGTAGATGATGAGCTTGCACTGGAAGTGGAGGCAGTGACTCTTGCCAGTCTCATGCTGCTTTCCTTACGGCTCCAGTCTTTCACTTCCTGGACAACCCGATCATTCACGGCATAAGTGGCCATGTGACGGTAGCTGTTCCAGAGCTCATCCGTTTCCTCGCCCAACACAACGCGCCTCACTGCGCCATCACTCCTGTCTGTGAATGTAAAGCGGCTATCCGACAAGGAGGCGCCCTGACCGCCAAGAAGGTCAAACAGCAGCGCCTCGTAACCAAAGTCATGGAGAAGCAGCGGCACCCAATCCACCGAACGATCCACGATCAGCAAGGAGCAAACCTCCGAAGATGCGCGACCCCTCCAGACAGCACCGCCCCTTGCCTCCATCTCTTCCAGTCTGATGCAAACCTCTCGTGCAAGGCGCTCGCAAAGACCCTCAGCACCACCAGAAGCAGCACACAGCACCCTGGGCTCCTGCCCAAGCGTCGCAAAGAGTGTTGCCAAACAGCATCCGGCTTGCTTCAGGTCGAAAGCTTCTGGAGAAGCAATACCCAGAAGCCCCTTCAAGCTGTCCCCATGATCCTGCAGATGAAAGGAGCGGTCGTCGTAGGCCAACATGCTAAGATTGAGCTCTGCAAAGCTCGAAATCTTCACAACAGCCTCGAGGGTCTGGGCCAATCTGTGCAGCATAGGATCCTCAAGACGATGCGTGAAGAAGATGTGGGAGCTTCGGTATTTCGCAGACTTGGCGGAAAGCTCCTCCACCAGCCGGTCCATGTTCTCCAGGCGTGGAGCCAAGAAGTACACGGCATCCAGAGGCAAGGCCTCACGGGGTGAATCTATCGACTCGACAAGGGCGATCCGCTCTTTGAGGAGATCATCGATGTGACAAACTCTTTCCAGCAATGGCAACGTCCACTTGTCGGTGACCAGCACCAAGTAGCGCTGATGTCCACCGCCACAGAGGACGTGCCTCACCATGCCATCCAGAATGCGGTGCCAGGAGAGAACCCGGAGTGATGTAGATGCGGTTGCTGACACCATGGCTGAAACTTCTCTAGCCTACACTCTGTCGCTCTCTCTCCATGCCTGTCTCTCTCTCTCTCTCTCTGTCTGTTTCGTTGTACCTCTCTCGCTGTGTCTCTCTTGTGCCCTCTTCTTTCTCAAGCTCGAGACGTGGAGGGAAAAGGCTTCGACAAGGCAAGCGAGGCTGGCTGGGAACAACAGGTCGGTTGTTACAAGCACATCTCAGTTCTCTTCTGGTCCTCGGCCCTCCCCACTTGGTCCCTCAACCCTAAACAGTTCTCAGTCCTCAAACCTTGTAAACCCCCCAGGACAAGGTCGAAAAGAAAACCCACCCCACGCCTGGAAACTTATGCTCGTCCCTTTTGCAACAGGCGAACCGGTTTCGGCGAAGGCCTCCGGTGCGATGGTGACCGTCTTCTTCTCGCCAACCTCGCTTTTCTCAAGGCATCATTGTAGCAGGGTTAGGCTCACAGCAATTACAGCACTTACGATGTAAGAATTGTTTTTTGGGGGAGCTCGGGTTCAGGGTTGAGGTGTTCAGGTGCTTCGTTGTTGCAGGACTATCTCATCTATCGGCCATGGGGGCATGAACCCAGTCCTTTCTCTTCTAACTTCTAAGTTTTCAGGCCCTGGCCCCCACGAAGCATGTAAAGCGCAAAACCCTATGCAAACCTCACTGAGACTCTCTGGCCCTGACTTCCCAGCCTCTGCAAGGCCTAAACCCTAAGAAAGCCCTAAACTGGGTTGAACGGATCGGGCTTCCCCCCTCAGGCTCGAAACCTCCAGGGTTTTGGGTTTGAGGGTCTTAAACCATTCCCAAAGGAGCAAAGAAAGGCCCCCTCTTACCCCAAGCCCAATAGCCCTGAACCCTGAAACCCTAAACCTTTTTTGAACCCAGGCTCTTAACCCTAAACCCCTAGCGCTTTTTAGCCCCTACAAATTAGACCCCCTGTTTTGACACCCAGGGCTGTGGGGAGTCTTGCCGGGCATCTGTCACCCTAAACCCTAAACCCTAAACCCTAAACCCTAAACCCTATAAACCCTATAAACCCTAAACCCTAAACCCTAAACCCTAAACCCTTAGGGACTCAGGGACTCAGGGGTTCGAGGTGGCAGAGGGCACCTTGAGGCCTTTGACCGCTCGGTCGAAGCCTGGTACCACCTGAGGCGGACGAGTTCCCTTAGCTCCTTTGGTGAATGCATTGGGTTCAGGTTTTGGGTTTTGGGTTTTGGGTTTTGGGTTTTGGGTTATAGGGTTTGAGTCTCTGATACCCTAAAACCCTAACCGGTTAAAGTCTGTTAGGGCTCATCAACCTTCCCCGCAAGTCCCGCCACCCCGCAGATTTACGGCCAACAATCCTCTTATACAATACAGTACTTCTTATGGTTCTGTTCTGGATTCTTTTTATTGGTATTGTACCAAGAACTCAGGCTTTGATGGCCTAACCCAGGTTGACAGGCGGTGGCGCGGGTTTGGGTGGGCTGCCTTGTGGGGCCTCAGTCTCTCTGTTAGCAATGCTCTCGGCTCTTCTGCTCGAGGGTTCGCAACGCGAGCGCCTGTCCCGAACCGACGATGAAGCAGAGGGGCTCCTTTCCTTTTCAGGCGTGGAGGGTGTATGGCTTAAGGTTGTTGGAGGCACTGATACAGAGCTTGTTTGAGGATTCTGAGGCTTGATTGACGGCTTGAAGGTACTAGTGCGAGTCTCGTGCTCATCATGTTCTCGGTGTGTCGATGTGCACTGAGTCGGACAATGACTGTTCTAGGCGACAGCTTAAGACGTTGCGCCTCCCTCATGCAAAAGTCATAATGACCTTTCGGGCCATATAGTGCTTCTTACAGGTGTATCCGCCCACAGTGCTGACCTGCAGTTCCAGCCTCTCTGCTGCACCAGGTTGAGAATAGACACAGCAAAGTTGTCAAGCACATGATGTCGCAGGGCGCCTTCTGACGAGTCAAAGACGGTGCCGTCCTGCACAGGAACTGGAACGCAAAACGCGGTGAACAGCCGCCCTGGGGACCACAAAAGTGGCCTTGCGAACCTGTTTTCGAGGCTGACAATCATCCGGAGCCTCGGCCAGCCTGCCCTCGTACTTGACGTACACCTGCGCAAAATTGGGTCAAAAGGTAAAGCCGAGATCAGGGTTTCGCCGGACCTCTGCCTGGTCCCTGCCTGCACGCTGCCTTCAAGCACAGCACAGCAACACTACCTAAGCCCTTTCAATCTTGCTTTGTGGGGTCTTGATTTACGTTCTTTGACCCGCCATCATCAGACAGGTCGATAGTTAAGGAGAGCAACTACAGCCCGCCCCCTTCCAACCTCGTCGCCGTCGGCGGCTTCGCGTGAGGCCTTCATTGCCGCGACGCCTCCCACTCCAGTTGAACTCAAGGGGCTCCGCCTCTTTCTACAGCCTAGCTATGCATGGCTCACTTCGACGAAAGGCCCTTGCCAACCAAAAGATTCTGACCAAAAGCTTAGGAAACTCAATTCAAGGGATGCCACAACGACCCACACTCTGCAGAACAGGCAAGAATAAACCTGTACCTCCCCACCACACAGAGTTCGCTGGCGACATTGCTCAAACTAGTAACTAGTAACTAGGGGCTTACTGCACAATACGTCGAACCCAGCACCAAAAGTAGGAAAGCCTAGCTGAAGTTCCCTGCAAGCCCTCTTCTGCCTTTCATGCTTTCCGGGGCCCCTAGGGTTCAGGGTTTTCGTTGCCCCACAGCGAGTACCGACTCCTGACCTCGAAGTACCCCTTCGGATGCGCATGCCGTGTTTCAGAGTGGCCATATCGTGTTTTCAGCTATAAACTAACGCCCAATACATCTCATGATCAACACCGCATGCATGAGCTGTTGGAAGCCCCGAGCCTAACCCCTCAAGATGCCAGCCTAGACGAACACTGACCTTGCGTGACCCGGCCACGAGAGCCTGGGACAGGCAATCTGCATATTCCGATGCATAGGTGATGGGTGTATGGCGTGATGTAAAACATGGCTGCCTCACATTGCAGTCGCAGCCGCGAGGACGGGAGCGGCGCTGCACTTTTTTCACGAGCGTCCAGCTGCAGCTCAATGTGCTTGCGCACATCTCAAAGCAAGATCTTAGAAACCATATAGAATCTCTGATCACTGGCTGTACCAGACTACCGCTGCCGGTGCATTCCGGCAACCCGTCAACCGGTGCGTCCCCCTCACTTGACGTGATGGAAGATCTCATGCGCGATGCAGTGGTCTTGGCACATGGTCAGCTCTTCAAACTGCCCCCTGCAATCGCCCTTGCCGTCGGTGCGCATGCCGATGCGTTTGACACAGGAGTTGTACTCCTGAAGCCAATCCGAACAGCTCGACAAGCAACGAGGTTTGATCTCATCCAGAGGGTCTTTGTGCTCCTCGCCCGGCTTGAGGTGGGGCGCATGGTACTTCGCGAAGTGCAAGAAGAACTGGGGGCTGTAGGAGAAGCTCATGGTAACGATCGCCGCGGCTGGAATCACACCCTGCTGATGTGGGGCTTTGGGCCAAGCAGCTGCCAAGAACGAATTGTGAGGGAAGGCGCTGGCACACCGGCAACAGGAACGCACTGCTGCAGCTCTCTTCGGCAACTGCGGCACTGGAGAGCAGAGCCAGACGGAAAGCTATGAAGATAGCTAAAGCCTCAGGTCTGCAGAGCAAAGAGCTACGAAACTTCAAGGCGCCCGCCATGGCACCAACTGCTGCCGCGATGGGACCGAAGGATGGCGGTCGCCTGCAAGGCACGCCGACAATATACCTTATCAGGAAGGGGTCTCAGGATCATAAGGGTGTAAAAGCGGTCAGGCTTAATTGGACCCTCTGTGCTCTCTAATAGCACTGCATGCATGCAAGGGGGAGGGCAGGCTGGAAGGACAGCCGATCATCGACACATGTCCCATGACAAACTCAACGGACACAAAATACAAGGCTCAGTTTCAAGGCAGCTTTATTAACCCCCCCCCCCCCCCCCCCCGGTGTTGCGCACAGATTTTGTCAAGGCCGTTGTCCCGTGTGTGAAGGCATGCACTGCGAAGGCAAGCGCCCCAAAGAGCTACGCAACACCAGAGCCGGGCGCGCAGACACGAATGCTTGCACGAATGCGCCAGGAACAGGATGAAAGCACTTTATGCACGACAAGTTAGCCGAAGGCGCGACAGTAGTGACGACGGCCCACAGGCGCACCGATGCAAAGATTATCTGTCTGTATACATATATATATATATATTTATTTATTGTTTTAATTTTTCTGTCTGTGTGTGTGTGTGCAGGCGAAGGGCACCAGAGTTTGATGAAGCGGGGTCCGGTCTGCCCCCTCCCCCCTTTCCCCTTTCGAAAGGGAACCTTTCAGGGTTCCCTCGGAGCGCACGGAGTTCTGCCAAGCTTCAACTGCGAAGCGGGCAGGAACTGGGGCTTTCAGCTCTGCCAGCAACGCAGAGCTTGTGGGCTCATCATCATCCAGTTGCAACATGCAAGCTCGAACTCCTGATGTCACGAAGATGCCGAAATTCACAGTTAAGCTCCTTCAGTTGCTTCAGCTAACCCTACTAGAGAGTGAGCCTAGACCAGTTTCAGGGCGCTATGGCTGCTCGTGGCGACGGCACCCTCGTGAATGGCTTGAAGATGCCGGCGTCCGCGTGCACCCCACAACCTGGTGCAGAGCTGTGACAAATTCCTGGAACGGGCTTCGAGCATCGGACTCCGTTTTCCCCTACGCCCTACGCCCTGTGGCGCCCCCGAACCCTTGGCTACGAAGCCCTTAGAGCTGCGCCCTCGATGCATCATTTCTACCAGCTGGTCCGCGGGTGGCCCTTGTCTGAACCTTCTTGCAAACAGATTCCTCAATAAGATGCTCTTTGGCCATTTATGAGGGCGAGCCTTTCCAGAACGCGGCTCAACTCAACCTTGCCTAGAAGCTGCAGAACGCAGCAGGATCCGGGATCCCCCAAAAACGCCCACCCCTAAACCCTAAACCCTAAACCCGAAACCCTAAACCCTAAACGCTAAACCCTAAACCCAAACCCCAAATAAACCCAAGCAATCCACACCCACCAGGGAGGCGGCGGGCTTTGCCACGACGTGTCCGGCCAACAGAGCCGTGCGCAGGACGCCCGTCGATGGCAACTGAAGAGCGTGGTTTGACAGCGTCGGGCACTACCCCATACGAGTAACAATAGTGACAACAATAACAATAATAATAGCGGTAGAGTAATCGTAGTGGTCGTAGTAGTATTACGAATGAAAATACAAACAATCAAAGGAATAATAGGTTGTCTCGTAGAAAAATTGTGATTCTTGCAACACTAAACATACAAGATATTCTAGTAATAATCGTGATAATGGTCATAATAGTACTAGTAACTAATAATCGTCATCATACTAGCACTCAGCCCCTCAGGAGGAAACACCTCACCACTCCGAGCTTCACATGCAAACCTTCACCCCCCCATCTTCAACGTCCGCCCGCAACTGGCCTGGGCCCTTCGGACCGTTACAAGCAGCCGAGGTGCCATGGGATTGGGGATTGATTATGGCTTAGAGGGCTTTTACGCGCTGGGCTGAAGGAAACGCTTGATCCAACGCATGACTATTCCTGCACAGTGCTGGCCGAACCTTTATGAGACTCGTCTTGCTGAGCCCCGCGCCATGGATCCGCACGCTGCGGCGGTCACGTGGAAGCGTTTGCTTTATGTCTTGTGTCCACGTGAGGGCTGCGTGACGGCGGAGTGCTGTTTGTTCTTCCCGTCTGCACACTGATTTCAAGGTCCAAGTACTTGTTCCCTGCCGGTATGTCAAGCAAAAGGAAGTCCCATGGTCACAGCATATCATGGTGCGGCCCAGCCTCTGAGCCACTGCATCTTGAAGGGATGGGGTATTCTAGGATTAGGACTTCGGGCGGCTGAGGCGCTAGGCGGGAAGTCCATGAGGGAACGATACGAGCATATGCATGACAAACTCATACGAGCCTCCTTTGGAAGGGTTTTGAAGCGATTTTTGGCCAGAGACGGGCTGTTCTCCAAGATGCCAGTAACCCCATGCACCCTAAACCCTGTCTGCACCCGTACATCTATAACCTCAGCCAAGATTGCGTCAAGAAACTTTAGGTCTTGGGGCTGCAAGGTTTGGACGTCACAGGTTTCTGGTGCAGGCATAGGGCCCACCATGTTGCGCCCTCCTGTTTTGAGGAATTAAGGGGGGCCCTACAGCAGCACAGCTGCGCTCAAGAGTGTAGCATGTTATCTGCATCTCCTCCATCGCCAGTCAAGGCCTCAGGCCGAAACTCGTCGCGGTCGGAAGCTTGCTGCAGTTTAGGGTCTAGAGTTGTTAGAGCAGGGTTTATAGGGCCAAGGGCCATCTTAAACGAGTCACAGTACCTTCCATTTCTGAATCTGGGTCTCCTGTCCCCCCTCGTCGGAGATGTGTAGAGGGCGCTGCTTGGTCGCAACAGTCCCCAGATCAGGTGGAGGGCAGAGAAGAATATGCAAATGGTGAGTGGCTGGGTCTGCTGCTAGGAACGCCCCGGAATCCCCCGCGTGGTCAGGGGGGGGAGGCGGTGAGACACGGTAGACAAGTCGGTTTCACCGGCCGACCCGCGAGGAGCTCCGACCTGCGCGCGGAGGCGCGTGGTTTCGGAAGCAATCCTATGGCCTGTCCTCTTCTAAACGCTAGCTGACGTCGAGGCCTAACGATTCACAGGGGTCGGGCTCAAGATAAAGCGCAGCGGCGCAGGCAAATTGAGGTCTTTCTCTCGCGCGGAGCCAGTGGTCGGTAGACTTCGCCGCAGCGCAGCTTGTCCCTGAGCAAACGGAGGGCTTGAAGGTTCGGATTGGAATTACGGTTTAGTACTCAGTGTTTTAGGGCTTTCGTTGAGTCCCCCATCACAAGGAAGGGCTCTTGGGGTTCAAGGGCTAAAGGGCTCAAAGCGGACCGCTTCAAGCCTTGAAGGCAAACGATGGGAGTCGAGCCCGTCGTTCACATGCAAGCCAAAGCCAAATCCCTGAACACCTACCACAAGAATGACCGATTACCAGCTCAGCCTGAAGATGGACCCTCGAACCTCTATTCTACCTCAGTTCACAGAGATCCTGCGGCCGAAATGCTTCTCGCGGGCTGCTCCCCTGCACTTGGCTGTCTGCTTCTGGATCTGGTGGAGGCATGAGCTTTTCGTGGTTTTCTTCTGCATCGCAATTCCGGATGTATTTACAACCGGGGGGGAAGGGTTCCTTATCTGCACGGTGATTCTGGGTGCATTTTTGCCAGATCTTGGGGAGGCTGAGGGTTTGATGCTGGGGTGGAGCGAGATCCCCCTTGCTTAACATGCAATTTCAATTGCGATTCGAAGAGCTAGAGCTCACCTGCGGTTTTTGGGCGCTCAAGGTTGGCCTTGGGCCTTGTCCCTCTGCTTCATCCCGGTTGGTGGCAGTAATTCATTAGGTCCTGCATAGAGGCGAGGGCCTGAGAGAGAGAAAGGTCGGGTGACCTGCAACATTCATACTCTTAGGTTCGATATGTGGAGTTTAGGGTCTAGGGATTGGGGTGAATCAATGAGAACTCTTTACCCTTAATGATATCTGCTGTTATCTCGCGTCTTACTCTGGTGCGAGGAACTCAGTCGTCGGCTGACTTATCACCCAAAAAACCCTAAACCCCAAAGCCCCGAGACCACAAGCGGGTGTCCTTCTCCATCTTGATGACCAGGTCCTACATCCGCTGGTTTCAGGCTGGGGTTGGAGGGATGTGCACTTGCAAGGGTAAGAAAGATTGCGCATGGCGCGAAACAAGTATATTAATGAGAACCCATCATACCTCCAGCGTTGAGGCCCTGGATGCTGTCTTCAACCTTTGCATCGTACAAGTATCAGCCAAGTCGAACCTCATTTTTGAGGTTTAGTTGCAAACGCCGCTGGCCTCCCTCCATGTTCATGCGCCCTGAACTGGCTCCCCCGAATGCTTGCGCCTGACTATGAGATTCTCTACTCGATTTTGTTTCAACTGAGCTCTCATTGATGCCTAATTGTGATAAAACATTCTTGAAATAATCCAACAGCGGAATCTCCCCTCGGCAACCCCACTGCGTGAACCATAAGGTTCCAGAATGCCAAGTTGGAATATTTCAGTTCAAGTTAACTCCCAAGTAAGTCGAGAAACCTGAAATAGACAAGACAAGCCAAAAGCGAGGTCCCAGAAGAACGACCTGCAATTCACGCGAGCTCGTACATCCCTCTCATGAGTATCCTGAAAATCTCTCACTCTCTATTTCTTTTTGAAGATCATATCTCCAAGCAACAATAGGGTTTTAATTAAGTGTAGGGCCCTAGGGTTCACACTTTTGCTTCCCCCCTTCGTCAAGATGAAGCAACCTGAATTGCCTAAATTTGCCCCACATGCTATTAACCCGATATCCTCAAACAGCTACGAGTTTTTGGCCAGAGGAAGCCTTCCAGATCTCGCAGCGCGATCCCCTCGCAGTGAAAGCCAAAGCCGCAGGCAGTGAAGACCTGGGCGCCCTCACTCCTCCCTGGACATCCTGAACCCTGGGCTAAGACTGAAGCCCCCTCTTAGCCCTGCAGACCAAACAGCCGTACTCCGACTTCTCTTCTGCCTTCCTATTCGTGTGATAATATTCGTGCGACTATATTCGTAATCCGTATTAATATTATGGAGAAGCTATACCCACTAAGTCCGAAGCGTAACGGGAAACAGCCAGGATGCAGCAGCGGCTCCAAGCGCAACGTCGGCATGGGCGAAAGCGCAGCAAGCAACCCGACCTCGAAGAGATCATGTACTGCCGGGCTCTGCAGCCATCGAAGCGATAGATGTCACCCAACACACAGACGCACAGTCGCGTGGAAGTACACAAACACATCCGCTACTGCGAGCCAGCATCGCCAGGTATCTCTACCTCACTCTCACGCTATTTAGTCCAAGTTGTTCTCAGGCACTAGAGCCACGGGCTCCACCCATAGAACATGCGGCAGAGGTTAGCCGAATCGGTGGCCTCGTGAATGACCTTGCCAAGCAGTTTAGGGTGTATGGGGCTGGGTTGGGGTTTAGGGACCCCCTCCACCAACCCCCACAAAAACCTTGAAGCCCTAAACCCGAACATGCTACTTGCTGACAATGAGTGGACAGAGCTAGTTGTCAGCCACTTTTCGGACCTTTGCATGCGGAGCCATGACCAACGTAGAAACGGGCATGGATGAAGGAAGCACTCGACCCGACTCAACAGAAGAACAGTCCAAAACCCGAGATGAAGCCACGAAAGGCATTGGTCAAAGTGCCTGGCTTGACGGAGAAATTTAGCCCAGGCACCCTCATCCACAAAAGGCCGAGGGGTTTGTTTTGGCGGATTGACCTGGGGCCTTCGATTCTGTAAATCGCAGCAGTTCGAGCTTTCTCGGATGGTAATGTTGTTCTCTAAGTACAGGACGTCTGTCGAGATGTGCCAGCGGGACGCGATGTTAGCAAACACAAAACCGAACATCCTTAACCCTTGTGAAACCCAGACTCTGGACTCCTGGACGTCAGCAGTCCTGGGTCGCGCCAGAGCTGGCACGACTGCTGAACCCTGTAAACCGAAAACCCCCAAAGCCCAAAGGCAATTCAAGCCGAGATGCGCGGCCCACGTGTGCCGGCACACCGAGGGAAGTGGCAAAGCCTTGCGCCTCGCCCAGAAGCTTGGCCTGGCTTGCTCTTGTTTTATCTTTTTTAATAAGTGGGGTTTAGGGTTTGGGGTTTAGGGTGATATGGGTATTTCCAAAGGGTACCCCTATTTTCGGAGACTCCCATAAGATGGCAAGTTGCAGGGCTTCGGGTTTAGAGGAAGTTGAATAGGCGTTCATGGCCCTATAGAAATCTCAATCCGCCTGTGGCTCCCTGAGCCCCCTGTCTCTCAGCCCTGCTTTCCCTTACTGTTGGTTAGTAGGGAATGAGGGAATGAGGTACCCTGTAAATTCCTTTAAAGGGTATATATAGGGGGTACCTCATTCCCTCATTCCCTACTAATCAACAGCAAGTTCCTCCATAGCCCTGAGAAGATCTGGCCTTCACGTTCAGGAGCGCTCGCTTCGCCATCTCGTTGCCTTCCACCTCCTCAGTGGGCGTAAGGGTCTGCAGGCTCGGCTTGGGCATGCGTTCAGGGCTCTTTCTGCTTGCTCACTCCGGCATACTTGCAGCTGGGCCAACCACTCGTTTTGGGGGCTTATTCTTGGCTTAAGGATTTGGCTTTTGGGACCTGAGGGTTTGGGGCACTGGCTACAACAGCCCACATTTGTGTTCAGGGCACATGTGCGCATGCGTCGACCGCATGTTGCATGCGGTAACAAGCCTCACAACTGGACTGTTGTCGTTCATCCTTCTTGTCTTCTATGCGAAGTGACGCAGGCAACGGCTGGTAGCCAGGCGGTTGATGGGAAGGGATCCCCTGAAACCCCCGGACTGCCAAGAGCCGCCACAATACACTCCCCAAGCACATTAAGGCAACCACAAACAGCAGACCGGTGACCGGCCCTGATCACCATGCGCGTTTCGTATCATCCGAGGAATTTCCCTACTGCCCGATTTCAAGGCAGTTGGAAGGGTTTTCGGTGACTTTCCTCAGACAAACACATACACACAGCATCCTGGGTTTTTGATTTTCTGACTCGGGGCTCGGATGAGGGAAGGCAAGAAGGCTCGCTCAAGCAACCTCGAAACCCTAACCCTAAAACCTAAAAACCCTCAAAACCGAAAACCCTGCACACATCTGCCCTTTTGCGCGCTGAACATCCCTGAAACTCTCAAAGTGACCAAGCCGCGGAGAGCATGGCGCCGGCTTCGCGCCCTGCTCGCCAGATGTGGGGGCTGACAGGCTATATGTGGGGTGCTCCCCCTTCTACTAACAGAACTTAGTAGGGATTCTTACAGGGGGGTACTGTAATCCCTCTTAAGGGCTGTGTGAGTATAAGGGGGAACATCCCAAGGTTTGATGCCTTTCTGTTTGCATCCCTGTGGAAGCTGGGGGCTTGCTGGCCCTTCCTGCCTCGAGCCACTACAACTAACACAAGGGCCATCAGCGTCTCTGCTTTTGACATGCAGCCCCTACACACGGATATATAAATACAAATGTATGTATATGTATGTATGTGTATGTATACATATATATATATATACATATTAATTGAAACGATGTGCCTGCGCTGCCTTGATCGGCGGGCTCGCTCTGCTGTGCCCGACTGGGCGTAAGGGACCAGTTGTAGAGCGGGTCATGGACGAAGACCTCAGTCACCTTGGAGCACAAGCCGGGCTCTATGAACACTTACAGTCTCCGTTTTCAGGCCCTAGACAGTCTGAAGCAAGCCTCTAAATGCCTCTTTCCCTACACCTAAAGCTACAAACATACGAGTAGAACCCTATGACAGCACTCTCTGGTCATAAAGCCGCACCTATGCCGTCACAGCTGTTCAGAAGCTGGGTGAGGGCCCTTTCGCCAGCGTACACTGAGAAAGCAGAATTGCAGGCCCAAGGACATGCAGTCGCTGTTGCTGAAAAGTGTGATTAATGTTGCTCATGCCGTGAAAAATAGCCGTGGGTTTGGCACTTGTAATTCTATCTCGTGGTGTAATCCTTATGTTTGCTCCGTAGTGGACGGCATTTGTAAAAAGTAATAAGTTGAGAGAACAAAAATAGAAACAAAGCAACAAGAAAGAAACAAAGATCGAAGCGTGCGTGAAGAATGAACGGAGCGACAAAGAGATTTGCAATTCTTTGTCAAAAGCCCTTCATGTCGATGGCCTTTAGATCAAACGTGTATGAACAAAGGGCCCCGTTCAAGATAGTCAAATAACAAATACAAATACAACGCTTATGCGGCTTACCACCGGGCAAAGTTGCATTATTTCTTGCGCCGGCAAAAGGGTCTTCAATAATGCTGAATGTGTGAATGCAACGATCCAGTGAAAGGAGGGAGCGCATGAAATGAACGCCCCAAAACCCCAACAACTAAAAACGGTCCGTGCACCTTTTGAATAATGGAATTTATAATCTACGACTCTTGTAACGGCATGTTCTTAAATGTTGTGGTCATTTGCCTTTTTAACCTTTTATGGGGGGCACTAAAAAACGCAAGTCTGGCGTACACAGCTTTGCAAACGAGTTGCCGCAATGACCAGGGTGCAGCTACCGCGAAGGACCTAACTCAGGGCTCAGATTCGGAAACCCTATGAACCCTATAAACCCCATAAAACCTAAAAAACTCCATAAACCCTTATAAACCCTATCCATAAACCCTTATAAACCCTCAAAAGCCCCCCCAAAAAACCTCCATGGTGATCTCGCAGCAGCGGCGGAACAGGCCACTGCTGCCAAGGCAGCCCAGGCCTCGGTAAGAACGGGCTTAAGAAGAAGCCAACAACTCTTTGGTTTAGGGTTTAGGGTTTAGGGTTTAGGGTTTAGGGTTTAGGGTTTAGGGTTTAGGGTTTAGGGTTTAGGGTTTAGGGTTTAGGGTTTAGGGTTCGCGGACACTCGACCCCGACGAAGGGCCTGCCACAATGTCCCGTGTGAGCCGGAAGGGGACCAGCTCAGGGATCTGGAGCAAGCGCCCAGCCTCATCAGGGCTTCCGGGGTCCAGACATTCATGTACGTAGGTGGGCTTGAAACTTAGGTGTGAGGATAGCCCCGAATACCACTTGAATCCAAAAGCCGGATTTGGGAAAAGGCCTCTTCTTCGCTAGTTGCTTGCCATCTCGATTTGATGAGCACCTTGAATTTTGACATTTAGGAAGAAGTCCGACCCTCTCGATCACCTTCCCGATACCCTCACCCCCAAGCCTCCCAAGCCCCTCTAACACAATTAAACTATGCTAACAAAAACGAATGATGAAAGCAGCGGACTACCTGCATTGCAAGGGAGGGGGTCCTGAAACCTGAAAGCCCCTACGCTGCCCCTACACATCCCTACCCTCTGCCCCCTGCTTCATGCACCTCGAAAGTGATGCCGAAGTCGATGTGCACCAGCTCCCCGGTGCGCTTGTCGAACAAGATGTTGTTCACATGGCGGTCACCAAGGCCCACGATGTAGCCTGACAAGGGACGCTCCAACACACAAGATTCGCAAGCTTTACCTGAAAATTCCGACGGGGCCCCTAAACCATAAACCCTAAACCCTAAACCCTAAACCAATTGATGAGCAGCTGGGAGCTTGCTGAGGTTCCTTCAGTTGGCAGGCAAGGAAAAACACACAGAGAAGGCATAACCCGTGGCCGCGGACGCTTCTGCTCATCACAACATCCAGCCTGCATGCACACACACGCACACACACCTCGCGCTATGCAACTGCCGCCTCCCTCCACTGAAACACACATAGACCGTGCAGTGTTTAAGCCAAAGTTTAAGCTTCTGTGCCTTCTAAAATATGCTCCCTCTTGGGGTCCTTACTATATAATTAAGCCGGCCCCCCTTATTAGGGTACCCAAAAAGAGACCATGATGTAGAGTCAGTCATGGGTCTAGCTTAGTCTGGGCCCCGAAGCCTAGGTATACTATACCCTGCGCCCCACCCCCCCCCCCCCCCCCCCAGGTTTAACCTTCTAAACCCGGTAATCCTAGAAACCCTGAATCCCAACCGAGCTCAGGGCCGACGATGGAGCTGACCGCCGTCGATCTTGCGTAGGCCCGGCGCGCGGCGTGCCAATCCTGGGCGCAGCGGTTGCAGAGGGTTTAGGGCAACATGGAAAATTGTGGCTCCCTCCCCTCCCATTTGCCACAAAAGAACTCAACCGCAACCTGCAACTGTAGATTGCGGGGCTGAACTCCAAGTCTGCATCCTTGAATACTAGAAACCTTCAGCAGCTGTGCGGATACACGCCTTGTCCAAACAAGCCCAGCCGCCTGCGGCGAAGGAAACCGCTCGAGGAAGACCAAGTGCATCACCTCGGCTGTCGCGCAGGTCGGGGAGTTGCTTATGACTAACTTTCCAGGTCTTGGGAAAATAGGCAGCAGCCCTGTAACTGCGCCACCGTAACAGCAAGAATCGCTTCAACCCCGAAAACCGGGACTTTTCAGCATGTTCTGTGCGTATGGGTATTGAGATATGGGGCCACAAACCCGGAAGGCGTTGGTTTTTGGGGGGGTTCAGGTTATAGGTGGAGGCTGGAAACATGACGAGTGACAAGCTTGGAGGCTTCGATGGGCAAGTAAGCGTTGCGACTTCACGGGGCAGGCTTGCGCACGGCTTACGCGGAGCTTACGCCAAACCCCGCTTGGGGCGTTCGCGGTCTTGAAAATCCTCATGTTCAAGCCCCCCCCCCCCTTCGAAGGGGCTCAAGGGGGGTTGGGAACAAAGCCTCAAAAGTGTCCCAAGGCCCGCTTTTTGCTGTCAGTTTTCTCCCCTCAAACTGACGACCCAGGCCCAAGCCCATGCACTAAGCCGTTCTTTCGCTTCCAGCCAATCCCACATACCCACATGTTCACCCCCACTTCTTCTGTTCATTGTTTCATTTGGAAGACCCCGCAAAGCTCGAGGGAGAGAGAGGGAGAGAGAGAGAGAGAGAAGGAGAGGGAGAGAGAGACAGAGAGAGCCTATGCAACACTACAGCCCACCCTCCCGAAAAGATCGACCAAAACCTACATCACATCTGAAAGCCTAAAACCACGCATCCCCTCACGCTATTCACCAAACCATAAATCTACCCCAAACCCTTTTAACCCTAAACCCCCCTTAAGCCCTCTTGCATCCAGGCCTCACGCCGGGCGCCCTCAACCCTGAAAGCCAAGTCACTGGCTTGAAGTTCCGCAGTATCTCCGCAAAAGCCTTTGGTTGCGCCTGCCTGTCGCCGCTCTTCGCAGCCTTCCAGGTGTTGGGACCCAAAGTGGCCCAGTTTGCGGTTTAGGGTTTAGGGCTTAGGGCGGAGGACCCAGAGTAGCCCAATTTCCCAGAAACCCCCACAACATCCGCAACTACCCACCAGGTCCCGCAGGAGCCCAACAAAAACCCAATAAACCCGAGGAGAGAGATTCCTAATCCCCAAGACGTCGCTCTAGTGCCTTCAATCAAGTAATTCCGTTGTCTTTGCAGCCAAGGGTTTTCGAGGTCACCGGTGAAATGGTTCGGCGCTTAGGTTGGAGGTTTGACAGGGCTTAGGGGTTTGGAGTTGAGTGCCCTTTGCTCTGGAGGCCTATTTTTCCCCCTTGGGATTGCGGCTTCGGGAAGAGTAATTATCTGTTTAGAGCGGCCTGGGAAGCTTCCACCATCTTCTGCCGACACTGGAGGTGAAGCCAGTCAGCAGGCCGGTATTTCTGGTGCGCCTTAGTGATTGGTGTCGGGTTCAGGCTAGGTAGGCTGGGATGATATATATATATATATATACATGTATATATATATATATATGTATGTATGTGTATGTATGTGTATGTATGCGTATATGTATATGTATATGTATACGTATATGTATATGTATATGTATATGTATATGTATATGTATATTTATATGTATATGTATATGTATATGCATATGTATATGTATGTCTATGTATATGTATATGTATTTGTATATGTATGTAGCCAACACTCATGCTGGCCAAAAGATGTACCTTGAGGCACCCACTGGTAAGTATTTGCTCTCACAACGTCTCACGACTCCGAAGACAGACTGCTGGTGAGGCACGCCCTCCGCACCGAAAAGGATGTCGGCCAGGGTGGCCGTGTGATCCACCCACTCCGCAATTCCCGCGCATGGCGAGAGCGGAATGACTTGGAAGGTGCGCAAGCCGAGTTGCGCGTGCCGTGACAAGGGGTTCTCCTTGCCGATGGGAGGCTTCGGCTTTACTGATGCAAAAAGTGGTTGGGGGCATGGGGCGCCACAATCACACTCACACACACGCAAACAAACAAGCACACAAGCACACAAGCAAGCAAACAAACACACAATCACACAATATCACACAAGACAATATCACACAATATCACACAAAATCACACAAAATCACACAAAATCACACAAAATCACACACTATCACACACTATCACACACTATCACTCACACACACACACACACACACACACACACACACACACACACACACACACACACACACACACACACACACACACACACACACACACACACACACACGCGCGCACACACACACACGCGCACACACACACACACACACACACACACACTCACTCACTCACTCACTCACTCACTCACTCACTCACTCACACACACACACTCTCTCTCTCTCACACGCAGACACGAACGAAAGAACGATCGAACGAACGAACGAAAACACAAACACAAACACGAACACGAACACCCACACCCGCACACCCACACCACACCACACACCCACACACCATCCTGGAACACATCGTTCAGGAGTCGAAACAGCTGCTGTATGACGGCATCCTGCCTGCAGGGGACCCCAAGTGCTCAGCGTCCAGAGACCCCCCCCTCAGGGGCAACATTGTTCTGCCGGGACTCGAGGAAAAAGCGAGCGAGGCGGGTGCAAAGTTGGAAGAGCCTCAAAGGTAGATACGCTCTGCCTTCAGAAGACCCAACGCAATGGTTCCGATTTGTCTATTCCGATTCGTCCAATATGATCGTGTCCCCAGGTCCAGGTGTGGTGCCAGGGACTTCTTCGAGTAGTCAACACACGTCTCCCGACCACACAACCACATGACCCTAAATCCCCCGAGAAGCTGCCTCAAGTCGTCCATCCCCTTGACCAGCTGCTTCAGCTCCCGGCCAGAGGAGTCGCGAACACGAACCTCATCGCTGGCAACTTGAGGCGGCTCGATCGGGGGGGTCAGGAGTCCAAGAGAGGGACGGGGGGGAGGACCGGAACGTGTGAAGTTGACTGCTCCAAGCATCCTCACCCCCGAACCCCAACCCCCTCAACTTTCACTGAGCAGCGATCCGTGGGCACGAGACGCCTTGTGGTGCGATGCTGAAGAAGTCCTTGGGGGGAGGGAAACTGTCACGAGATAGGGCTGTTAGAAAAGTTTAGTCCGGCCTAGGCAAGTGGGGTGGTGGACCCAGTCTAAGCGTGTGTTTCCAAGTTTCCCCTCCCTGAGAAGGCCCGGCAATTTGTAAAGGCGCGGGACAAAAATAAAAGGTCTGCGGTCCAGCATCCGCAAAGCCCTCGATGTGAGCATCCGGCACAGCTGACGTGGGCACGGGGATCTTCGTGCTCTGCAGGGCCTGAAGCTTTTCGGCTTGTTTAGGGTACAAACACCCCCAAACCCAAAACCCTATTGAAAGAGGTCTCTAAACCCTGAACCCTAAACCCCAAACCCAATTGGGCCTTCATCATGGCCTTGTACTCCGGGATGCGCGAGAGGGGCACCTCTGCATCCCGGTTCTTCTTGTCGATGGGGAAGACCTGGAGTCTTCAAAACCCTTTCACATCGGGTAACCCTATAGAAAAGTATACAGCCAAGTTTAGGGAGGCCTGCAGATGGTGCTCAGGCCGTGGAGTGAAGGCACCCAAGGCTTCGGCTGCGAAGTCAGAGCATGGGACGCCCTAGAGGAATTTCAGGATGAGGGTTTAGCAGGAGCAACAAAGAGGCCGAAACCCGAGACCCTATAGGGTTTAGGGTTTTTGGGTTTAGGTAGACCCCCTAAACCCTAACCACTACTATTCCTAAACTCTAGCTTCGAACCTCCCAACTTCCAGGCGGCCGACCGCGATGGCCAGGTAGAACTGATTGAGCACTTCAACGGCCTCCAGCACCTGGTATCGCATGCTTCTGTACAATAAAAAACCGACAATCCAAGCCTCTCAGCCTGCAAGCCCGCGACCGAAAGAGCTTGCAGTTTGAAGGCTCTAGGGAGTTGAGCTCGTGGGCTTCTGCTGAACCTTCCCATGCATCGCCCCCTCCCTGGAGGGTAGTCTTGGGAACTGTTCCACAAACTAGCAGGCTTAAGAATACTTCGGGCCGCGCCCCATGAGCAAGTATTCCTGCAGGGTTCTATAGGTGCGCATAGCAACTAACATGTCCCGAGCCTTGGGTGCGTCACTTGTACGGCACCAGAAAAAATGTGCACCATCAGTCAGGTCGTAGGAGCATTGCTCGGAGCAGCTCGTTGAGTCCACAATCCCCAGACACTTGGAATCCGACCTACCCATTACGTAACTCTCGCTCGCTCTCTCTCTCTCTTTCTCGGCCGCTCTCTCCCTCCATCCCAAAACCGTGAAACCCTGAAACGAAACACCCGGCCACATCAGCCTGAAACGCATAACCCTCCAACATCCCAAGCAGCCCAGGAGCTGGGCGCAGGGCCGCAAGCTTTCGGAGCCGCTCCAAGACCTCAATGGAACCCTAAACCCTAAAACCTAAACCGCTACTTTTTGGAACCCTGTTCACGCGGGTTTCGGCTCTCACACTCGCACAAGGCAGGCAAGGATTCGGTCCGAAAGGCTGACTCATGGCACTTCAAAGGGAGTCCGGCATATTTACCTGCACAACAGGCCGGCAAAGGACAACAGTGTCCATATCAACATACACAAGGGGCCAGGCATCCGGAATCCTGAGCAGGACACCCTTCTCAAATTACGTTCGTGAAGACATTGCTCACACGTTTGCAGCAGATCTAGATGGGTTCTAAGAGAATGTTGCTCATTCACTATTCGGCATCCTGACTCAGACAGCCCCTCGACCGACGCAACGGGTTTAGGGTTTTGGTTTTCGTTCTGCCACCCAGGGTTTGTAATTTGAAATTAGCGTCACACTTTTGATACGACCGCTCAATATCTAGACCCGGGGGTAACCTAGGAATACCAAGGGTGCCCTTTTTGGTTTGAAGGGGATTATAAGGGAACCCCAACTCCAAAAACCAAGGAAAAAAGGGCCTACTCCCCTAGATAAAGTCGAACTCTCAAGATCAAGAGTGCGCAGAGTGCAGTCTGGAGACCCTCTTGGCTGCTGCCAGCTTGTTGGGGTCATGGCGATAGAGCGCACGAGACTGCATCTCCTGTGCTCCGGGCTTCAGAAGAACTTGCAGGTTTTTGGGGCAGATTTTGGCTTAACGTGTACTTCCAGGTATCGAAAGAACCAGCCTCGGGGTTTCTAGTGCGTTGGGAGCCAAGTGTTGAACGTGCTTGAGACCCCCCTAAACCCTAAAACCCGAACCCCCAAACCCAACACCCTAAACCCACATCCCAGTCCTTCGGCACTCGGTCGCCATTCCTGAGGAGGATCAGTGGCCACAGCGCGTGGGCGCCGCGCTGGGCCAGGGAGACCTGTGTTGTGGTTGGGGAATCGAAGGCATGAACCCCGCTGTTCTACGAGCCCCTTTACCAGGCTTTCATTGTCGGTAGCAACAGCTCATTTTTTCAACAGCGCAAGGGCCAAGAGAGGACCCTTAGTTGCATCATGTGGCATACAAAACAGGCCTGAAAGATCATCTACAGTGAAAGTAGGAACGTGTGGCACAGAGCTGCTAAGGTTGACAACAGCCGAGAGTCCAGGAGCTCGTCCAGCGTCTGCTGAAATAGTCCCTCCTCCGCATCGGCTGTCTGAATATGATGTATTGTATTCGACTGCATAATAAACTAAGAAACATGCTAAGACAATATTTCGAAGATTAACGATCGGACATTTGAGGCTTCGCGGCCGTGTTCGGCTACAGCACGCTGTGGGATTGTTTGGTCGTCATCTGTGTGGAGCCCCATCAAGTCACCCAAATCCTCGCCAAATACTTTACCGACTGACCTACGCTCGCGCGACAGACATGCCGGGTAGAACTGTCGACTTACAGTCGGAAGACTCTAAACGCCTGATAGCCAGGTTACGTTTGGGGAACCCCCAAATTCAATATGGCTCCCCGCACCTCAAGAGTCTCAACCTCATCTGACCCGAACTATTCGACAGGCAACGAGACAGCTGCGAAGCCTGACACGCAACCGGGCCTTCATGTCCAGCCTCGACCCCAGCTGGTACATCAGCGGTTCCAGCGGAGCTAACTTCCTCGGTTTTCCAGCTTTAGAGTTCTGGGCCACAGAATCGGCTTGAGTACTTGTGGAATACAAAACGCGCCTTGAATTGGTCCGGCTCTCCCACAAATAACCTAAACCATCCAACCAAAATGGGAGAAACAAAGTGCTCCGCCCAACTCCTGCATGCCGGCGTCAATTTCGGGATGGACTCCCGGACGATCCGCGTGATCGAGGGGTAGTGCTGGAATTCGAACCACAGAGACAAGAAGCGGCACGCAACCTGCATTCCAGTGCGTAGAATGGGCAGTGCATATCAAAAATGTACATACATACATCAATTGCGCAGTAAAACATGTGCGATAGATGCTTTACAGCAATTATGTGGTGCTATATGCGCCATATAGTATGTTATAAGAAGAGAAAAGTATCAAGTATCATATAGTCTACAGCAAGCAACTTGGTAGCCCAGTAACCATACTATAGCAAGGGTTCGGATGCACGGGTGCCCTTCTTGCGTTGGTTACTTTACAAGGAACCTTGAACCAAGAAAAGTGAGAAAACAAAAAGTGTACCACAGGGCAACCAAGGCAGTGTGTCCAGGCATGCTCTGCCCGCGCTGACATCATCACGTGACCATGCCACAGCCCTGTAGGCCCCCCAAAATCCTCAAACCCTACTACTTGCAGGGACCCTCAACTCCCCAAGAACCCCAATGAACCTAATCCTGCGGTCCCAAGCTCCAGAAGCCAACAAAAAACCCAAGAAACCCTAAGAACCCTCAGCCGCCTGGGTGAGGTTCCCCTGGCCATCGATGAGGCAGCGTCCCAGCTGCTCCACGCAGCCCGTGGCCAGAGACTGCAGCCTGGCCTGTTTCAAGACGCCCAAAAGGCTTGTGAGTTTCGGGTTTAGGGTTTAGGGTTTATAGGGTTTAGGGGGGGCTTGTACTTCTTCTACAGACGCGGTTCAAAGGTCGGGCTCAATCTGTTGTCAGGTGTATGCATGTCAGGATCGAGGCTGCGGCCGTGCGTTGGATGGTGCACCGCGCCCGATGTATAGAAAGGGAAACAACCCACTAGCTCCTACACCTCACACGCGAGTCCCGGATGCTGAGTACTTTGGGATTGTTTCTCACGAATACTTGCCCGAAACCATAAATAAAAACAAGAAATACAAACGTAAGCATAAACGTAAAATAAAGAAAGGAACCATTATGCATACATATGTATATATATATATATACTTTGTGTACATATATAATATGCAAGCTACAAGTGTGCACCGACTCACCACGAACAAAGGTTTTGCCCCTGACATCCCCGGCTGCCTCATCGTTTTGGAGGTTCCTTTGGTCCTCCTGCTGCTGGAGCTCCTGGGCTGCCCCCCCAAGGTTTGGGTTTAGGGTTTAGGATTTAGGGTTTAGGGTTTCTCTACAGGCTTTTCAGGCTCCTTGGTTTTTTTAAGGGGTGTAGGGCTGTAGGGAAAAGAGTTCTTGGATTTTCTTGACACCCGCCCACTGCAGGGGCTAATCTTGGCCTTTAGGCTGTTTTTTTGTTTGTTGGGTTCTCGGGTTCAACGGTTCTAGAGTTTCAAGGGTGTTGCGCGATTTCAGGATGTTTCACCCTAAGCCCCCCTAGTCACTTGAGGCTCCTAGGAGCGCAAGCTACTGGAAGCGCTACGAGTCGCATCGCACAGTTAGGCAACCCTAACCCCATGTTATCCCCCTTTTTCCCTAACCCCCGAAACCCCCTGCACCCCCTAAACCCCCTGACCCTGAACCCAAGCCGGATTTTCCAGAACTACCATTGGCAACTGTGCTTAAGCCAAAAGTCCCCCAAACCCTGAGAGCACCCAAAGCCCTCGGTTCAGGGTGTGGGTTTCGGGTTTCGGATGTAGGGTTCCCAAACCTCACACGAGGCCCTGAAGCCTTAAGCCTGAAAGCCCAACACCCTTAACGCCCTTAATCCCTTTAACCCTCTAAACCCTCTAAACCCTCACTAACAACTAAACCGGCAATAGCGCCTCCTATCAACCCCATAATGGAACTAACGGCGTAGTAGTTCTCTGGTTTAAATGCCAAGGCCCTGAACCCTACAACCCCTCTCAAGGTCGGCCCAAGTCTCAAGCTTCCGCTTTTGCTCCTTGAGGCTGTGGAGCAGCTTCCTGTCTTGGCCTCGCTGGGTGGGTGTAGGGAGGCGGTGGGAGCGGGGTTGAAAGTTAGGGTTTAGGGTTTCTTTTTTGTATTTCTTTTGCCGCCCGCCTAGCTGCACTGAACGTCCATTTTGTTGTTATTTATTATTATGGTATTTTTCTTTTTGCCGGGGGGGGGGGGGGGGGGGTGCAGGGTTTTGGCTTCTGGGGGCCCTGGTGGGTAGCTTCTTAGACAGGAACCCCGTCCCCTAAACCCCAACCAGACCTAACACCACCAGGATGAACTCGAATGATATCCCTTACCCCTGAAGCCCCTTGCTCCCCAAGTCCCCAAAGCCTGAACCCAGGGCGGCCGCAACTTCGGGATTCACTGTCACTGTCGAGAGGTCATGGTTCCTTTTAGTCAGGGCCTGCCCTTCTTGCTTCTAAAGGCCTTGGGGGCTTGGGGGCTTGGGGGAATCCGGAATCTCTCCATGGGGGCAATGAAGAATGAGTTCAGCCCTTAGACGCTTATAAGCCCTTCATCCTGCTATCCGGTATGGCCGAAGACTCTGTAGCCCCTATGTACCTCAACAGTCCGGCAATAGCCCTCAACCCCTGAACGCCGCCTAGGATTTCATATAGCGTGCCCCTCAACCCTAGCATCCCAAAACCCACCGCCTTAAGCCCCTGGTTTGGAACCCTGCCTTCTGGTTTCCTGGCAACGGCCGCCAGCTGGCTCGTGATGGTAGAAAGCTGCTCCTCGGTCTTCCGCTGGGCCTCCTTGTATGCGAGGCCGAAGGTGAGGGGATTTAGGGCGAGGGTCCAGGGCTGAGGGTGATGTAGGGCGCCAAGCCTGACAGGCCCTACAAGCCCGGCAACTGAACCCTACGCGAACACCCGATATGCTGAATTTTGGACACGTGGATTCATGGCGGCGCCACCACCTTTTGAGACATACTGACTACTGAAACATACCACAATGAGAATGGTATGGAAACATCCGAGAAGCTACTTTTTCAGGAGGGAATGCAGTGCATCATGCCCTCTTGCAAGCCCCCTCAACCCCACACCCTAAAACCCCCCACTACCCTCACCTCTACAACCCTAACCTCTGCAACCCTAAACCCCCTAAAGCCCTACAAAGCCCTCAAGCAGGCGCCTTCGCGTGGGCCACCTGCACCGAGCGCTGCCGCGCCAGCTCCTCAGCGAGGCAGTCGTCCAAGAAGTCGGCAAACTGCCGCCGCGCCTGCGCTTCTTGGGGCATCGATTTCGAGAGCCAGCGACCACTACTACGCCTCTTGGAGCGGCCAGTGGGTTTGTTGAGAATTTTGAAGCCTTCTGTGAGTGTCGAGGCCGTCGTCCCAAAGACTCGATGCCCTAAGGGTTGCCACCCAAAATGGTCACAAGAAGAACTTGAAAGCTGATCTGCCCTACTGTTTTTGTAGGCCCAATTTATCCTAAACCCCTTGAGAAGCCCGAAGCTTTGGCATGGTTTCTACATCACCTCGTTTTGTAGGCTTCAGGGCCCGCCTTCAGGCTGTTTGCATCGGCTTTGACGGCAGGCTGGAAGTACTCGGTCTCCACTACTTCCTGGGAAAGGGGTAGGTGTCTCAAGTGTTTGGGTTCTAAGGGTTTTGGGTTCAGGGTTTAGTTTGTTTTTGGTCACCTGCCTCGCTGACCTCTCTCGGACACACTGCCGGGAACTGGCTAGTTGAAACCAGTGTCTAGAGTGGCAGCGTTCATGGTAGGCTTCTACGCATCACCAAGTCTTTCAGTAGCATTTCTCGCGTGTCAGAAAAGGTAAACCATCTAGAAGCACTGAACAGCTGGGGACTGCTTCTGACACGCCGCGAAAGGGTTCATGCTCGCCTTGCTTGATCAAACATACACAACAAAACAAAGATCAAGGCCGCCTCATGTCGAACTAGATGTTGCCGATGGCTGTTGTTCGATCTTGAAAGGCTCGCACTTCTACGTACCAGCTGTGGCCGTTCAACATCTCTGGTTCATCAGGCACGATCGAGGATGTAGGGTTTGGGTGTAGGGTCTAGGCTCACTTTGGGGGGCTCTGTGGCTCAGGGAAAGTTTTCCCCATTGCGCCGTGTTGGAAGTGGGTCTTGGGCATGCGTGGTAGCAGTGTAAGGCACTTGCTCGCAGAAATCTCGCAGCAAAAGGCTCGTGGCTCCATTGCACACCGCTTACTCCGGCAAACCAGTGGAGTACATGTGCCCCGCAGGGAAGCCTTTACAATGGCCTTAAAAACCTCTGAAAAACAGGCATCAATATGAGCCTCAGAAACCCACGAAGGGAAGATACAAGATGTCCCAAGACCCTACCGAGGAAGTAGGATCTGACCGACGAGCTTCCGGGCTCTCGAGCTTCGCCAGCGACAGCCAATGCCCAGTGCCTGCAAGGACCTCCGCGAGCCAGGCGGACCTTGGCGGCTCAAGTCACCTCAAGTCCTAAACCCGAAACCCGAAAGCCCCTTGAGGTTATCTGCGTCTCCTGCAACTTGGGATTCATCGATTTGCCACCTTGGGGTTGAGGCTTTGGGACTTGGACGAGTCATCCCCAATTCCTGTCAATTACCCTTCCCTTGCAAGACCTGCGGCCCGTATTTGCGTCCTGTGGAAGTGCACGCTTATAGGCCCCTTCTTTACCACTGAACGACCCATCTAAGTCCGGCAACCAACTGAAACCCTCAACATGGGTCTTTGAAGAAACCCACCCAGACGCTGAACTTAGCACCCCTAAACCCTAAACCCTAACCCTAAACCCTAAACCCTAAACCCTAAGCCCTAAACGCCAGGGGACTTCATTTCCTTGGCATCGCGCACCACCGCCTTGGCGATGGTGAGGGCCTCCTGTGGCTGCTGGAGCTCCCAGAGGCATCTCGGCGGGGATTTGGGGCGGCGCTGTAGGAGTTTAGGGTTTAGGGAAAGTTTTTTTGCCACCCGCCTAGCCGACCCCCACGTTTAGGGAAAGTTTAGGGTTTAGGGTTTAGGGTTCAGGGCTGATTGATGATGTGTTTTTTGAGGCCGGGAGGTTCGCTTCCCATCGACAAGTTCATCTGAAGGGTGGCAGTGACTCACCCATCCCCGAACCACCAACTGAGCAAGACTCGCAATAAGCACCGCCTGATCTGAGTCTCAGCAACAGGACACCATGTCGCAACGAGAGCCCAAGGACCCAGCTATGAAAGCACAGATGCGCCACAGTTTGGAGCTGCATCTGCTGCTGTAGCTGTTTGGCGGGGAGGGGGGAGAGGGGGTCCTCGGGAGACTTACGGTCATGCATGGTTCCATGGTGGTCTGGGAGTCAAGGGCTGATAGGCAAGGATCGACAAGCACTGCAACCTTCAACCCCAGAGGCTGCGCAGCGACTCAAGGCACCAGAGAAACTTCAATATACCAAGCACCCTAAACCCTAAACCCTAAACCCTCAACCCTGGGCAAACTCTTCGACCTCGAAGACATCGCGTTCTTTCTTGCGTGCCTGGGCACTGGGCTTGCTCCCAGTGCAGCTTGAGGATGTCCAGCTTGTTCCTGATTTCTTTTTTCAACTTCTCATAGGATGAAGGGGGTGGCTGCAGTGCAATGTGAAGCAGATGCCAGGGCATAGGAGTTACAGGCAGTATAAATATAAACGTAATATTAAGGGAACAGCCCGCAAGAATCTAAAATGGCCCTAGATCATACTCTGCCACACAAATGACAGCCCCAACCAACCAACCCCACACCCCACTGTACCCCCGCAAGTCCTGAGGGAAGCCTCAAGACCGCCAACGGTGAAATCCGAAGTCCCCAAAACTAACCCGAAGCTCAAAAAGCAAAAGAAAAAGAGGTCAAGCCATGAGCAACTCTTCAAGCCAGCCTGAGCAAGCGTAGTAATGATGTCAACTATACCTTGGCATCTTGCTACTATCCTATAGAGGACGCCCAGCACCAGAGTCCCTCAAGAAAAAAAAGCTAAAGCCCCCGTGAGCTGGGTTTCGGCTTTGTCTTTGGCCGCGCGCGTTGCGCCCGCTCCAGGAGGGCCAGGCCTGGAACACCCAACATGAAGGGGTACAAGGAAGGAACCCTAGAAGGGACCCTTCATCTTCTTCCCCTATATAACCCTTAGAAAAAACCTATAACATATATACCTTATAAGGTCTAAGGTCCCTATAATTCGGGTTTTTGTGTCCCCAAGAAGATTAGTCTAGTTACACTGTAAAGTTGTGTAAAGCCCCCACGTCCTTGTTCTTCAAAAGTTGAGCCCGAAACTGTGAGAAAACGCCCTACAATCCTCAACATCAAGTCCTGTGCTGCCTCCTTCCTAAGCTCCCCTCTGGGCCTCGGTGTACCTGGCCGGCCTCGCGCGAGAGGCTGGCCAGGAAGGTGAGGAAGCGGAATCTGAGAGAGGCTGGGGGTTGAGGGTTTTGCGGTTCGGGAGGGGTGGGGATTGAGACGATTGAGATGCAGGGCTGAGAAAGTTCATGAAGTTCATGGAGCTTCAGCTAGGTTCTCGGATGTAATCAAGGAAAGGGATACGCCCGTCCGGGGTTTTGCGCCTTGGTTTTGGCACGTGGTGCTACATACAACCACAGCCCCAATGATGATGGCACACAGAATAGCAGCATAATTCATCAGCCCTACATCCCTGCCTACAGCTGAACCCCTCCCACCAAGCCGAAATCTCACCGAGGAGCTCTGCCAGAGGCTGTGCTGTCGCAGACAGCAAGGCGGCTTGTGAGGCTAGGAGTGGCTCTATCTGTAGGAATTGCCCGCTGCCAACCTCCAAGGCTTGGTATGAATCCATATGAATCCTATACTGTGGGGGTGAGGGTTTAGCGTTGAAGGCAGTTGGAGTTTCGGAGGCACGCTGCAGAGTTGGAACAGGCATGTGCCTAAACAATCCTGAACATACGTTTCAGAGCTGCCCACCTTGTGCCAGCTGGCGGCCAACTGGGCGACCGAACGCCCTGTGGAGCCAGGAGACGCATCAGCTGCCAAGGCATCTATGCAGTTGAAGATGGAGCCAATCGACTGCAACTTGGTCGCTGCATCTTGGAGGCTCTGAGGGCTTTGCAACCTCACCCTTGACACTGTGGTCGCGACCAGTTCGAGCAAAGGTCCTTCCACCGTGGCCATAGCACCAGGGAGCTCACTCGCCGCCGAACCCGCAGCGGCAGAAAGGCAGGACAGTGCGTGGTGCAGTGTACCATGGAAGCCATTGCCTTGGTGCTTCGAGCCTTCCGCGGGCCACTGCCCAAGACGCCACAGAGCCTCTGCACGCCTCTCCCAGGCAGGGCCATCCTCATTGGGCAGTGCCGAGGTCGTCAGCAACGGGTGCAGGCCCAAGCGGGCGAGCGTGTCGTCCAGACCCAGACGTGCTTGCGCAACGTTGCCCTCACCCCTCAAGGCCGCCTCCAGGATCTCGCTGCGAAGATGGAGGCTGGTGAGGTGGTCTCCCGCCAGGTCCGCACGCGTTAGGCGCGTGGACCCGTGGCACCACTGGGAGTTGCCTGAGCTCCAAGCAAAGCTTCGGGACTCCAACAGGAGCGTGCTATGCAAAATGTAGTAAATAGGTATATATACTAACCTTTAGTAACATTAAGAACACAATCAATAATATGTATATATACATATACACACATGCAAAAGGTACACGGTACCCACAGCGTTGCGGGGCCGTGTTTTCTCATGACCTCACTGACAGCAGGAAAGGCGACCTAAAACCTAAAGAGCCCCCTTTGATCTTTCACGCCGAGGCACCGTGTAGAAAGTAGTCATCTGGAAGCTCCGCAGCGAGGGCGTGGAGCAGACGTACTTCTGGTGCTGGAGGCTGGAACAAGGCCTCCACACCCGGCTGCCTCGACTGCGCCCTGTGCAGCGCTTCATCCAGCGGCTCGCCCGGCCTGGGCTAAGACTTCTTGGTTGAAGCGAAAACGTGTTGCTGCTTCGCGTTGACTTGGACTTCTTCGGGCGTCAGGGCACCGGGGTTTGCGTGGAATAGGCTAGAGCTTGGTCAGGGGCCGAGGATTAGGATTAGAGCTTTTTCTACCTCCTGATCCTGAAAGGATGCAAAATCACGCATAAGGTCGTTGCCTGAGAGGGGCTGTAAAAGACCCCTCAAACGAAAAGTATACGATGTCAATAAACCCTACAGGGCTGGGCTCTCAGCCTTTGCCCCCTTGAAGGGTTCCTATGCAGCCAAGCGGCTGCAGTTGCTGCAAGTGGAGCTCGAGGAGCTGGAAGCTGTACCTGACAGCATCCAGTGTAGGTTTGGGGAAGTTGGGGGCTAAGAACCCTGAATACAAAGCACTCGAACATCCCAACAGCGAACATCCCAACAGCCACTTCCCTTCGGGCAATCAGCCTGTCAACGCACAGCCCGACTGCAACCCTCACACACCCGCCGCCCCCGGGCGAACGCCTCGCATCGCACTTTGCCGCAGACTGTGCCGCTGCGAACAGGTTGAGGTTGGACCAAAAAGGATCCTGAGAACTCAGCTGGGGGTCCGTTTTGTTTACACCGTGGTGTTTTTTCCTACGAGGGCTTACGGGTAACATTTGGGGTTGTCATAGGGGGCCAGTTTGATGCCCAGGGTCCTTGCTGTCCGTGGGATAGTGAGGGACGGATCGCTTTCGCAGGCCGGCTTGGTACAGCCGTATGAGCTGCAGCGCTTGTAGAAGTAGCCGGCACTGTGGCTCCTCGTTCGCCGCCTGCTGGAAGAACCTTTGACTGTATCTTGGGGTTCTCCTGGACCGGATGCGGGGGATGTTTGGATGTTTTGTATGGTCTGCGCAAATGCAAAGAACTTCTCAACAATGCTCCCGAGGGACAGACTCAAGTCCTTGCCCAGTGTAGGCCCGGTTTGGGGCATGCAGGAAGCTTTCAAGAGGCTAAGGACCAAAAGACGTTCGGCGAACCAAGGTGTGTGGGCCGCCAGCGGCACGCACGCCACCAGAACCTCAGCAGACCCAAACCCCAGGGTGGCTTGTCAAAGCCCCCGAAAGCAAGTATTCCTGAACGTGGCACCCCTCAGAAAAACTTGCCCTCAACCCTAGACAGATCCCTAAAAAGTCTTGCGCGGACTGGTTGGCTCATGCAGTTCAGCAACTGCCAGGCCAGGCCCATCCCAAACCTCAGGGTGTTTTCAGGGCTCAGCGTTTGAGTGACAGTGATGTTGATCATGGCTCTTTTTCAAGAAAAGATAGCGGCCCTGTCACAGAGCTCTTGTTTTTTACAGCCACCGCATGGAAGGGGGCCCTACAGGCTGGACGCGGCTTTGCGAGGGAGATTTGAGAGCTGCATCGAGCAATCTTCGTGGTGTTAACCTTTTGTTCCCTTTTCACCAGGCCTATCCCCATGAAACCCTACGCTCCATATAAAGCCCAAAGCTTGCTCGGTCCTGCATACCACACCAAAATCGATTTTTCCTTAAACCTCCGACCCTCAACCCTGAGCCTATTATTTTTTGCACCCTAAACCTAAGAAACCCAAACCCCAAACTCTTCAAGCCCTTAAAGGGTATATAATTAAAGGGTATAAAAACTCTTAAGGGGTATATAAGCCCTTCAAGGGCCCCTAAAAACCCCAAGTCCCTGTCCCAGGCACCGCCCCCCCCAGGCTGCGCAGCTGGGCTAGGCGGGCGGCCACCCACGCGCCCAGGGAGGCATCCTTCAGTTCACTCTGTAGATCTCGGTTTAGGGTTTAGGGTTTAGGGTTTAGGGTTTAGGGTTTAGGGTTTAGGGTTTAGGGATGTTTAGGGTTCAGGGCTTAACCCTAAAGGCCCTACAGGCCCCCACAGGCTTCAGGTCTCCACTGAAGAACTTGACCACAGCAAGTGACACGGCAGTCTCAACGAGACCGCTCCATCATTACTCGAATAGGCCAACAAAGCACTATCCGATTGTGGAGTCTCGGGTTGCCACCCTTGGTATACTTCTCGGTTCTTTCTTCGGGCTTCCTGCTGCATGATCCGCGAGCCGTGCGCCATGTCGAATGGGCTACCTGCTGCATGATCTGTGCAACGCCCAATCGTCGACCACCGCTAACCGACACTGCTGTCGGCACGGGTATATGAGAGCTGCCCCTTAAATAATACACTGATTATACACTAGATGTTATTAACTAGTCTACTGCAAAAATGGACCTAGTTGTTTTTGTATCATGTTACCTTGACAACTAAACTCGCGCATAGGACCTCCAAACCAACCTGATTATATTCAAACAGAGTGAGGTGATGTAGCCCAAGATGTGAGTTAGGCCTAATCGAACCCCATAAAAGCCCCAAATCCCTGAAAACCTTGAGCCCCAAACGCTGTAACAATTGCAAACCCTCCACCCCCAACAAGGTTTGGGATGTTGGAGTGGAAGCGTTGATGCAATTTCCTATCTGTAGTATGGTTTCTCAAGTGCGAAGGACATCGAGTCATGATCCGTCCTTCTCCGTTAGGCGGAAGGATACATTGGGCTTCTCCACGGTTTTCTCCTTGGCTTCTTTCTTGGGGCTTGAGGTCAGGGGGTCCCTTTGGCATCTCTCTCAAAGGAGGATCTGGATCGCAGCTCCAAATAACAACTTTGGCGTGGATCGGGGTGGTCCATGCAAGCCCTCCATGTCAAACAAGGCTCCTTCTCTCCAGGCTTCCGGGGCAGTACTGGCGAGGTCAGCAGGTCCTCCATGTCCTCCAAGAAAAGGTGCTTCGGGTCCAAGACTTGGACGAGGAGCTTCTTGGCAGCCGCACAGAGGCTGCGTCTCAGCTGCAAGGCTGCTTGGGCTCGGGAGAACACGCTCAACGGGAATTTTGAAAACCTAAGCCCTGAATGCAAGACCCTCTGAATCCCACATCCCTCAGGCCCCAAACCCAAAAGCCTACTATGGCGGAAACATCGCTACTATCCTGTGGAGTATAGGTCCCAAGGCCCGCGCTAACGCCCAAATCTCCAGAGCCGCGGAAAGAATGAATCCAAACCTTGAAGCCCAGGAACTGCGTCGCCACCAAATGCCGCAAGGCAGTGCCGGCCAACCTGCGGTTGGGCTCAGGTTCCACAGAGGCTGGCTAGTCTCAGAACTCCAAAACCTTTTTAAGAATCTTGTAAGGGTCCTTACGAATCTGCATACGACTGACTTCTACAATTGCGGCCACTGCCACGGCATGCAGGCTGCATTGCAGATGGCTTGTCGAAGCACGTCCCCTCCAAACCCACAGATCACAGGCAGCCCCTCCCTAGCCGTGCTTCCCCCCCAAATCCTAAACCCTAAACGGGACACCCTAAACCCCAAACCCTCACTATGTTGCAACAAACCAAAAGAGCCAAGGCTCTGCCGCACGCGCGCCGCTGGGTGCGCCTGCAGCTGTGCTGCGCCCAGGAGAGCCACAGAGAAGAGGAGCTCGTCTACCTCGTCTGGCTCCGAGGGCGTTTGGCGTCGAGGGCGTTTATGTGGGGCTTTGCCTGTTTGGCGCTTTGGGGTTTGCTTCGGAAGGGGCGGAGGTTGTGGAAGATTTCGGGAGGCAACGAAGACAGACTGATCTAGGTATCCAGCTCAGGCCTAGCTTCGTAGACGGTGCAACTGCGGCGCTCAAGCCCAATGGATGAACTATGCCCTAAGTTTACACGAGAAAATGTCCCAGCACCTGGGCTCAAACCCTCAGGGAGCCCAGCTCCAAAAGAAGGTGCTTTCAGCCACCCAGCGACGCTGGCAGGTTTCGCGGCATTCTGGAGTCCATGGAGAAGCAGCTCGACCTTTGACTCGTGTTTTTGGGATGTTCTTCCCTTATACTAAGAATCCTTAATAGGGAATATAATAGGGTCACCTTTATCCCTATCAAGGACTGTTAGTACACAGGGTGAACATCCCAAGCGATTTTATGAAGATTAACAAATCTTGGGGGCTGCCCAGCTGCAGTGGGGAGCCACGTGAAGGCAAGCTCTGAGTTGGCACCGATTCTGTGCAGCAAAATGCAACACATAAACCCTAAACCCTAAACCCTAAACGGATCACTTCTCTAACTCTTTCTGCAATTGCATGCCTGCAGACCAGGGCCCTGGGTAAACACGACACTCGCCTGGCCAAAAGCAACCAGGCCCAATGGGGTCGGAGACGAAACCCAAAACTCCTCTCTAACGAAAGCAGACAAGGAGCCGTTTCTCCCGTTACGGGATCCGGGGTCTCCCCGCTGGATGCCTGTCTGGGTGGGAAAACCGGAGAGTTCAAAACTGAGAAAAACTGTGGCTGCAACTCTTCCGAAGCTCCCGGTCCTCCTACATGGCTTAAGCCGGTCTCTGACAGCCGTTCGGGTGCCGACCTGGATTTAACCCTCCCGAAGCCCGAAAGAGGTCAAGGGTTAGGTGCGAGGCCTTCACGCTTGCTGCTTGACCCAGGGCTGCGCAGCCCGCAGCCAGGCCCTGAGCATGAATGCGGTGCAGAGATTGGTTCAGGGATAGAGTTGTCCATCTAGCCGGGCTTGTTGTTTCTCCTGCTTGGACCCACCCATGAGGGGTGGGCAGCACACCCCCTTGTTCTGGGTGTGGTTGGGTGAAGGCTTCGACAGGGTAGGTGGGTGTGCTGTGTAGCCTTGGGGGCTGTGGGCCTTCTTGCCCGATGCTTCTTTGAACTCACAACACGTTTTCTTACCACTGCATCCCTACAGTCGTTTTAAGACCGAATCCCTGTCAACATGGACCGATCAAAAGGGGACCTGAAGTTGGAACAGCCACCCTATGATGCCGCTACCTGAAAACCGATAGGTGCTGCTGGCATGCGCGGGCCAGGACGGGGTCGTCGCGCAGCTGCTGCAAAGGCTGTGCCTTTGCTGCAAGCTCTGCAGGTTTGATGGCTTGGGGTGTGGGGGGTTTAGGAGCCTCGGAGTGTTCATCGCTCACACTCACACGAGGCAGGCAGCATCCACTCGCCCGGTGTGCTCGAGGCGCACCACTCTCGCCAAAACCGGCTCGTCTGGACTGCAAAGGCCAGCTCGGCCCTAAACCCTACACTCTCCTGAAGCCCTGAAAACCCTCACGAACGAAATCGGCCTGAGCCAGAAGCTGCAGTGAGCGCTGCATCACCTGACAGAGGACTCGAGGCATATCTTCGAGGAATCTCCCATCCGCCACCGGGAGCTCAATAACCCTAAACAGCGGACAATGTTGTTTGCGGTTTGCTTGCTGATGTGCAACCTGATTTGATCCCCATGGCCATGTCATCCCTACGTATACCCACATGGAACCCTCAACCCACAAGAAGACTGATCCTGCAAGCTGTATCCACCCCTCCTCCTCACAACTTCTATGATCTATTTGCTATCTGCAACAGGTCCCTATGCTGGGGAGGGGTAATCCACAAAAGAATTGACGGCTCCCAAGAGCTACCAGTAGTTCCCTTTATGGGGACTCTTTTTGAGGGGCCCCCTGGTTCTTAGTAGGGAATGAGGGCCCTTTATAATCCCTTAAAGGGTATGTATGTATATATGTATATATATATATATATATCCCTCATTCCCTACTAAGAACCAGGCAGAAGTTGGGCCCTCCTCGTCGGCGGCCGGGGTGGGCTCCAGACTCTGCTCCGCCACCGGCAGCGCACGCACCTGAGGGGTTTAGGGTTGAGGGTTTAGGGTTTCGGGTTTAGGGTTTGGGGTTTAGGGTTGAGGGTTTAGGGTTGAGGACGGCCGCAGAGCGGGCCGAACCGAACCACAGGGTTTGAATATCACGGCTCGGGGGTATGGGGGTTTGTGGGGGTTCCAATACCCCCACTCAAGAACTCTTACGAAGCCCAACGCAGTCCTTAAACCCTAAACCCTCTTTTTTGCTTCAGGGCTCCCGGGGCCTAAACCCTAAACTCCCTTTGTTGAGGCCCCAGTGGCGATGCTCCCCAGGTCCGGTGGAGCCACCGGGCCCCAGGACAAGGCCTCAGTGCGAACTTCTAGGTGTTGGAGGGGTCTTTTTGCTTTGGGCTTAGGATTGCCAGTTTTGGGGTTTGAGGCTCCTCTTGACGTCTTTTTGTCGAAGGTTTTTTGGCCAGGAAAGTAGGTGTCTGTCGTTGTTCGGCACTTGTGTTTGTTGGCCACCTAGGACCTGTTCGCGCTCTGAAGTAGGGCCATTAGAATGCCCGCACGGATTCAGGGTTCTGGCGGAAATATCCTTTCTAACCTGAGACCCCCAGCGCGGTCTGCCCGACTCCCCCTCTCCGAAGAAGAATCCCGAGCACCCACCAAAGCATGCGGGCAAAGCACTGGGCGCAGTGGAGCGAGCTGTTTCAACACCGATTCGGTGCCGAGCCTTGGGTCTTTTCGGGAGGATGCGGGAATTAGAGCTTTATGATTCTGATTCAGGGGCTGGGGACTTCTTTGGGGTTGGTTTTGGTGAAGCACTCAACCCAAGTTTCTTGGAGTTTTAAGGCCTTGATCACAAGCCTTCCCTCAAAGCGTTTTTGTGGCGCGATTGAGGACCAATGCCAGTCCACACCCGGAGACACACAAGCAATCTAAGATCCAAAGTTCAACGGGACCCAAGGTGCCTTGCTGTCGCGGTCCGTTTCATCCGCTTGGAGGGGCGTTCTGCTGCCTCCTGGGCGGGGGGGGGGGGGGGGGGGGGCTTTGCGATTTTCTTCCTAGATGTGCCGCGCACTGCACCGCAAACCATGCAACATTGAAGCTACTCGTGTCCATAGCAAGTGCTTCTTTTGCTAGCTGAGGTGATGCCCGTGCCTACAGAAATCCCGACTGTCTCAAGCAAGCAGCTAGTGGAATGACGGGTGTTCTTAAACCTGAACCCGAAAAACCTCTTTGCCAACTTCAGGCCGGCTACCCTGGAAAGTACCAGAATCTGTTTGCACGTCAGAGCTTGTCCTTGGACCCCAATGTCAACAACAGCCACAAAAGTGGTTTAGAGTTTATAGGGTTTATAGGGTTTAGGAGTTTGGAGCTTAGGTTTGAGGGTCTAGGGCAGCTTCCGGGAGTTTAGAGAAGAGGCCAGCGCCTCCAGCAGAGCACCACCGGCCGCCTCGCCAATGAGCTGCTGCACCTCAGGGATGAGCCTCGGGAGGATGCTCTCCAACTGCAGGTGCAGCCAGCTCCCGGCCTGAGAAGATGCCACAAGTAGCCGGGCTTTTGAGGGCTCGTTTGTTGCTTGCTGTTGCTCCCTTCTTCTTGTGTTTAGAGGAAAGAACAAGAGAGAGAGAGAGAGAGAGAGAGAGAGAGAGAGAGAGAGAGAGAGAGGGAGAGAGAGAGGGAGACAGAGAGAGAGAGAGAGAGAGAAAAAAAAAAAACACAACAAATGCCGGTTTGTGGCTCCAGGAGGAAGAGCAGCGAGAGCCATTGACTTCGTTTAGGACTTGGGGTGGGGCTCCTAAACCAACTGGGCTTGAGGACTAGCCAGATTCAACTCCAAGCATCTGAAGCCTGAACCCTCGTCTCTTACACCCAGCAAGCCAAGCCCTAAGCCCAGAGCGGCCATGATGGTTGGAGCTTTTGGAGTTTGCACAAAACTTCGGGATCGTGCAGACAGTGGCAAGGATGTCAGAGCATCCTTGCCGGTTTAGGGGTTTATCGTAGTCGTGTCTTTCGGTTAGCACCTTAGAGCCCCTGGCCGGGGCATCGCAGAATTCGGGCTTTGCTGTGGGTATTCATGAGCTGCAGACCCTTAAACTGCATGTATGTAGGAAGGCCCACAGCCTTATCGAACACGGAAAGCTAACAACTCTCTCTCCCTCTCTCTCCCTTCCCTCTCTCCGCCTCCCTCCCTCCCTCCTTCCTCACACTCCCATCTCTCCAGGGCATCCCGGCCTCGGGGCTCTTGCACAGCGCGCGGAGCACGGCGAGCAGGGCGGCCAACGCAGGGCTCCTCTGCGTTGCACCCGTGCCTGCCCCCATGCCTGAGGGTGGTGGCTCAAGGCTTGCGAAAATAATTCAAGGAGCGAGAGCAGTAGTAAATATAAGATCAATGATAAGAGAGACAATAATCATAACGGTCATAACGTTCATGGTATGAATGGCGAATTCATGTTACTTTGATTTTCGCTGTGGGTTGGGGGCTCGACGTGATAAGGTGTGGTTAGTGGGACTTCAGCTCTGGATGGGCTGAAGCAGAATCGGACCCCACGACTCAGAACTGTCAGCTTCGAGAACTCGGGCTGAGCAACTTCCCTCAGCTTCCCTAAAATGCTTTGGCCCGCCCCGCCCAAGCCCGAAACCCTGAACCCTGCAGGGCCTCAACGCGAACGCCCCTCAACTCGATCACCCCACCACTGGCCTTGGGCAGCTCCTGATTTCCTCCACTCCCGTGCCACCTGCGTGAGAGGGTACTTGGTTGACCGACCTTCTGGGCTCTTCTGCTTCTCTATTCACGGAAAAATCCTTCTAGTCTAAGAACCCATAATTTAGACCGGCCACTTGGCCACTACACTATATCATAGAGGGTTAGATGATCGAAAGCCAGCGAAATGAGCTTCGGCTCGAATCAAAACACCCGAAGCCAATGTTCCCAAGCACAGAGCCGAGGTCAGGCTTTAGTCTTTTTAGGCCGTGTGCCTCTGAGCACCCCTAATTACTAAACACCAAAACGACGAGGCCTAATCTGGGACCCAGACTATGAAACTGCCAAGATCAGATCTGCTGGCTTCTACCGCCTGGGGGTAGCTACTTAGGCTATCTGGGTGTTTTCCGAACAAGGAGGGGTGCCTTGTTTTCGAGTTCCTTTGAGAAGGATCCCCTTCTGTTCGAAGTCCTAAACCCTGTCTCCTTCTGCAGGGAGCACCTCCGCAAGGACCCATCGAAGGGTCCTGGGTTTGCAGATGCGCATGGACTGTACAGGGGGTTTGAGAGATTTGTGGATTTCAGGGGTTAGGGATGCAGGGGTTTAGGAGATTTCGGTGTCCTGCATTTTCTAGGGTCATAAGATCTAACTCTGGGCTTATGGGCCCTCATGGGACGGAGAGGATGTCGACGCAGCCCAGCGTCTCATCCCGCTGCCTAGCAAGGCGCGCGAGCCCGTCCGAGGGGTGGCCTGCACGGGTCACATCGGGATGCAAGGTTGCCGGGGTTCCCTAAACCCCAAACCCTAAAAACCCTAAACCTGAAGGCTACGGGCCGCAAGGGGTTCTCGGTCTCTGATTTTGGGTATGGGGGCTCTAGATTCTTGTCTCAGCCGCTCTCCTCACCCAGCCCTTTTTGTTCTATTACCCCTCGCGTGAGTCTGCGACAGGGCGTGCCAAAGGATTCTCTGGAGGGCCCCTATAGGGTTTCGGGCAAAGTTTAGGGTTTGGGGTTTAGGGTTTTTGATTTAGGGTTTCGGGACACCCTAGAATCCCGCAAAGGATCTCTGCAATGCCGAAAGCGCACTCCAGAAGGGCACGCCACAAAGAATTTGATAATCTCTCGGCTCCCACCCTTAAATAGTATCCCTGGAGTGCACCCTAAGGACCCAAACACCATGTGGCAGAAAGAAAAGCCTGCAGCAGCCAAGATGACCTTGCCGACAATCTCGCCTGGGGTGCTCTAGAGTCTGGGCAAGCCCTCCATCCAACTCCAAGGGCAGTTGCGGGTGGGCATTGGCTTCCTTTGTTTTCTAAGCCCTCGTATTTTCAGTGAGCTTAAACACAGGACCGCTATGAAGGAGCCAAGTTTCTCAGCTCGCCCCGCTGCTTTCCCGGTAGGCGGCCGCCGTGTTGCAGCAGCAGTGCTAGGAGAAGCCGGAGGCGACTCCCGTTCACAGGGCCCACCCAATCCACGAAGGCCCGCAGAAGCTGCACTGCCGCCTGACCGGGGGTTGCAGTTCTTTATGAGCCGGACTTGGTAACTTTGTCCAAAACCCGAGGTCCACAGGCCATAACTAAACCCAAAAAGGAAGAGACGACTTCTGAGCAGGGTTGAGGCTCCAAAAATTGGGGCCTTCAGAATTAGAATAGGGTATTGGGGGCCTTAGGGACCACAAGGGACTACTATTCATGAATACTCCACTCCGCTGGACCGAAAGAGTTGACCATTGAGCCAGCCCGGAAGTTCTTACAAACACCTACTACGCTGCAAGCCCCACCCACAAGCACGAGAAATACCCACTTCAAGAAGGAGAGTGCCAGCGCCAGACCATGGACCTTGAAGCATCATCTACGGTGCTTTCGAGGCCATTAGAGTCGCCAAAGCGTGCCATCTCGGACTCAAGAATCCCAAAATTAGCTTCTCGAAGCCGCCTGCGGAACATGCGGTGCCCAAGCGCGGATCATCGGGTCCAGCTGAAAAACCAACTCCTGTTTACTTGGTACCAAGTTAAGGGCTTTAGGAGTTGCTTTGGTTGTTGATGGCTTCTGCCCTCAGGATGCAGATTCTGGCGGCTAGCTTGGGGTTGATGGTCTAGTGCCTGGCGCTTCAGGATTCAGAAGCGAAGGTCAGAAGCATAAACGTATTCATGGCATAGTTCCGAGGGGCTTGCTTCTCGCGGCCAACACATTTTGCAGCTTTAGTGCCACGTCCCCTTTCAAGTTTTTGGATGAGGTTATAAGATTTCTCTCATACGCCCGCAGCCCTATTGCAGCTATTTCTGGGCTTACGGCTTAACCTTGACACCCCAGAACGCTGTCTGCGACCAAGTCTCCCGGAAATGCCTCGACACGAACTTCCGGGTGTCTGCCCACTCGTAGCCTGAGGCCACCTCTCGGAAGGCAGACGCAACGGCCACCGGGTCGGTGTAGAGCCGGTCCCCGTAGGTCAGCAGTGGGAGCTGCAGTGCAAAGGCAAAGATCTGGGCGGCCTTGGACTTGAGGAGTGCGGCCAGCTGCTGCTCACCGAATCTCTCCTGTAGATCGGGGTTCAAAAACATGCCCTACTTTGGCTCCGTGCTTGCTACATAGGCTTCTTTTGTATTGGGATTGCATGGGAGGAAGTAGGCCCGAGCCCTCAAGCATCACACCTCGCAGCGAATAAGATGATTTGTGCTTCTCATCTGGAGGTCTTCTCGTTCTGCGGCCTGGGCCCTGGAAACCCCAGACGCCCTGTGAACCTTCACGCCCCAAAAGCCCTAATAAACGCTATAAACCCGGAAGCGTCCTGAAGCCCCATAAACCTTATAAGCCCTGTACACCCTACAACCCTATATCAGCCCTATATAAACCCTATACAACCCCTATGAACCCAATTGCAAAAAAAGGGCAGCCGAAAACCCTGTCTCCTCCAGGCCGGTCAGGCTACGTCGCAACGGGATGACGCAGGCGGTGAAGGGAACACTGAGGAGCTCCTGCTGGCGAAGCCCTAAACCCCAAACCCCCTAGAAATGGATCCTCGCAACCCCACTTAGGGAAATGTGAACACAGGTCCCAAGGCCCTCACCTCGGATTCCATGGAGTTTTATGCGAGCTAAACCCATAAACCCTCGACCCTGCTAGGGTTTAGGGGTTTAGGGTTTAGGGTTTAGGGTTTAGGGTTTAGGGTTTAGGGTTTAAGGTGATTCCGTCCTGGAAGTCAGCGGAAGTCGCCCCCATGCCGCAGCAAGGAGCCAACTCTGCCAGAGGGCCAAAGTCCTCGGACAAGACGATGGCCTGGGTCACGTTCTTGCAGGGGAGAGGTCAGGGGGGTTTAGGGTGCTCATGTAGGCTGTTAGGATTCCTTTCTCTTTTTTGGGGAGGAGGGAATGACTGTAGCTACTTCTCTAGGGATCTTTCTGGGGATTGAGAAGGGATTCGGATTTGAGGCATCGTTTAGCAGCCAAGCAGTATTAGGGTCCTTTGGGGGGCTCCCACTATCATGGTAGCCTTTTATTCATTCTGGAAATCAGGAATCATGGTTTAGGGAACTAACCGCCCGCTGTGTTGGGCCTTAAGGGCTCCTCTTTCACCTTTTCCCATCACAATAACCCCGCCATAAAACAGATTTGCACAACATTCATTCTTTCCCCCTGCCAGCGCACCAAAAGAGACTATGCTGCAAGCACTTCACATTGGGGCAGCAGGGGGGGGGGGGTGTTGAATTGTTGGGTAGGGAAGTTCTTGGCCCTCTGAATTCAGAGCCCAAGGGGCCGCGACAGCTGCCGCGAAGTGGCAGCCAAGACCCCAGCGCTGGCCTGCGCCCCAACGACTTTCTTCTTGGCGTCCATCTCTCTGATTGCTGTAGTTCTTCGTGCGCATCCTTATACATATGTAACTGTTTACGCTTATATCTCTCTCTGTCGGGGCTTAGACCTACGTGCTTGAATGAGAATCTCTGGCTATCCATATTTGTGTTCGAAGAGGGGTATAGAGTTTCGGGCTAGGTAGGTCTTGCTTCGCGGACAAGCTCTTGGAAGCGGGAGGTGCCGCACTCAGCCGCCACGCTTGGCAGACCCCCCTATCTTCCCAGGTCTCTGGACGCGCAAGTACTCCACATCCCTGGAAGCCCTTTCAGCCTCGACCCTATAAGCCCTGAACCCTATAAACCCAATTCGCGCGTGCACCCCAAGCCCGATGAGCCCTGCACCCGAATTGAACCCCAAAGCCCTGTGGTTGAGCGCCTCAGGAGCACGATCCTAAGCTTCCTTACCCCAGGCCTCGGCCGGGCAGGGCGGCCACGCCAGCCGGTGCCAACCCTAAGTCCTCGCAGTGGCAGTTTGCAGGGGTTTGGGGCTTAGGGTTTATAGGGTTTAGGGTTTAGGGTTTATAGGGTTTATAGGGTTTAGGGTTTATAGGGTTTCGGGTTTAGGGTGGGTTTCGACTTTAGGGCTTCGGGATTCAAGATCGGTGGGTTCCGAAGAGTTGACATCCAACGTAAGTTTTGCTGTAGGGATCCATGGTCCTTTCCTAAGGTTTGGTGCAGAGAATTGTATGGCGCAGAGTGGGCGTAAGTCTCCAGTTTGGAAAGAAATGGGCTCAAGAGATTCGGGCTTGGGGGCGATGATACTTCCTGGAGTTTCGGATGGCTAGTGCTACAACTGCTGCAGGTGCGCCTTTACAGCAGATCCGTGGATGTGAGAATTCCTTTGGGTTGCTACTCTGGGAAGTGTTCCTGCTAGGTACACTATGATGGTCATGACTCTCTGCCTTTAACCTAGGGCGTGCTGGCGTGCTACTTTTGCTGCTCTTTCTTCTAAGGTCGGTGTAGGCGGTGCAGTATAGGCGCTTCCAGCAAAAACGGAATGCTCCCCCAAGCTGTTGAACCCAGCACCGGTCCGCCAGCGGAAGTTGCGCCAGGCGTCCCTTGCCCTGGGCGGACCCCAGACCGAACTTCGAGGAAACCCACCCTCAATTTCAATTCCTGTGCAATGGAGTAGGCTAGGCATTGAGGATTGAGGAAGTTGGATGTTAAAGGCCCGCAATTCCCTTAGAGCCCTTAAAAGCCCACTTTGCGACTCAACCCCAAGAGCCCCTGTGCTTGTTTGGTTGCGGGTTCGGGCTCGTCCACATCAAGGCCCAGGCGGACCTGAAACCCTCAACCCCGAACTTCTTCACCCATAAATGCCTCGCAGCTCCAAGAGCCCAGATTCGATATGGAGAACTGAGCTTGGGGTGTTCCGGCTTGAGTTGCAGGCGTACGGAGATTCAGGGAAGTTTACAGGGCCAATCCTTCCCAAGCCCTGTAATCCCCCACACCCTACGCTCGAACCTGTGTGTTGCAGCTGGAAGACGCGAAGCACAGTGAGAAAGATGGGGGCCCGGAAGACGAGCGCCTCAGGCTTGCTAAACCTAAACGACCTCGCAAATGCAAGCCTCAAAGCCTCCAGTGTCTCAACCCCACACCCAAGGCCCGCAGAAAGCTCCCTTACTATAGGTGGTCGGAAAAATCACAAACATTATTCCCTCATAGTCTTTACAAATATACTATAATAACCCCCCCCCCCCCCAAAAAAAAAAAAAAAACTCTATGCTAATTATTCAGGCCCCTATATAGTACCCGCGCTGTGAGCTGAAGCTGGCAGGCCCCACGCCGAGTCGCCAGTGGGGAAACGTCGGTGCCCGAGGCGGCCGTAAAACCCAGCTCCTTTTCATCCCCAGCGGGCTTGTTTGAAATGTGGGCCCCTTAATTATTGTAGTTCCCAAAATCAATGGGGGTTCCACAAGTCAAGAAAAGCCTGCACCAGAAAACCCTTAAAACCCTACGAACCCCATAGACCCTCAACCCGTTTTGCAACAGGCTCCTGTGTATCCGCCTGGGCCCTGAGCCCTAAACCCAAAACCCATGCGCCGATCCTGCAGTCAAAACACCCCACTTCTTGGCACCCTCTCTTAGTTGTCCAGTAACCAGGAGGGTTAACCTTTGAGACTATAAGGGGACTATACTACCCCAAAAAGGTTGAAGGTTACCTACTCTACTACTATGCTCTAGGTCGCGCGCAAAGGCTGGGGTTCGGGGGTTTAGGACCTTGGGGACTGCATGAACCCCTAAGACTTGTGGGGGGCGGGGGGTCATTGGGGGCCATGGACCCAAATCGTCCTATAATCCCCTTTATGGTATGTGAGTCATACAAAGCGCTTTCTATGGTTCATTGGGTGGTCTTCAAGACAATGAGGGTCGCGCGCAAGGCGTGCATCGGGTCCTCGTCGAGCACCCGCAGCGCTCGCCGGGCAGTTGGCCGCAAAGGAGCCTTCAAGACATGCCACGCAACAAAAATCACCCCTCTGCCCCATGTAACTCAGCATTCAATGTTACAGAATACTGCATAACAGTACATCTACTAGTGCACAAATGCAATATGAGACAGCAAATGTTGCATCCTAGGGCTCAACCTATTACCAAATGCAATGGACACCATCCTTGGAATCCTTGGTTGCATCCGGGATTTTGTGGCGTAGATGGGACTTCAAAAGCACCACCAAGCTTGATTGAGCCCACCTTGACAGCCGCGCAGATGCTCGGGAGCACCCGGTACCTTGAGTGCTCTCTGCTCGGAGTTCTGCTTTGTTCACACCCAGGGTGTCTTGGTGAAGGTTCATTCTAGGGCAGGGATTCTACTCTAAGCGCTTGTTTTAACAGGGCTTCTCTCAATGCGGGTGGCTGGTCTTAGAGCAGTCAACAACCAACAGGCAACTCCTGAAGAAACGAGCCGCTACGTGATGTCGCTGAAGACATGTTGACGCAAATAGGCTGGAGCCGAATAGCAGCCGATTCGGATTCATTCATCCAAGCAATGACCAAGCGATCTCTAAGGAAACGCCCCAGGCATACGAGCTGCAAGTGGAAGCAGCATCAGGGAGAAGCAGCATTAGGGAGGGGCTGGGGCAAAGAATGGAACAAACCCCCAACCAGGGTGGGCTAGAGGGGAAGGACGCCAAGCTGCATGTATCCCTGGCAGGCAACTTCGATGGCGACCTGTTTTGGACGGAGGCCGCTTGTTATGTTCAGGGCTGTTGGGCTTCAGGATGCACCCTGAACAGTCACCTGAATGTCGTGACACCGAACTTTTGATGACCCCCGGCACCAAACAGCTTCGTCGGTTTGTCTCATGGGGCTACATCTACTGAGGCTTCTGGACACCTGAACAAGTCCGATGCGACCGACGCACACTCTGCAACACGAAGGCTGTATTGTACCTCAACCACCTCTCCATTTTTGCCACGAGGCTCTCTTAGCAGGGTAGTTACATTCCCCCTTGATATGGGCCCTGAAAAGAGGACCCCTTGTATCCCCCTTATATACCCTATACTATATACAACCCAAGGGCCCATACTCCAAACCTGAGGCCTCAAGCTCCGTCACTGCGGATCCTTTGCAAGCAGCGACAAGAGACGACTCTGCTCAAAGTGGCACCTACCAGACGCTTTGTAGGGTGCAGGCTCGACGTGCGCCTGTTAACCATCCAGGCAAAATTCCAGAATGCAGCAGTCTCTAATATATCCAATAAGCACAACAACCAATGCCTACTGAGAACTGTCAATCGGAACCGACCCTCCCCGACACAGGAACTGCATAAGCAAGCAGATGCAAAGAGGCCTGGAAGCCGACGAGTGTGGAGGAGTCGACGATATCCTCGCACGTAGCTCTGATAGTGGTAGTCGTGTACTAGTACTGGTGCTAGTGGTGCTAGTGGTAGTAGTGGTTCTAGTAGTACTAGTAGTACTCCTAGTACTACTGGTGGTAGTCGTCGTCGTCGTAGTAGTAGTAGTAGTAGTAGTAGTAGTAGTAGTAGTAGTAGTAGTAGTAGTAGTAGTAGTAGTAGTAGTAGTAGTAGTAGTAGTAGGAGTGGTAGTAGTAGTAGTAGTAGTAGTAGTAGTAGTAGTAGTAGTAGAAGTAGTAGCAGTGGTAGTAGTGGTAGTAGTGGCAGTAGTAGTAGTAGTAGTGGTAGTAGTAGTAGTAGTAGGAGTAGTAGCAGTAGTAGCAGTAGTAGCAGTAGAAGCAGTAGTAGCAGTAGGAGTAGGAGTAGGAGTAGGAGTAGTAGTAGTAGTAGTAGTAGTAGTAGTAGTAGTAGTAGTAGTAGTAGTAGTAGTAGTAGTAGTAGTAGTAGTAGGAGTAGTAGCAGTAGTAGTAGCAGTAGCCAGCGGTGCTTGAACCGTACACACTCTTTAGGGTTTAGGGTCCTTAAACGGAAACATGACTCTTCAACCACACAATAGAGCTGCCGCCTAGGCGAAACACATGTTTCACAGACGAAAAGGGTTCAGTTTACGGGCCGCCGGGTAGTAGTAGTAGTAGTAGTAGTAGTAGTAGTAGTAGTAGTAGTAGTAGTAGTAGTAGTAGTAGTAGTAGTAGTAGCAGCAGCAGCAGCCGCAGTAGTCGTAGTAGTTGTAGTAGTCGTAGTAGTCGTAGTAGTCGCAGTAGCAGTAGCAGCAGTGGCAGTAGTGGTGAGCAGTAGCAGCAAGAGGAGGAGGAGCAGTAGCAGCAGCAGCTGTAGTGGGGATAGAGTGCTTGTAACAGCAGTAGTTTTGAAAGTAGTACAACGACAATAACCGCAGCCTGATAATTCTAACGGTCCAACACTCAGCTTAACAACCGAGACATGCCGGTGTCCCTCTCTCTCTCTCTCTCCTTCTTCTCCTCTCCCCACGCAAGTCGTGCCCCCGAATAACTGGGTGCGGGTGGTCTCTCCCTTTCTCTCTCCTCTCTCTCCTCTCTCTTCTCTCTCTTCTCTCTCTTCTCTCTCTCTCTCTCTTCTTCTTCGCTCTTCTTCTTCTTCTTCTTCTTCGGGGCTTGAAGGGCACACGAAGCGCCCTCCGCGCACATGGCGCGCCCAAGTTCCTGTCTCGGTCGGTGTGACACTATCGCCCCTGCAGGAGGATTGATTGACCAGCCAGCTACTACCTCATCTCTCTCTCTCTCTCTCTCTCTCTCACTCTGTCCTTTTCTAAGACCCTCGCTTTAACCCGTTTATCCTAACTACTCAGTAGCTGAAGGTCATGAGGCCTGAGCTAAGCCGTGCATGACCCTAGCTAATTTCCTTCAGACTGAAAAGATGAAGGCCTGAAATGACTGAACCCTAGACTGCTGATCATTCGCCACCAACGCCGCAGCTTTTCCCTTCCAGCCTGCTTTGCCAGGTTGTCCAGCAGCGGTGAGAGCTCCTCCAATACGTTGCTGCTCCTGATCATGGCTTGGGGTTTTGCAGCTGCCCAGGTGGACATGCCTGTATGTTTGGTGTGCAGCCACTTCAACATTCCACCCCCACCTCAGTAGATGACTAAAAGCAACTCTCTGTACGAGTGCTCGAGCTCTAGATTGTGAACCTCACCAAGTCCTCTATGGGGTGAGGGTTACGTCTCATCACCCCCTACTACGAACCAGGAAGGTTTTTTGTAGGCAAGGGTCTCGAAGGTTTCGAAGAGGACAGAGATGGAGCTCCTTGCAACGTCCAACTGCACCTGCATCGCAGGTCTTTTCCCTGAGCCCTAACCGGGGCTCATGCTAGAGGCGACCACCTTCATCTTGAGCTCAAACCTAAACCCCTAACCCTAAACCCTACAATTATTGCGAGGCCTGCTGCATTAGTCCGGGAGTGGGATACGCTTTGCGACCCGCGACGCCTCGGCAGAGGAATCCTTCAAGATGAGGTCGGGGATGACACCTCAAGAATTGGGAGCTTTGTGGTCCAAGTTGTTGAACCGATCAAGGCTCTGGGACTCAAATCGATTCAGGGGTTCTCAACTCCTACTGGATGCTAGAATGACTGCGTTTGGAAGTGGCCCGGCTCATTTAACGAGCAAACTCGGACGAAAGCACCGACGGAACCGAGGCAATGTGGACGCTGACCCTGAACGATAAACGCTGTGGCTAGCGGCTAGCGATTTAGGGTATCTTTGAATCTCGCCCTTGATTTTTCAGGCCAGGTTGCTCATGCAGCACTCGGCCGCCAAGTTTACCTGGCAGGAACGGCGGGCACGCGACGGACGATGTGAGAAGTGGACAAGATGCGCGTTTGGAAGTTTAAGTTTGCTTAAGTTTAAGCAATACTGGCCAAGCCCATCGTTACTACGACCAGACATCTACGTCCGAAATCTAGGGTCTCCCGATGAGTGAAACCACCTGCGAAAGTGCTCGGTCGGACGAAACCTGAGAAACAAAAGCCGCAGCTCTGCCTCTGCCGGCCTCCCTGCAAATGGATCACGATCCCGGCAGATATCTTTTGGACGTTTCTGGACTCTGAATTTGGGTGTAGGGACGAGGATCTCAACTAACTCAGGCGAAAACATGCGCCTGGAACCTTCAGAACTCAGAATTGGTGCCTTCTCTCCCATGTCCAACTCTCGCAGCAGCCGCAAGCTCTGCGTCAGCACCTCGGGAATGCATGCACATAGACATAAACCCATATGTATGTACATATATGTATACATGTAGATGTAGATGTATATGCAGTCAATGGCCGAGCAGGTTTGGGAGATCCGAGCTTGCATCTTGGTGAATTCTAGGCTGGAAGTTTGGATTTGTGTTGACTACACTCGTTCAACACTTGATTTGGGACACTGCAACCCCTTCGCAAACCCTGCCCTAGCGCCTCAGGAACCCCATAACCTTGAACCTATGCAAACCGAACGCCCTCAAACCTCGTAACCCTCAAAACCCGAGGCCCAGTAAACTTTAAGCTTATACTAACAGTTAGTAACAGTCCTTAATAGGGAAATATAGTACCCCCTGTTCTGATCCCTATTAAGGACTGTTAGAATAAGGAGAAATTCCCAACCTTAAACCTTAAACGCCCCAAACCTTCCGACACTTGGGCTCCGGACCGAGCCAAGAGCAGCCTTGCCACGTGCGCCCGGCGTGAAGTGGCTGGCAAGAGCCTGTGTTGGGTTTAGGGTTTAGGGTTTAGGGTTTAGGGTTTTAGGGTTTTAGGGTTTTAGGGTTTTAGGGTTTTAGGGTTTTTGGGGTTTTAGGGTTTAGGGTTTAGGGTTTAGGGTTTAGGGTTTAGGGTTTAGGGTTTAGGGTTTAGGGTTTAGGGTTTAGGGTTTAGGGTTTCGGCTCGCGCTCGCACAAGGGTTTAGGGTTTAGGGTTTAGGGTTTAGGGTCTGGGGTCTAGGGTCTAGGGTCTAGGGTCTAGGGTTTAGGGTTTAGGGTTTAGGGTTTAATCGCTCACACTCGGACAAGCCAGGCGAGGCACACGGGTTCCACAGTCTCAACATCGGCTCTGCAGCACATGTGGCCACAGTCATGCTGGTGATACTACTCAACACTCACTGTTTGCTAACTGAAGGGTTTAGGGTTCAGGGTTCAGGGTTTAGGGTTTCGGGTTTCGGGTTTAGGGTTTAGGGTTTAGTTCCGTCAAACTCAGTTAAGTTCCCCCCAACTGCGTGCCGGGCTTAGGGCGCAATGTTGGCAGGTCCAGGATGGACTCCGTCTCGAAGCACCCGCAACTCTACAGGCCCTTAAAGCTCAACGTTTGGCCTACAGTAACCTCATCTTTCCTTAAAGAATGGGAAAGGCTCCTCAATCCCTGGAAACACTTGAAGTTAGCATGCAAGGTTTTTCGCGAGGCCTTGAATTGAAACTTAAACATGCCCAAATCCCTAACCTTCCCACATCAGTGCCAGCCTGGACCATGGTTTCGAGGCGCGTCTTTGGCGGCTGACTGCCCTCCGCCTCCGTGGCGTGTAGCTACAAGAAGGACGCGAACCACAGTTAGATGTCATCAGATTTGCTTTGCAACGTATACATGTTGCAATAAAGGTGGGCTGACCTGCATCGCGACCGAGCAACCTCAATCCACCTCTCCCCCAACTTGGTGCCGCGCTAGGCTCCGACCATCCAGCACAAAAAAAACAAAACCCTAAACTCCAAACACCCTGAACCCCAACAAAAGCAAACACTAACCTCAAAAATCCAAAGCCACCAAAACGCGCACAGTTTCGACCAACTTTACTAACAAATACCCTAAACTGGCCCTTTTGCAACTAGGCTCGAGGCCTAGCCAGTTCAGGTCAACCTCAACACTGTTGACTGAGCCCAACCCTACTGGCCCTAAACCCTTAACCCTAAACCATACACTGGCCCTAAACCCCTAACATCCCTTAACCCTAAGCCCTAAGCCCTAAACCTAGACCCCCGAGCGCCCACCCTGGTGGCCCACAGCCGCTCCAGGGCCCGGCGCGGGACCGAGGCGGCGCCCTGGTGCAAAGCCACCTGTCTTATGTGCTTGGGGGAGGCTTCAACGCGTGTGCATATGCGAGCATATGTAGACTGTAGATATGTAACAGACAGATTTCATGTTATTGTTGTCTGAAGACAAAATGTGCAAGACACTACACACGTGCGAATGAATTTGATTGGGTTTGAGGTTTTGGCGTTGCGGGGTTAACAGACCAAGCCACACAGGTGAACATCCAGAGTTATGTGTCGGAGTTTCGGATTTTGGGGCTTGCGAGGACTTCAAATACCTCCTACAGTACGCTACTGCGTTTCTGATTCTTGGGGCCGAAAGAATCTCATGGCTTAGGTAGCTGTCGACTCCACATTCGCACGCAACAAGGCAAGTCATCGGTCCGACACAGGTCTCGCCTTCCACTCCCATCCACTCGCGGTCGCTTTCGTCAATTCAAAAGGAGGAACGAAGCCCAACACCGACACGGCTTATCCGGATGCCCAATTTTTGCGACCATGTATATCATTCAGAGGCATACTTTGACGCCCTCAATATCGTGTCCTCTCAGGCAGGCCAGTCTAACCCCCCCGTTCAACTCACCGATGAAGGAGAATAGCAAACCTGCTGCGCTACCCGACTCTGACCCAGAAAATTGCAAGGACCCGTCAACCGTGTCATCCTGTATCCAGCAGCTCCAATCACTGAACCCCGGAAACATGTCCGGCACGGTTCCGCTACTTCCTGCCCGGGAAGACGAGACGGTGTCGATTCCGGCCTCGATGTCTGCGCACTCTGAAGCCCAAGAGCTTCGTGCAGCATCAATGGCTTTCCACCGAGTGTGGTGGTTGGGCCGGCTGCTGTACAAAGTCTAAATTCTCGTTTCCACCTTTCGTAGCTAACGCCTGGCGGTAAGCAGGGGCTCGTGAATAAACGATACCGACCGGGCAGCGGGATTGGCACGCTCTTTGCTTTTGAGACGAGTCTTCTTTGCCGCGGCTTTTGCCTTCTTCCCTCTGGAACTGGTCGTTCTTCAAACTGCCCTAGCCGCTGCATGCTTGCGTCAACTCGTTGGCACGGTCACTGCTCACGACGTCGCCATAACACACTGCCCCTTGTAGTATCCAACCTCTCGCATGAGATGCGCTGGCACCGGTGCGTCTGCCTCGAGATACTGAACCAGGCTCACAGTACGGAGAAGACCTGAACCCCATGCGGTTCAGCCTCCGAAGTGTATGCTCTAGATTCCCCCCGCCCCAACTAAGAAAGCCCGCCAACATTCCCATAAGCGGCCGGCCTCGCATGCGGATAGCAGTATCTCGGCCTGGGCCGGACAGAACGTCACAACACCCCTAAACCCAATTCAATACATCTGCTTGAAAACTGTCATCCTCAAGCCAGATCAGATGAAATCCTCCCCCCCCCCCCCCCCCCCTCCCCCCCCCCCCCCTCCCCCCCCCCCCCCTCCCCCACCCCCCCCCCCCTCCCCCACCCCCCCCACCCGACTCCCAAACCATGTATAAGCCCCAAACCATGTCAATCCCGACTGTGCCTGAGCGCCCTCAACCCTGATTACCGTGGCATCCTGATGCTGCAGACGGGCCTACGCGGAATGGGTTAGCATGGGAAACTACGGCCTCTGCAAACCTACAATTGCAAGGACAGCAGTGCCCATCCCAACAAGAATCAGCGTAATCTGAATGAGCGAAGCCACTAAACCCACAATTCCAAAAGGATAACCCTTTTTACATACCCACCCGCCACCCAGCCCAACCACCCAACCACCCACCTAAAAAGGCAAAAACGTATCGGAGCAAAACAACGCAAAGCCACAAAACAAGAAAATCCTGAAGCCTCCGGCTGCCAACAAGGTGCTGAAGTGAGGAAGGACTCCCACTCCTCGGCTGGTCCCAAGAAAAAATGGATGTTAAGTGTTTTTCGACCCTGGTTAAGGTTTTTTTGCCACCCCTACAGCTGGACTGCTCCACGGCACAGGGGCATCTCATCAGTCTGCTCTTCCCGAGTTTAGTTCTCAGGCTTCGGGTGTTTAGGTTCGGGGGGTCATTCGGGTTTGGGGGGCGCGGTGCTTCGTCTAGTTCTTGGGTGTTGCCAGTAAGCAGCAGAGAGCAAAGTCGGGTCCCAACAAGTCCTGCACCCTGAAGCCACCACACCAGAAACAAAGCAGCAAAGGCTCGAGCACGGACACCGGCAAGTAGGCGCACCATGCCTCTGCCACAACATCAGCAACGGCCGCCACCCCAGCAGGCGCTTGTCGCCAGATCGGCTGATGCTCTACATACCTGAGCTCGCAAGCATGGGGCTCGGTCTTCGCCCCCCCCTTTTCAGAACCCAAAGGTTTGAGCTTGCTGCTTCCGAACCCGAATACGGGTCTCATTCGAACAACTCATGGCTCATGGGCTCCGGGTGGCCATCTTGGCGGCGTGTTGAACTCGTGAACTGCGCAAGCTTGAAAAAAGAACGGACCGAGCACGTGCACGGCATGCTCGACGAGCGTTCAAGAAACAAGAGTGTGCCCCTAGTGAAGCCCTAAACTCGGTGACTGTCAAAACCCGAAACCCCAATTCTTAAGGACCTAAACTTGCGAAAGCCCAGCTCCGAGTGACCAGCAGAGGTCGGCTGCGGCTAAGCGGATGGCCCCCAGGGCCCGGCAAGGGTCCGCCTCATGTTTACACGTAAGCGTACATATCCAACACTCAAATTGACCTAAAACCTTTCGTGCCCGAGGCTTGGTTGTGCGTAGGTTCCGACCAGGGTTTATTGCGGGGGTTTATTGCGGGAGCCTGAATTACAACTCCGATCCCCGTCTCATCTCTCTGAAAACCAGAACGTAAGCCAGCCGAAACTCCAAAATGCCCATTCTCATTGCAGGCCACCTTTTTTGGGGCTGTCTGGGCCGGCCTTGCAAAGATGGAGTAGGGCTTGCCGCAGAAGGGGCGCGCAGCCATCTGAGTTGGGGGGATATCGCGGGCGATGTGCAAGGTACGAGTATCCCTACAGGCCCGTGGGACGAGCGTCCAGGGAAAAAGGGGGCCGTGGGCTCACCACTCCGACTTGAAGTTGCTCTTGTCGTTTCAACCATCTTGTTGTCTGGGTTTGGTCCCTTTGGCATTGTTGCTGAGAGACGACCTCTTTCACTCACTCCCGCGCTCACTTACAAGTTCTCTCTCTCTCTCTCTCTCTCTCTCTCTCTTCTCTTCTGCCCAGCGGAGAGGCCCCCCCTAAGGGGAACCACGGCCACGCCTCTCTCTCTCTCTCTCTCTCTCTCTCTCTCGCTCTCTTGCTTGCTTGCTTGCAGCGCGCTTAACCCCTCGAGAGGGGTCGCCCCAAGGGGCACACTTCTTCGGGTTTGTCGGTGTCTCTCTCTCTCTCTCTCTCTCTCTCTCTCTTCTCCTGCAGGGCTCAGGGTGTCATGAGTGCCAATGCACAGATGAGCACCTTGTTTTTAACTCACCACTAGGCATGAAGGCTGCAAGATCCCCATTGGGCCGGCACCCGGTCCCCTAAACTCTCGCAAGCTTTCCACGCTGAGGGCTTAGGGGACGTGCCTTGCAGAACTGCCGTCGCCAACAGCAGCCGAAAGGAAGCAGCCGGCATGCTCTCCGTCGAAGCGATGGTCTCCGCCACGGTGGCCAGCAGGGAGGCAAGGTCCTGCAGGGCACAAAGCTACAACATGTCTGCAACCCTTGATGCCCTGTGCAATTCCTGAAGATGCCAGAAATGGCGACCCTCACATCTAGGAAAATCCCGTGCCGCCATTATGAGCCCGCTCCTCCAGCGGAAGGCTGCCGAAGCCTGCAAGCTGCCACAGGAGCCCTGAGAGAGCGTTGTGGAAGTCCTCCGGCGAGTGCCTGAGCAGTGCCTGGCTCGAGGCCTGTGACAACAGCAGCGTGTGGGCGAACTGAAGTAGGCGGCGGCAACCTAAGCGCAGTTGAGCGTCTCGGAGGGCCGAACTTCAGGGAAGTCACGAAGTCTGCAAATTGTCAGGCCCCGTGGGGTTTAGGAGTCCTTAATTTGGGGGGCTGGGGTGTCCTAACCTTGCACATCCTCATCGACTCATGGTGCTAGTAGCACATCCAACGTTTATATCAATGTACAAGTAGATACAGTTAGCGAGGCAACTCACGTACGAAAGAACTTGGGCGCAAAAAGGCTGGCAATGCCCTCCAGTGCGGCCAGCAGGGCTTTCCACCAGGACGCGCTGCGTGCGAGCCGCCGCAGCCTCTGTTTAGGGTTGCGGTTTGCGATTGCTGGGAAGGTTGGCGCCCAGCGCCAGTGCAACATTGTCCTGTCACGACTGGCACCACTCAAACGAGGGACCTGGCACTTGAACCAGCAAACACTCATTGGCGGTCAGCTTCGAAAGGCAAATCAGCTCATAAGCTTCACAGGCCGCCCAGCCTGGGGCAGCCAGAGGAGGAGCCCTGTAGCAGGGATCATCGCCAAGAGCGCTGGCATCTGCCTTGAGGACACATGTGGATGGCTTTGGGTGGCACTAAGTAGGCGTAGTGATTCTTAGTACGGCCTGTAGCAACTTGGTGTTCCTGCTTGGTTCTTTCAGGGATATGGCACTTCCAATTGCTTGCGAAGATTTGCGAAGAACCAGCCAGCTATTCCGCTGCCAAACCCGATCTCCCACATTCAAACACCCCCCCCCCCCCACAAATTCACAAATAACCCCAAGACCGATGTTTCAGAAAAGCATACTATAAGCATACCGTACAAAGGCCCTTAGAAGGGGAGGTGATTCAATCAGGAAGCTGCGCCAAATCAGAATCCTTTGATGGATCCAAAGCATCGCGGACAGCTTCCAGGCGTGATTCCACCAAGGACGAGGCAGCAGAGCTCACTGCGCCTCCAGGGCTGCTTAGGATGGTTTTATAGGGTTTAGGGTTTAGGGTTTTAGGGCTTAGGGTTTAGGGTTGAATGTGGCTCCCTTTTGGGTTAGTGAAAGGGCGATTTTCCCCTCCGCCTGGCTGGACGAGCCACTCAGCAGGGACTTGTCTGCACTTCTTAAACGACTGCAGCACTTCAACGGTTTTCGAAAGCAAAGTCTCACATGTAGGAGAGACCCGTCGTCTAGAGTTCTGGTTTTAGGGTTTCGGCCGAGCACGGAAGCGCTTATGAGCACGCACCCATCCACCCGCCTACCCAATCCCAAGACTGTCCACTTACCATTCTCAGGGTTTTGAGGCTTCTACCCTTCAGAAGTGGAGGCTCTTGCACATCTACCCAAGGAGCGTTGCGCCCTATACATCCCAGAAGGTTTACATGGGCCTCTGCAACACACTTTTGGTGGCAATGTTTGCTTGCAACAAAAGCTCTTGCGCACATTGCCTCGCAGCGTAAACGCTTGGCGACGTTCGTTTTGTGAAGGGGTTTGTCAGGCCTCCCTGGCTCTGATGCTGGCACCCATGGAACCCTAAACCCTAAACCCGAAACCCTAAACCCAAAACCCTAAACCATGGCGCTGGCAGCGCCTCCCCCCTTTGGGCGGTTTAGGGCAAACCTAAATTGTCGAAACCCAAGCCCGAGCAGCTCGGCGTCAACATAGGGAGGTTGCGGCTCGGCCTTCAGCATCCGCACTCGTGCCCCAAGGCGCCTCCTCTCTGTTGCTCTCGGGTTGGGATTGATGTTTAGGGCTGAGATACCAAAGATCGCAGATCTTTATGAACCTGAACGCCTCAAGTCCTGAGTTGCGCAAGGGATGGCAAAGATTGTGCTATCAAACCAGTTCAACCTGGTCCTTGCGCTGTCGGCACAAAGCTGCGGCGGAGCTCACCCGGAGGACCAGCACCTTCAAAGTCAAGTCTCAAAGGGCATGGACTTGGGTAGGGTTACAGAAGCAGTGGGTGTGCAACAAAGGGGCCTTGTAGCTCGCTAGGCGGCCGAACCCTAGGCCCTAAACTGACTGGTTCTTTGTAGGGAAGAATGGGATGAAATACCTTACATCCCCTATATATACATATACATATGGGCCATTTAAGGGGTTTTACAAGGTACCTCATTCCCACATTTCCTACTAAGATCTACTAAGTCTTTAAGAGCCAGTAGATAGACATGTAGGAAACCTCGCCTCGTCCATATCAGCTCCCAGGCCGGAGGCTCCGCCGCCTCAAGGGTTTGAGGGTTTTCGGGGGGTGTTTGAGGTTTTGCAACCCTCAACTGCATGGAGCCGCCTTCCGCGACTCCGTTCAGCGCGGCCGCTGCAGATCCTTGGCCCATCTTGGTAGTGTAGAAACCATATCACAACAAGGGTACCTTGGGATGTTCCCCCCTATACTAACAGGTTTTGATAGGGATGAGAAGAAGGGTCAAGGGGGAACATCCCAAAGGGTACCCTTTCTTGGGGTTGGAGATTTTCCGAGGGAACCTTGGACCAAAAAGAAGAGGGGAAAAAGGGCACCACTGGGCCACCAAAGTCATGAGTTACATATCATCCCAGGGTCTTACCTCAACACGCCCGAGTGGCGGCACCGGAGCTCCGCCTCGCTGCGCGCCCGCGCGCCGCGCCGCCGGCGCAGCGCGCCGGCCAAGGCGGAGCCTCAGAGGGCTCGGGGGCTTCGGGTGCTCAGGGCTTACAGAGGGCATTGTCCGGGCTCGGAGTTGATGGGTTTAGTAGAGGGGCTTGGAGATTCTCAAGGTTTGGGGCTTACCTGAAGCGAGCACCGAGACCAAGCACGAAAGCACAAGCACGACGCCTTCAAAAACAAAACAGCAGCCACCCTGAAAGCCCAGCCATGAAGCTGCCAGGAAGCTGTGCATTTCCACCAGGGTCTCTGGCGGTGGCTGAGCCACAAGGCAGTCATTCTGGTCCACCGACATTTCGCTGGCTTCCTCCTTGGGTCAGACTGGGCTATTTGAACCTGCATATATGGACCTTTCGCGCTTATGTTGCGGCACACTCCTTTACAAGCGAACCAGGCATGCAGCAGATAAGCCCCTCAATGATAACACCCCAGGCCGAATGGCTCACAACTCTGGGGGGTTCCAAGCGTGGAGCTGGCTTGTACTGAAGTCAAAAGGCCCACACACCTTGCATGCCAAGGCTCTGCACGTTGACCCTGCAGCTCGGCCAAGTGTGTGGCAGAACCTTCTTATCAAAACCCTCTGAAAAATAGTCCTTAGGACCCTCTGTAACCCAATACTGCCAATACTGGACAGTACATGTCCCAAGGGCCTACCCAGATCCTGATCAAAATGGTCCAAGGCGAATGTGGTTTCTGAGCGCAGCGCAGAGGCAGAGAGAGAGAGAGGGAGAGAGAGAGAGAGAGTGAGAGAGACAGAGAGAAAGAGAGTGAGTGAGCGAGCGAGAGAGAGAGGGGTGAGAGTTTATGTTCATAATCGCTTCACCCTAGCATTAATACACCCCAAATACAACAAAAACCCTGACCCCAATATTAGGGGGAAGGGACACACACACACACACACACACACACGCATTTGTTTTATCTATATATGTGTGTGTAATATATACATATATAATATAATATATAATATATAATGTACACACAGTTTAGGGCGGGCATGTCCGTTTCGCCTTCCGCCACGCTGCTAACTTTGCAACCTGTCCCCACACTCCAACTTCACCACCACCACCACGATGCGCACACCGCCCACTATGCCCCTCGAGCTGTTCAACGAGGTGCTAATGCGGATGAAGGCCGTGCAAAAATCGAAGGACTCCGCAGCCATTCCCTCCAAGAGCCGTTGCTGCAACTCCTTGGCTTAAATTCGGGGGGGAATCTAAAAGCACAGGTACTAATTTAGGGGCACATCTGGGATGGTACAGGGTTACTTATGGGGTCCCACTTCTCAACTCCCCGCGAAGTATCAGGGAGCTCGGGCCTCTACAGAAGCGAAGGCTGCTAAGAATTGAGTTGAGGGTCTAGACCCTAAACACTTTTGCAACAGGCTTCTGAGGGCCCGAAACCCTTTTTTTTGAGGAGGGACTGCAGCGCGACTTGCCCTCCTAGGCGCCCGGCGAAGCCTCTGACCCAGCTCTACTAAAGCTCCCATCTATCTAAGACCTTCCTACACCCTTAGCACTCTGCCGAAGACGCCGGCGCACTTTTCTGGAGCCTGACAGAGACCGACACACAAAACGCCCCCACAAAACCCCTAAGTAAAATTTTGAAGCATAGTTGTGGGTCTGTTTCTGAAACAGAAGGGGAACCTAAACCTTGTGGGGGCTTCATTGTAAACTGTTACAGCAAGGGAACCTCTGATAGGCTGTTCATGCCTTAACTTCCGGCATGTCCAGGACATCGGAGCTGCTGGGTAGGTTTACCCGTTTCACCGCTGCATGATGCTTAGGTTTGGGGTTTCGGGGTCCGGGATGTGGGGTTTGCACAGAATCTTAGGGTACAAGGTACTATAGAGGAAGGAGGAAGGGAGGAAAAAGCTTCGCCCCCGTCCCCAAATCGTCAGTAAGCGGAAAGCCTCCTACTTCTTCAACCCGGAGAGTCCTTGAGGCTGCTGAGGGTCACTCTCGGTTGGAGTTTCAATTTCGGTTTAAGTCTCGGGTTTTTGCAGGCGACTGCTTGGGAATCTAGTTGAGGGTTTGGGTGCATCCCCTTGGCTGTGAGTTGGGATCGCTTAGCCCCCCGAAGCCCTGGGTTCAAGCTCCAGGTTCCGCTTCAACGTTTAGGAGATGGAGGCACTAACTAACCCAGCCTTGATCTGCAACGCCAAACCCAACAAGCCCTACAAGTAGCATGTCGGCGGTCCCAGGTAGGGCTTAGCGTTGTGAAAGTGGCCTGGCAGCCGCCAGCACGCAGCTGCGCAATGCCGGGTTGGATTGCGACGTCGAGGTCTTCTGCGCCACCTGATTTGGGAGCCTTAAAAGAATTCGGAGAACCAGAAAATTTCAGAACTCAGGCAGATTTCAGAAAGCTTCCGCAACAGGTGGCCAAGACCCCCAACTTGGCCTGCAGGAACTCCTGGCTCAGGTCTTTGGCAATCGCAGGCGGAGCCAGCAGTAGCACTGCAGCCAGAAGGTGCCAGTAGTTGGCATTGGCCGTGCCGGCCGTCAGGGCCTTAAGCCAGCGCATGGCTCAGCCCTCAATCCGGCGACTGTAGGCTTTTGGAACCATTCACGGGCTCTCCGCGGCTCCTAAACCCCCAGAACCGTTTACCTAAATGGATGTTCTTGCGGACCGCGGCGCGGTTTTGGCGTAGTTCGCGGCCTCTTGGATCCTGAGTTGATTGAGGTTCCGGCTCGACAGGCTGTGTAAGCAAGGGCTTTATAGGCTCCATTCGCTTCAGTTTCTTTTCCGGGGCCTTCAGCCCTGCATGAGGTGCTCGCTCATCGTTTCAGGTTTTCACTGGCCGTGAGATTCAAGGGTAGGACATATGAGCTAGGAGGGCCCTGCATCCTGAACTATAAGCCCTTGCCTCAACAGCACCTGACCCCTCGGCCCCAAAACCTATACGTGACAACACCATCTTGCCATACACGGCCAAAAACTCCGAAAGCGAAAGCGAACTCCCGATGAACACGACACGATGCCCAGGCACAGGGCTGCCATGGAAGCACTCGCATTCAGCAAAGGCAACGCTTCCACAAGGCCTTGCAACGAGGCAAGTCGGCATCCCCGAAACCTGAAGTGCAAACGCCTAAACCCTATCACTGATGGCCAGACCTAGAACATGCGGGGTTTCGGCCTACTGTTCCAGGCAGACCTGTTTCTGCGAAGAAGTGTTGGAGATTCCTCGGGCGTCTTGAGCCCCTCTGCAGTTTAAAGATCTATGGATACGAAACGAGACTTTGAGCAACGGACTTTGGGGGCACAATTCCCCTAAACCCTAAACCCACTCTAAACCCTAAATGATTTCCACTCACTCAGTTGCCTGGGCGGGCGAGCGAAGCACCGAAGTCGCGGTGGAGCATGCTGTCGGGCCTCAGCAGCCAACAGGCGCGAGGGAGGACGCCCTCGGCTGATTTCGTGGGTTTAGGGTTTGGGAATCCGATTCTTGCTTGACCTCCCAAATGCTGAAAACAAGCAGAAACCGTCGCAGACCGCTTTGAGACCCGTCGTGTAAGGTTCCAAACTTTCTAAACCCATCCTGAGCTCTGGACACGTCGACCACCGCAGCCTTCTCCTGAAGAATGCAACTCCGAAGGGTTTCGGGTGATGGGTTGGGTGCCCCCCTTTGCTAACAGTCCTTACTAGGGATTATAATGGGGGGTATGTACTAACACCCTTTTAAGGACTGTTAGTATACGAGGAACAGGATGGGCTTTACTATGGCTCGGTTTAACTGCCTTCGTCCACTCATTCTCCAACAACTGCAACCCCACAGAGCTCGTTCTCCAACAGACAGAGAGCCATGCGACCGCTAGATGTCACCACTCCATGTTTTCAAAAGTTCCAATCTTAAATTCCAAATCTAACCCTGAACCACTGACACTTTTGCCGACTAACTCCCTCCCCCCCCCCTCACCGAGATTGGGGCCGCGGAAGGATACGGGTACCAAAAAGTGAACCCTCTGAAGGTTCCCCCAGCCTAAGCACCAAAAATCCCGAACCCCCTATAGCCCCTAACCCCTGAAAGGCCGCCCATCCTCGCCAAGGAGAGACCAGGCCGAAGACGACAATAACGAGGCCAGGGCGGCATGCAGAACTGGAAGCTCCTTGGGGGGTTGAACGTTGGCCCCCACTTCCCAGATTTAATATGCGGACCTACTGACTTGCATTCATAAGTCTCTTACGATCCAAGGGTTAGCACAGGCCCAACCACGGTTGGGGAAGTGCCCCACTTTGATCTCACTTCCCTTCGAGAGATCATTGAAGAGGAGGAGAAGAGGCATGTTCAGCAGTCAGAAACAAGCTCAGAAGGGAAAAGAATTCCTTTTGAGCGTGGCATGGAAGTTGAAGGGAGTGTAAAAACTTCTTTGACAGCTGAAGCAGAAAAAGTCAGGGCCCAAGAGGACCTGATCCGACAGCTTAGGGCCAATCCTTGGACGCTGTTCTACAAAGGCACCATTGCCTTGATGGAGGACAATGAGCGCAAGGTTGACTCCTACGGCACTGGCTATGTACAGGTTGTTCGATTCCGAGATGTTCATGTCAGTGTGAGAAAGAAGCTCCAGCTTGATCAGGCTCTTTGGTTGCACAATCCTCTGAGTGGATACCCGGTTCTCTTCTTCCTGGAGGCATTCAGACTGGGGAAGATAGCCGCCAATGTGCTCATTGACTTTCAGTTGAAGGTCTCTCACTATGACCATCATACTCCACATTGGGACGCGGACTACTTCACCGAGCTCAGATCTAAGGCCGAGTCAGTCTTCACCCCTGGAATTCTTTACGGGAGAGCAAAGCCTGAGGTCACAGATGAGCGAAATCGAATGCCAGTTGAAGGCACAGAGAACTACGCTGAGAAGCTCGCAGAGTACCAGGCATTTCGGCACGAGCTGATGGTGGCCCAGGAGCTCATCAACATTCAGAGCGATTTCGTCAACCTCTACGACATGTTCGTGGAACTCTATGGCAGTGACTTCTTCTTGTACATGAAGGAGAATCGTGACAACCAAGCACTTCGGAACAAGTTTGTTGTGCGCGCACAGGACAATAGTGAGCATAGAGATTGCTCATTGAGGCTCCCGTTTGAGCCCAAACTCATCCTGAAGAAAATCGAACGCACCGTCGCTTCGTACCCAGAGCGGAAGTTCCTCTCTCGCTTCGCTTCCAAGGCCGTTCAGGACTTGCAGCAGTATGTGCAGATTCGCCAGTCCGAGGAGGCATTCGCCGACTACTACCTTGGCATTCCTGTGGAAGATTTTGAGCTTGAGAGAACCTTCGAGAACAATGAAGGAACCATCAAAATCGAGGAGGTCATCGAGGTCGATGAATCCTGGGGAAGCTCAACACGAGTTGAGGAACCCAAGGTGGCGCCTTCCTCTCTGGATGCAACAATGGAAGAGGAAGCGGGCTCTGCTACAGCAGAGGGACCACCACCATCTTCCGAAGCGCACATCAAAGAAGAGCCAATGCCCGATGCGACCGAAGAGGTCAAGGAGCCAGATCCCGAAGTCCAGTTGAAGGTCGAGGAAGGTGACTTCAAGGTGGAGGAGGAGTTAGAAGGGGATGACCTTAGAAACAACTTAGGCTCCTGTGCAAGCCACACATCGCACTCCCTCTGCTGCGGACCGGCGATCCGATGCCGATGCCAGCCAACGAGCACCCTACCCAAGCCTCACTTGATAACAAGCACATGGGCACAGACAGCACCCATGTTTTGCACAGCCTGCTGACGCTGCAAGCTCGCAGGGGTCTTCCAGCAAGCCTATACGTCCACCAATCTCGCTCACGATGCGGGTTCTCAAGATTTCGTCTTACAGGTCGGCTGCTCTCCGTACCGCCAACGCGAAGGCCCCTTTGTGCTTTGTGTGTGGGGGGGGGGGGGGTCAAGCGACTCACGAAAGGCCAAGGAGCCAGCTCGAGGCGCACGCCCTTGTGCAGCTGCCGGAGAACCGCCGAGCAGAGCTTGCAGACCTAGGGGAGTCCCGAAGCATTCCTACCATACTCAATCGTACACCCTAAAACCTAAATCCTTAACCCAAACCTCAAACCAAGTCCTGCAGGCCTCCTAGACCCCCCAATAGGGCCGGGGCCCAGGCCCCAAAACAAAGACTCTCGATCGGACCAAAGCCAAACTTACCAAAGCCTTTATTGACAAAGCGCCATCAACATCTCAAACCCTGGACTGCAAAATGCTCCCGGGTGGCCGCGGCATCGTCGGCGCCAAGCTCGCCCTGTCGCTCGCTGAGGCGCACGAGGCACCTCTGCGGGTCTTTCGAATGTCGACTCTCAGAGTCGCAACAGCAGACGAAGAGGATGTTCATGGATGGCTTTAGGGGTGTCATGGTGTGCAGGCTTGGAGGGAAACCGGGTACACATCACACGCCACAAACCTACACAGCAGCCACTCCGCAAGTCCTGAGATTCGAAACGCCACCCGGACCCATGCTCGTCTTTCAGGCAGTGAGGTGCTGGGCTTGTGCGTTTCATCTTCCATCGTCTGAGTGAGCCTGGTTCCTCGCGCTTATCTGTGATGATAAGCGCAAGATACGCCACCGCTTGAGTTCCAGCGGCCCGCACCTAGAAACTAGAAACCCTCTCCAAAAAAAGTCGAATGAGCCCGCTGAGCCCGGTAAACCCCCACACCCTACACCGGGCCCCGTGCAGCGCCCAGGGAAGGCAGCGCGAGTCCAACTGACTGGCGATGTGGTCTGCTGCTGAGGCTGCCGAGGCCCCGCTGGCCCTCCACACCTTAGGATGAAGGCAAGACTTGATCTCTCGTGTCAAGACGCCAAGCAACCTGCAGGAACAGGAAGATCCTTTCATGTCGCGTTTGCTCCTAAACCTTGTTGATGAGGGTGTCATACACCAGTTCAAAGTAACCCCACACGAATTCGTCCAAGAAACCAGCATTGCCATCAGGTCCGCCAGTCTGGTCAGTGCGGCAGACCGAATTATGCCGTTGCTCATCCGGCTGGTGTACATGCTGCCCTCTGCCCGGGCGTTTGCCTCGCCGAGGTGAGGATTGAAGATTTTTTGAACGCATCTCCCTTACGAATCCTTGAAGTAGTTGTAGGCCACTGCCTTCGGTTTGTTCGTGTGGGTTTACAAGTTACTGTCTTTCGAGCACCTGAATGGTGAACCCTAAACCCAAACCCTAAACCCCAAACCCTAAACCCGAAACCCTAAACCGGCCCATCTGCCTCCAGAGTCTCTGCTGCCAGAGGCAAGAGCATCTGCGCCTCGCGGACAGTAACCTCGATGCCGAGGTTCAAAGCCAAGCGAAGCACCAGTTCCTGACATTAGGGCCAGTAGGGGGTGTAATTCGGGGCCCTCCTAAGGCCTGAACCTCTCAATTGCTTTTGGGGTGTGGGCTCATGACTCCAAGGGGCCCAATGCAAAAATCAAGATACCTTAGGCCTTCTACTGATGGTAGGAACCGATCACGTCCCAAAAGCAGCTAACTGATGCCGAGGCACGAGGCTGTCGATTTTAAACCGATCGCCAATGGCCCCAAGCAAGGCCTCCTTCTTTGTGCTCAGCCAGTCTCGGAAGGCAAAGGGGCAGCGCAGCGCCATCGCGGCCAGGCAAGATGCAGCAGGCTGCCCGCAGGTTCGGAGGAAGCCCACTGCCTGGCCAGGGCATCCCAAGCCCTACAATCCCTGCAGAACCTGCAGCCACCGCTGCGGTGATATATAAGTATACACTTGAGAGGCAAAGCCGAGGATGACGAAAGCTAGCCTGGGTTCTAGGCGACCCACCCTCTTCTTCTTCTTTGTGGACTTACAAACACAATTTACACTATGTATGTGTTGTTCCTGAAGATCCCATCCCACCCCCTCTTCGCCTTCCTTACCTTCTTCTTCCCCTAAATCGGACCTTCACACACATCTATATCTTATACATGCTATGTAACCTACCCTATACACCCATGCTACGTACCCTAAAATCCCTATATGTACCCCATGTACCCTATACGTACATGTACCCAATAGTCTATAGTTTTCGGTAAGGTGAAACATCAAGTTTTTCTCGAAATTTGAGCAACATGTTCGTACAATTCCGTCCCCGTACGCCCCCGACAGGAAAGTTGGCAGGTGTAAACAGGCGCTCATACAGATCGCGATCTGGATCTCAATGACCCCGCCCCTCCTTTCCTCGAAAGTATCAATCGGTTTGCAACTCTGAGGGTTTGTCCAGTCCCCCTGCTAAAGCAGAAAGCGTTGCATTCAAAGCCCTTGACGCACAGCCCGTAGCAAGGCCTTCTCACAGATATAGCCCACGTCGGCACCGGGGTCGCCCTCCTGGGCTCAGTGAAGCAAGGCATCGAAGAGAGGCGAAAACACAATTCCGAAACCCCTACGCCATTAAGCCCTGAGCAGTGTCAGCCAAGGCGCACCCAAGAAAATTTGGGCTTGAGTTTCGGGCTTCGGGCTTCTTCACCACTACCCAGCCCTCAGCCCAAAACCCTAAGCCTCTGGAGTCAAGCTTCGGCAAGGCGGCACAAACGCGCCACAGCCTCGAGTGCGGTGGCCTGGGCCTGGTTGCCCTCCACTTCGAGCAATGCCCGGACGAGCTTTCGCAGAGACTGGCCTCGTAGCCTTGGTCTTAAACTTGAAAGGTGCAAGGTGTGTACTGAGGGGGCTTCTCAGGAGGGAACCTTCCCTCACCTCACCCCCGCCAAACAAGGTGAAAAGGTGGGGCGCAACTTTCGCCCTGAGTTGAAGTGCTCACCAAGGCCCCATGTTCCTTGAGCTCGTGACCCTGTAGTGGCCCCGTCAACTTTGAGAGGGCTGCAAATGGCCGCTTTATGCAGGGACCCGCAACAACCCTCCACACTGAGGGACCCCCTAGGCCTGAGCCGGAGGCTCTTTCCCCGAGCCCGAAAAAAGCGGGGAAAGGATGCAGGAACTTGCGAAATGGAGTATCTACCGAGAGCCTGAACCCCGCCAGCAAAAACACAACTTAATGAGGGGTGTTGCTGGAGTTGCGGTCCGGGGAGCTCCCGGAGCGAGCCGAGCTCGGCGCAGTCGCAGAGCTCCTGGGCCGCCTTGCCTGAGCAAGGGGCATGGGGGGTTTGGGGTTTTAGGGGGGTGGTTCGGAGGGATAAAGCTTCGGGCTGCGGGGCTTGGGTTAGGGGCTTCCTCCCACAATCTTGGAGCGTCCCAACATCCACATCCCCTAGAGTGGGCCCGCTTTTGCTTGAGGCTGCGCGGCTTTGTTGGATCTTGCGCTGGAGTGCAGATATCAGATATCAATGACTGCAGGAAGCAACATAACTACTTTCAAAACCCACCTGCAAGGTCCAGAGGCAGGAGAACGCATCACATGTCGCAGCTGAGCAGCAGTAGTAGAACTGCATGGAGGCCGCATGAGGGGGCAGCTGAATGCCTCGCACTGAGGTCAGACCGTATAAGCTACTCGAACACGCAAACAGCCTAAACCCTAAGCCCTATAAACTCCCCGGACCCTAAACTAAACCCCAACCCTCCCCCCCCCCCCGCACGCCTAGCCCTAAAGTTGGCCTACAGTTGGAAACCCAAGGCCCTGGCGCAACACGTCCTCGATGTGTGCCCAAAGCTTCCTCGGCAGCGGACAATGTCATGTTCCAGGGCGCAAGGGTTTTAGGGTTTAGGGTTGCCGGCTCGGGGAACCTTAAACCCTAAACCTGATTAGCTGGCCTAAAGCTGTGCAAAATATCGGGCGTGAGTTGTGCACGGATGGCAGGACGCGCAACGACTGTGGCCAAGACTTAAGACTTTTATATTTCCAAGCCGGAACAAGCAGCTGTGCAAGCAGCTGTGCAAGCTTTGAAGACTTTGGGTGCTGAATCGCTGCGCATAGCTCTCTCCGAGGCCGCGCCCCCCAAAAGATGCAGCTTTCATCAAGCTGCATCCTGAAGCCTAAGCCCACAACCTCAAGAACCCGAACATGTTGCAACGGGCTTGAAAAAAACTGGGCCCTACCCTTAAAACTGCCCCAAGTCGCGGGTGAACTTTGGCAAAGTTGGGCTGCGCACTTCGCCGCCCCTGTTCGGAGGGTTCGGAAGCAGGGAACTTGAGGGTCGCTCCTGTGCAGCACCCTTTCAGCCCCTGACTCCCAAAGGTTTGGGTTCAGGGTTTTGGCCTACTTCAATGTGCTTAGGGATTCTGCGCCCACATGACCCGAAGCAGCCAAGGCTCCCCTATTCCTTACTGGTCCAGCAGAACCGGTCCTCAAACTGCAGCATGGACAAGGGGAGTCAAGCACAGAGTTCTCAGACCCTAAACCCTAAACCCCAGATCCTAAACCCTAAACACGGCATCTAAAGCCAAGGCCTTGCGACCCGCTGCTCGGATGGCTTGAACCAGCGTAGGAGGCGCCTCTGCGCGGAAGGAAGTCTTGCGCCCACCTCGGAAGAAGCGCTATCTAAGGCTGCAAAGGAGGGACTCAGTGGACTTGTATACGAACATAATTCGGCAAATCTCGCCACCCTGAATTCGTGGGGTTGTACCTTGGACCCTTACGAGGTAGCATCACGGCCATGTTCTGAGTATATTCATTAAGGGGAGACTCGTACCCCTTAATGGTACGAGTCTGAATCCCTTGATGAATCCCAGTTCTGCCAGGCTTCCTGCTTTGGCCAGATTTTGCATCTGGCGGCTCAGGTACTTGACCAAGACGCGGAGAATGGTCGGCCACGCCTGTGAGGGCACGGTTGCCTTCATGCTGTCTAGGCAGCATCGTCGTACATGCAGGTGGCTTAGTGAGTTTCTTGTCACCCTTCAGCCTTCCGCACCCCACCCCCCTCCAGCTATGAGCAAAGAACACAAGAAACAGCACAGCACAGACCATATCCCATATTCAGGTGCATATTCGATGGCATCAACGCCCAAGCTGAAAGTTCGGAATCTCAGCTACTCCGCACCTCAAAAGCTTTTTAGGACCGGAACTCTCTCCAATCACCTCAAAAGCCTACACCCTAAACCCTGCTTGCAACGTCTGTGCCCCAAACCCTCTCCCTCCTGGACTCTTTTGAGAAACCGAAGCCAACAACCACCCAAACCCTAAGACTAAGGCTCTCTAGAGCCGCCAGCAGCCCTGAGAGAAGCCGTGTGCTCCAAACCTTAACATAGTGAACATCCGCCCGATACAGTGTAGGGTTTTTTTTGCCACCCGTCTCGCCATGGGTTTAGGGTTTAGGGCTAGCTCATGCCAGCTCCACCACCCTATCCCCGGAGCCATCCTCAACCCTACACACCCAGATGCCTCGGGCTCCGCATCGGCGCGATCCAAGTTGCTGCCGTCCTGCAGCCACTCCCGCAGCGCGTCCAGGCCGGCGCTGCTCACCTTAAAGTTTAGGGTTTAGGCTTGGTATAAGGCAGTTTAGTTTAGGGATTATAAGGGTTTAGGGTTTACAGGGAGTATAAGATGAGTATAAGGTTAAGGCAGTTGAATGCAAACCTCCAAAAAATGATCCGGGATACTGTCCACTTAAACCCAATAAGAGGGCTTCTGAGCGAGGTTCGCCTGAGCCAAGAGGCTGACAGTGTGTCGGATTGCAGCTTTTCCAACGCCTCCTGGAGGCTGGTGGTCTCCATGAGGTCCGCGCCCATCATGGCGACGACCGGGTGGCTTCTACGAAGGTTCAAGGCTGCGATTGGAGGGTTTTGGGCTCTCGTGCGCGGGGAGCATGGCTTCGGTAGGTCTAGGTAGGCTCAGGAGCCGCTTTAAGGGCTTATAAGGGTGTCGGCTCACAAAATTCAGGGTAATAGCGTGAAATTTACAGGGTTACAGGGTTTATAGAGTTTAGAGTACGGAGTCATGTCATGAGAGCTCTTGAGTTTGCTGATTCTCGCCTGGTGATTCGTGGGTGAGGGCTGAAAAAGGCTCGTGTATCTGCGCCTTGAACCTGGCAACGGGACCACCTTTGCAGTGCTTCGACACACCCTTTTTCTACCCGGACTCTCACGTGCTTCGACCCCCCAAACCCTGACAAGTCCTAAACCTTCAACCTGAATCCACCTACAAGTTACAGGAGCAAGTTGAAATAACGGGCCCTTCGAAGTTACCATTCATGGAGCCGCACATGGCTAGGGCGACTACGTGACTGCATTGTGCCCAGAAAGCTACGATCTCATGCTTCAAGCAGGGAAGTGTAGCCACTTACAAAGTCCAAGAAGCTGCGCACTCCATGCCCCGAGTCCTCTAACAAGGCTAAAACCTGAGCGGAAGCCTCTCGCACCGCCACTGGCCCGTTGCAGCTCACGGGGCCAGCGCGCGTAGTACGCAGGACCTATCAAGCAAGTGAGCTGCTGGCAATGGCAAGAAATTCACCGGAAGCTTAGGTTTTGAAAGGGCTTAGCATGGGGGAGCCCAGGATGAGCAGGATGTGGTTATCTCCAAGCGAGGAACCTCCAGAGAGCCGCGAACTTCGCCGTGGCACCGGCAAAGCAGCCAATTTCATGGAACATGACTTGGCTTTAGAAACATGCCATCCATCTCCAACAGCAAGTTCTTCTGAAGCGAAACGCCCCAAAAACATTCCTAGCTTTTCGGGAGGGTTCGGGGTCGAGAGTCAAAACGAGGTGTCTGCGGGTCTGAGGCACCAACCCCAGGTAAATACGAAGCTCGGGCCATCCACGCCTGGCTTTTCAGGCTCCAAGCACATGTCGGGTGTTATGTTCAGGGTCCTGGTGCCTAACCCACAGCCTGTCTCAGCCCATCAAGCTCGCAGACGGCTGGGAGAGAACTGTTATGCCCCACTACGCACGAGGCCAAACCTGCCTCCAGGTCCGGCAATAGTCCGATCCATGTGCGCATCCGACTGTACCCGAAACCCGACTTTCCCATGGTCATGGTGGAGGCCGCACCTAGCTGGACCTTGTCACCGCTCTTCATCACCAGCGCTGTCCTGCATCGGCACACTGTTTCATGGTTGCATACGTCGTGAGGAACCGCATCGTGATCAGTTGCTCGTGATGAGCAGGGCTACATGGTCTACCATGCGTTTTGTTCCCGATGACTCGACGACTGCCGCATGACACCCCGCAAGCCCCAACACGTCCAAACAAAACAAGACACGCGTTCACAGAGGACGGGTTTCGAGCAGCCCTAACTCAAACAGTCTGCGCTTTCGGTACGGGGCCCGTGCGCAGTCACCCGGTGGTCGTTGAGAAACGTCCCGTTGCCTAGTAGGCTTGGTATGAGAATATTTGGCAAACACACTGTGAGATTCTCAGGGGACCTGCAATTTCATTACGTTCGGGTTTTTAAGGCAAGGACCAGGCATTCAGGACAGGGCATCTGTTGTTGCAAATGGGCTTCAGACGAGCCAAATCCTAAACCCTGAGCCCTGGTTGGTCTGCTTCGAAGGTGCCAAAAAAGCCCTAGAGGCCCTTAAAGCCTCTAGGCGGCCTGCTCGCCACAGACACACGCATCATTACTGACAACATGCGATTTGCAACATCTCTTTGGGATTTACGGAAGCAACCATGAAGCATGAGTCCGAGAGGGAGACTGTCATCGCCACTATAGATCCCGATACTCCATCCGTCTGCCGTTTCCCGGAATCTGGGGACATGGGCGTGAGCCCAGGTCTTTGATACTGGCCGTCCCATCAGACGAAAAGCCTGGGCCAGACAGCTCATAGGGCCAACAGTCCGCCCAGCAACGGATGCTGCAACTGGCACTCATCCTGCTGCGCTCACAGCCACAGATCTCTTGTCACGCTTTTTTGCTTGTTTGTTTCCGTCGCCTGCGTGGTGCGCAACTTCATTGCGCGGCTCGGGTCTGCGAGAGATCGGATTTCATGGAGAAAGCAACTGGAAACTGCATGTTCCCGTAGCCCTTCTTCGTCCCAGACATTTCGTGCTGGTTCTGGCAGCCTTCTGAATCGACTCTGGAATCGACTCTGCCGTGCGGGGAATCCGAAGAAATTCAGGATCAGTGGACAGGTATCGAGGTACAGACCAAGGATCCCAGTCCACCAAAGCTGTATGTCGACATTCCACCTAGTGCAGTATGGGAATGCTCGAGCGCTTGAGAAATTTGGAGCTTTCATTTAGCCACTGCCTGGCACTGCAGGGGCCAAGGCCAAACAGCTTTTTAAGCCTTTGAATGCCGACATTAAATCAGAATGATAGTAAATTTGATAGCAAGTGCTAGGTAACATCATAGGCGGCCAGTTGGCCATGGAGCCTGCTCACGCTTTGGCCACAGCAGACTTGATGCCAAGCAGAGCTGGGAAGGCAAAAGCCTTCCAAGATTCCCGAAGCTCTTCGATGATCTACAAATATCTGGGTCAGAACACGGAGCTCGCTTGAACATAGCAAGTCTTGCTTTGCAATTCTGGTCTTATCCTGTGAGCACAACCGTCGCCTACCTGTATCAGAACCTCTGAAGACATAGGAACTGCACACTGTAGACGACAGAAGATTCAGATCACTTGTAGTACCATGTTCTTAACTATGTTCGTACTTCATGTCAACGGCCCACCAGACTCACCGGACCAGTTCACGCTATGCCGCTATGCTGCTAGTGGGCAACATAAAAAAAACAAAACAATGTACTCAAACACACAAAGCACGCCGCCAATTGCGGGTGCTGGCATCCCGGTGTCCCTGGAACTCAGAACTCGGACGTGCTGTACTCCGACATCTCGCTGGACGAGTCGTCGGAGAGGCCCTTCGTCCCTTTTCTGCGGAAGAGATCCGGCACCTCCTCCAATGGCACACCCTTTGTCTCCTTGATGTAGGCCAAGACGAAGAACTCGTTCAGGATGTTGAGGCCGCCAAAGACCAGAAGAGTCCCGGGCGTGGACCATTTCATCAGAGCCGGCGTGATGTAAATGATGGCAGCATTCGCAATGTAGTTGAAGCCAACAGCCAGTGAGACCGCCGACTCCTTCTCTGCCATGGAGAAGATCTCCGCAGGGTAGATCCATGGGATGGTCCCCCATGCAAACTGGAAGCCAACCCCATAGATGACCACGCAGGTCATCGTGATCGAGCCTGACCAATCGTTCATCAGAGCGATGCCGGCCAACACCAGTGGAGGGCCCATCATAGCAGTGGCCGCCAACAGCTGACAGCGGCGGCCACCATACTTCGAGTCCACCAGCAAGAGCCCGGCAATGCAGCCAAAGATCATGATGCTGTTGAAGATGGAATTGAAAAGGATCGGGGAATCAATTCCACACTGCTTGAAGAGAGTCGCAGCGTAGCCCAAGAAGGCATTGACCCCGGTGGCCTGCTGGCAAATGGCCAGCCCGCAAGCGATGAACACCCGCTTTCGCAGGTTGCGCTCTTGGAAAAGGCCCAGAAAGCTGATGTGTTCGATGTCCATCTCCTCCTTGATCTGATGCATGATCTCATCCGCCTCAGCTGTCACATCACCTTTGCGGATGCGCTTCAAGTACCGTGTACCAGCAGCGTAGGCCTTTTCCTCGTTCTCCTTGTGCAACATCTTCTCCATGACGAAGCGCGGAGACTCGGGAATGAAGAAGCCGCCAACGGTGAGCACGGCACCAGCTAACCCAGGTAGCAGCATTCCCATGTACCAATCTTTGTCAAACAAGGTGATCAAGCAAGAGATGAAGCAGCCAACCACCACGTTCAACTGGAACAACGAACCTGTTGCACCTCGGATGGATGGTGTCGAGATCTCCGCGTTGTACATCGGAAGTGCGAAGCAGCTCACTCCAACACCGAAGCCTGTGATGAAGCGCCCGATGAAGAACACCCAGACATTGTGGACGGAGAGGTAGGATGCCATGATACAGCCAACGAAGCAAATGAAGCCTCCAATCTGGATGCACGGACGGCGGCCCATCTTGTTGGACAGGAGAGGGCCCAACAGAATGGCGCCCGCTGCGGCACCAAACGTGATGAGCGTGGCACCCCAAGTGACGAATTCCGATTCCCAGGCATCGTTGTGCAAGGAACCTTCCTCACTGCAAGTGACTTCGTCACCGTACCTGCCCACGCACCACTCCTTGCGAAAGCTCTCGAAGGCCTGGACGTTTCCAAAGTTGCCCTGGTCGAAGCCGAACATGGCGGCTCCCACCATGGCCACTCCCACCGCGACGTACATCTGCTTACTGGCCTTGAGGAGCTACAGAGTTGGGGAGTCGTGGAGAGAGTGAGAGTGAGAGTTGAGAGCAGGAGTCGAGAGTCAGTGTGGTGAAATACTGTAATTACTTGGCTTCGGAACCTACGAGCTGGGTGTTCCCGAGTTTCCATGCAACCTCTGCAGCCACGCGGCCAGGGCGTCCGAGGCATCCGGGTGTTCATCTTTCCCTTCATTTCCGCGGCCCCCGGTCAAGCTACGAGAGGCCTCGCGGGTCTGAATGGCCTCCATCTTGTTCTGGACGTCCGTGTAGATGCTGTGAGGTGCGCAAGTCGAGCCCAAAGAGAGCAAGGGATGCGGCTTGAGGTTTATATGGCCGCGGCATGCATGAGAGTGGGAATCCACATAGGTCAATGCCATGTTCTGGTTCTGATCTCACACCAACTCACCAAGTTCTTCACCGCAGCGATCTCCTACGATGCCGAGCTTGCTGCAACTCCGCGTGCGCACATGCGAAATCATCTGGAGGCAGCGCCTGTTATGCTCCAGCTGGGCGCCGGACTGATGCCCAGGTGCTTGTTTGAGATGGCCTGTAGGCTGCGGACTGCAAATTTACTTTGGTCACGAATGAGAGTTTGCTTTCTCCGTTTGCAAGCGAACCCCGTGCGCCAAACTGCCCAGACAAACAAAAAACCCAAACCCTAAACCCCCCCTCTCTCTCTCTCTCTCGCTCTCCCTCCCTCTCTCTCTCTCTCTATCTATTTCTCGCTCTCCCTCCCTCTCTCTCTCGCTCTCTCATGTGCTCAGGAAACCTGTCAGACATGATCCGGCGGCCTAAAGACCCCAGACCCGAAATCCCCTTGGAAACCCTGACTTCTCTACCTGCTCCGGTTAGCCCCTGAGCCCGAATCCCTAGCTTCTAAACCCCAAACCCTAAACCCTAAACCCCAAACCCTAAACCCTAAACCCTATACCCGAAACCCCAAACCCTATAGACGCTGAACCCTCATGGGCCGCACCTGGGACCCGGGGATGCAGGTGTCGCATGCCTGAGGGGAGATGAGGTCTGGCAGAGTGTTTCGCTGGCAGAGTGTTAGGGTTTAGGGTTTAAGGTTCTCGGTTTAGGGATTTATAAGGTTTAGGGTTTTCGGCTTAGGGATTTAGGGAGTTAGGGTTTCGCGTTTTGGGGTTTTAGGGTTTAGTGTCCTCTTTGCCACCTGCCAAGCAGGCACAGGTTGGGATGTTCCCCCTTATACTAACAGTCCTTAACAGAAATATTTTTTCAAATTCCTGCTAAGGACTGCTAGTAAAAAGGGGAATATCCCAAGGTTGAGGGCTTTAGGGTCGGTTTGGGTCTAGGGTTGTTTAGGCAGTTTAAGGGCCTTCGGGTATTCTCGGCATCGGGTTTTTGGGTTTAGGGTTAAAGGCAGTTGAAGGGCCTCAGGGTATTATAGGCATCGAGCTGACCATATACTCGTGCAAACGCCTGGCAGCAGGAGCTTGCTTTGGGCGCTATCTCCCCCAGCCTCTGCCAACCCCAAGAAAACTCATGAATTCGGCCTTTCGCTCTTCCGGATCTACAGCTCCCTCGTCCCAAAACAAACCTACACGCACAGATTTCGCGCACTTCTTTCGAAAGAGTCGTCAACCTAACTTCGGGCTCCATGTCCATATCCCAGCCACGTGCCACCGGCTTCGTCACCACTGGCCCTGCATGAACTGCGTTAACGATGATCATTGCAAGGCTCCTCTGAGTACACATTGCACACAAAGCGCCCCCTTGAAGGGGGACATGCCTCGTCTTCCTTACAAAGCCGGCAGAAAACCTTGCTGGGCATCATGCATAGGTAGATATGACTTTCTTGTAAATATATAGGCATACATAGATAGCATACAGGTACGAAAAGCATTGTGTCTACGTGTCAAGGTCGTTCCCCACTCCAGAAAAAGCAGAAAACAATGCGAGCTGCTGAACACACGCAACGGTCCAAAACTGCAATGCGATGGTTCAAGCTTCCGGCCGTTTTGAAGTTCAATCAACCCACAATCGGCAACTGTTGCCAGTTCGACTGGGCTCCAAAAAAACATGAGACCACAGCTCCAAAAGTGCCGTAGAAATTTCCTGCGGGGGATCCAGAGGCCTATTGTCAACATATCTCGTATTGGGTCAACGGACCATGTCGAGCAAACCAGCAAACCTATCTTTCTTGGTGTTCACCAAGACAAAACGAAGCGGATGCGGGGTCAAGTCCGTCACCCAACGTGACAAATCGCACACTCGCCAAGGTCCCGGGCGCATTCTGTGGTCCAGGCAGTGATTCTTTGTAAGCCTTGCATATCGCCATATCGCCATGTCGTGGCAAAAAAGCAGCGCTGTGCTTTACTGCTTCTCGGGCTGCAGGCTTTTCTCGCGGTGTTTGCAAGTAGCGCTGCTGACCGTCCCGTGCGCATGCTCCTCGTGGACGGCAGCACTGTCGTCGCTTTTGGCTCTTGAAGTGGACTTGGAATGTATTTCGCTCCTGGCAAAACCTTGTGTTTCACACACGCTGGCTCGCAAGAAGGGAAGCCTGGGCTTGTGTAGGCCACATGCATGTGGGCATGTCGCAAGATGCTTGGCGACCCAAGCAAGCCTGCTTTCCGCAGGCGTTTGCTCGAATGCGCGGCGACGTATCAAAACGAACGGCGCGATACTCCGTTTCTTCCCCTAAAACCACTCGCTCCGGAACCCAAGCACATTGTTTTGGGCTTCCATCCTTCCAGGCAGTCTAAGCGCAAGGGACCTATTACCCAAAATCGGGAACCCTGCAGTGGGCTCCCCGGCTGTACTACGGCCGATCACGTTGTCCAGGCCTTTTTTGCGGAAGCTGATGTGGGGTTGTGCCAGGTGAGGGTCCTATATGAATCACCAAATTCCGTTCGTAACAGAGTTCCTTTTAGGTCCCCAAACAGTGACCTTATGTCGGACCACCCCTTCATGGGGCTCAGCTTTGATGAGTTCTGTTCAGCTTGAATCAGGGGTCCCGGGTAGACCTGTGCACAAGACCGGGCTTTTCGGAATGGAGGTGTTCACACCTTGAGGTTTTGAGGTTATAGGGAAGGCAGGATGCAAGGACTGGGAAGTTGGAAGCCGCTTGCACGCAGTGTTGGCAACCCAAGTCATATCAGAAAGGGTTCTGCAGGATTTTGGCTCCAAACAAAGAAGCGCAATGGGTTAGGAAGGGGACTCAACTCAGACTTACTCTCCTGATGGTCTTGGGATGCTTAAGCAGGTTTGGTTTGCGTACTCTCCAATCTTCTGAATGCGCATGCGCCCTGACCCTACAGATGACATGGTAAAGCCCGTTTTGCACAGCCCATGAACTCCAAACTCCAAACAAGCCATAATCCCTGAACAATCAGCACATAGCCCTACTTCCCTCCAACATAGGCCTGGGAGCTCGTAGAGGTCACCATCAGGCCCACGGAGAACTGCAAAGGCCTCGGTTGGTGGTGCATTTGCACCTAGACCTGGCTGCCTCGCTCGCACCACTTGGCAAAACGGGCCACATGAATTCAAAAGGCAGAAGGACGGCAACCTGATTGCTGTCAGGTGCAGGGAGGAACTATGTACTTTTTCCGGTCTGCGCAGTTGAGACAAAATCTCTCCTCAACTGAGCCGGCTTCAGCAGCCCAGATTGAACACAGCTACGCAATGCCATGCATCACGCTCTTCCCAGCTTTAGCCCGCTCTTGGGATCGACCCAGGTCATCTGCCCTGGCAGCTGCTCTGGCGGTGCTTGTGGGTTGTCGTAGTAGAACAAAATGTTTCGCACGCTTTCTACGCGCGTGACCAAGCCGTATTCTGCCAGGTATGCTAACTCATTGTTCTCGTTTTGCAAGATGAAGGTGCGATAGAACTGATCCTGGTCACGTCGGGATCCATGTCGTATCACCACCCTGGAGGCCACGGCTGTCCGGGATGGTGGATCTTGGATGTCAGCCACCGGCGCAGCACCTTGGGCTTCATATCTACTGCGCCAGTTGCTCATGCCAGCGTTCGGATAATGCAGAAGCACGGCATCATCGCCCTTGTTTGCCTGGTAAATCTCTTGGAGGAGGCCGCCGTTGTCCGCCAGGTAGTAGTGTTTGCTCGCTGGAAGTGGCGGTGGGAGATGTCTGTCCAAGCGGACGATCATCTTGCCAAGCTCGTAGGAGGCAAAGCCGCAGAACGTTTCCACGACCTCACCACTTTGTGCATCCGGCCCTAGGCCCTCCAAACAAGGCTTTGTGCCAGGGCCGGGCAGCTTTAGGTTCAGGCGTTTCATGGCCGCCTGGCGACGGAGGTAGACCTTCCCCATGATCTGGTCCCGCCAGGCTGTTTCTCCGGTGCCCTTGTCTGGCTCAAACTCACGGCCCTCACGTTGGCGAAGCAGCCGGTCGTATTCACGAGGAGCTTTGAAGCCGTGGCAGTGGTAACGGTTGAGCTGGAAAAGGGTGCACTCCCGGAACCAATCCTGGCACTCCACATCTTCGGGAACGGCCTCAAGATTCCAAAGCCTCACGGCCTCGATGGAGCGCTCCTTGGAACCAAAAAACCTCCGGGAGCTGCACTCCTGCATGCGGGGCACGTAAACACATTCGTCAATGTCCAGGAAGGCAAACCAATCAATGCCCATGTCATGGGCCTGCAGGACAGCTTGATCAGCAACGATCAGCTTGCGTGCTTCCCGGTCGTGCTCCTGCCTTTTGCACACGCCTTCGTAGAAGTCGTTCTTCTGCTGTCGGAGGAAGAAGCGACTTGTCGCCTTCGCCTTTGCCCACCAGTCGTCATCCATGCGGTGCACTGTCAAGCCTGCCCCTGCCATGTTCTTGCTGCGGGCATAGTCTTCCAGCGACTTGGCATGGCGGATGCTTGGGTCATCCGGCTCATCGAAGTACAAGAAGACATGGTTCCAGCCCGTAACCCAGTGGTAGCGAACGAAGCTGTCCAAAACCTCCTCGGAGACGCGGCGCACCATGCAAGCGACTGCGAGGCCGTGCTTGTAGATGTATGGCCAAACTTTCAGATTCTCCGGCGGATCCGGATCGGACCACTTGCTGTAGTCCAAGGGAACTTCGGCATCTCCCGGGGGCTTGAGACCAATCGGCTTGATCTTCAGCCCCAAAAGCTCCCAGCGGCTGTGTCGCGGATAGTCCTTGGAGGAAAGCTTTTCCAGGACCTCTTCGCGCTCCTCTTTAGGCTCGTCCGTGAAAAGCGGGACGTACGCACGTCTGTGCCCGGATGAATCATCAAACTCCTCCGAAACGTGTAGCTCTAGCCACTCGCCCATCTTGTGCAGGGACTGCCCTCTCAAGACATCGTTGTACTCCCGCCGGCCGATCACCTTGCTTGTGTAGCTGGTGGAGGAATAGAGCTTGCAATCCTCAGGATCCACGACACGGTAGAAGACGCGCTCGTCATCATCTTCCTCTTCCTCGAGGGCGACTGGCTGCAGTTTCTCTTCCTTGGCACGCGAAAGGAAAACATCCACCAAGGGTTCCAGGGCCTGAACGCCAGGGAATTCCCGGTCGCTGCGCTTGCACATCTCGTCCATCAGCAGCTTGGCCTGCGCCTCGGACACGCCGAGATTCAGGCATGCAGTGATGCCGCGGACGCGGGCCTTGCTGAACTCGAAGGCTGGCACGAAGTGCACTGCAGAGCAAGCGTCGATCAAGGCACGCTTGTACTGTCCCAGGTGGAGCAGTGCGTCTGCCCGGGTGCCCAGGAGGTCACACAGCTGCTGGGACCACTCAGATCCCCCCTGCCGGATGTCCCCGCGGCCCTTCGGCCGAGCTTGTGTGTGGCAGTCGAAGGCCCTATCCGCCATCATCAACACGACTTTCCAATGGCCACCCTTCGCAGCATTCTCCGCCTCCTGGTGGAAAAACCAGGCGCCATGCTGACAGCAGTCTGACCAGGATGGGAACTTGAGAATGTCCGGGATGGGCTCTTGCCCTTCAAAGGCTTTCCAACCTGTGGTAGGAACCTCCAGAAGCTCCGTCTTCACACCATACAGGGGCCTGCCACCACGGCCCAGGACAAAGCCATGCTTCACCTGGCCAGTCTTTGGGTTGGTGTGCGCTTCGCGAGAGAGGATGCACTCACCGAAGCGATTCTCATAAACGTCATGGTCCAGCCAGCGGCGGCTTGCGGGCTTGTACACCCCGTCAACGTCGCCACTGCCAGCATCCCGCACAAGGATGAACACTGGCTGGGAACGCTTCTGACAGCCACCACCAGCCCAGTTCTTCCCATGCGCGACTCGAAAGTCCAGGGCGCCGTTGATGCCGCTGACATCGGGGCCATAGCCGGACATGCCCCTTTACTTACGTCTTCAGAAGACTCTAATCTAGGTGACCTTGTGAGCATGTACCATCCTAAGCTATATATTCTTTAAATCCTACTGAAAACCAAAGCTTTGAAGATCGTGAGTGGGTCTTTGGGCTTAAAGCAGCCGTTGGCTTGAGTTAGAGGGTGTGACGATGTTCGGCTGTTCTGGTCGAGCATACCACGACTAGCTATTGCAGCTTGAGCCAAACTCGTTTCGGGGTGAAGGAATCCTTGAATGAGGGTGTCAGCTGAACTAACGCCTCGCGGACCCCATGAGAACCAGAACTACATCAACCACACCTCAATCCTGCCGAGGACCGCGCGTTTTCGCTCACGTCTGCCATCGGCTCTGGGGCCGGTGGTGGACTGCAGAAAGTCGTAGGGTCAGGCCAGTCGAGGGGCTTATACCTACAAGCTCAAGAAGCCTAACAGTGTTTTTTCTTCCTTTGTTGAGGGCATCATTATTATTAGCATTATCATCATCATCATCATCATAATAATTATTATTGTTATTATATATATATACAAATAACCTTTCTCTATGTCATTTTTTATATGTCTATATATTTATATGTACATATGTACATACATACATACGTACGTACATACATATATACATACATACCTGCGTACATACGGACGTACATACATACATATATGGTATGATACATATATATATATATATACACAAATGTACATAAATACACAAATAAACAAATATGTACAGATGGAGCTCCAGGTAAGGTTCCCTGAGCTTTTCTTCGCCTCCCCCCTCCCCCCCCCCCCCCCCCAGCTCTGAGAGCCTTTAGATCTATGAGCCGAAGTCCTCAATAATAACGGGAGGGAAAGGTTGGAATCTAGAGCCTGAGCCTTCCTTCAGGGTCCCAGATCTAGGACGGAGCTGGGCTGGGCGATGAGTCTGAAACTTCGGACCTCGACCCAAACATGCTGGTCTAATCCAAGGAAAAGCCAATTCTAATTACCAACAGAGCCGCCTCGGTGGAGGGGGTGATGGTGGAGCCGCCTCGATTTGGGTCCAAGTGATGCAGGGTTTCGAGATGCTTCGATTGGGGGAGCAAGGGTTTCCCAAGATCCCGCCCCTCCATGCTGGGAAGATGGAGGACCCTCCGCAACCCATCACACCCTCGGTGCACGTGGGGTACACAAAGCCAGCCGGGCAAAGAAGAAGTCCCAAGCCCACATCCATCAACACCAGATTACCAGATCGTCAGGGCGTGCACCCTCTGCACCCCATCGAGGACCCGATGCGCTGCCACCTCGCACTGAGCATTATGGTTCGCACGAATCTTCGTGTTGACAGGCTGGTATCGTGAGTAGGATGTGAGGGTTGTTGTGTTCGCGTATCTTCTCGGTGCCTTTTGCGGGCTTGCAGGCTGTGCTTGTTGAAAGGCGCATCCCGCTTTATGTTCAGAAGTGGCATGGTCTCCCACAACCTATGAACCCAAGAGCGCGGCCACAAAAACACGAGCCAAACCTCCGAATCTTCAACCTCGAACTAATTAGGACTCAAACAATACAGGAGCCTTACTTCTCACCAATGCTATCCCCTTCCATCATTGAATTCTTCTGAGTCAATCACTCTTGCCTCGCCTTCATCGCATCAGACTTTGGTCCGCAGTACCAAAAACACCGCTTCTTTCAGCACCGCGGGATCATCTGGTCGGGCTTCGCTAGACAGGCCCATGCGCGAATATTCTCAAAATCAGGATCCCCTCTTGGGTCACCCTTTAAGAATTCTAAACCCTAAACGTTATAAACCCTAAAACCCGAAACCCTACGTAAACCTACTACTAAGAACGAAGAGGAGCCACCTCGGCGAGCCGCGGAACGTCAGCCCGCAACTTGGCCACAGCCTCCTGGGCCTGGCACAATTCTTGGGGGGGGAGCGGGGGATGGGGGGGGGGGGGGGGTCTTGGGGGGGGGGGGTTTGGGGGGGTGGGCTTGAGGGGGGGGGGGGGGCTTGGGATGCGGGGGTGGTTGGCCTTCAGGGTTCAGGGTTGCAGGGTTTAGGGAGGTTTCAGGGTTTAGGGCTTCAGTTGCAAAAGCAAGTTTTAGGGATTGCGGTTTCGACGTTAAAGGATCCGCCCCCCACGCCCCCCCAACCACATCGAGATCGTAATGTCGCAGCCTCATCAAGTACTTTAAGCAGTTTTGTTTTTTCACCAAAAGCTGGATGACCAGTCTTTTGACTGCCGCACCCCAAACCCCAAACCTCAAACCCTGAACCCTACATCATTCCCCCCAAACAACTCCCCCAGACCTCCGAGAAGAGTCGCCGCTGCTCCTGGAGAGTTCGGGGGGGCACCTTAAGGCGGGGGGGGGGGGGGGGGGGGGGGGTGAGGGTTTATATAGGCTGCAGGTTTAGGGCATGAGGGCATGAGGGCATCGGGGAGTTCCCATAAATGGGGGCGCCCGAAGAAAGTCAACCTTCTTGAACTCTGCAAGCTTCGGCGTGGTGCCTCGCGCACGTGCTGCAGCGAGTCCTCACAGGAGCGAAGCCTTGGGAGGAGCTGTGAAAAGTCTAAGGTTCAGCAGTGCAAGAAATCCTGGCCAGGGCCCCTCCTTGCGCTGGGGAGTTTGTTGCGGCCGTCAACTTGGAGTTCTTTTGGTGCGCAGGGCGTGTCTCGACTCATGAGTTGTGATCATTGCGGTTCTAATCAGGCTTGCTCACAACAGCAACATGTTGTAGGGCTTCTGTCTTTAGGGCAAAGCGGTTCCGATCAATGATGCAAATGACGCAAATGACCGAGCAAGAACTGGAAGAGATTGAGTAAACCTGAAATGGTCGAATGCGAAAGCTATGCTGTAGGGTCTTCGATGGTCAATGATAAAAAAAAGCTGAACAACTCGCAAAACGACTGTATATGAAGCTCTTTGGATGGGTTAAGAAGGTTAATGTTGATTCTCGGTTGCCCAGTAACTTAGGTAGTAGCGGCTGCCTGTTCTTTGCCTCACAGAAAGGGCAATGAGGGTACCATACCGGCATCATCGCGGGTCCCCAGCATGCCCCCCCCCCCCCCCAACTTTTCTTAGCCAAGCTGGGATGCTGAGGTGGGTTTGCGATTATAAACCCGTCCTGGCGGGGGTGTTCTCATAAGGATGTTGAGGTAATTTGCTGCGGAGGTGTCGAACTAAATAAATGGGTCCCGGGAAAGGGGGGGTTCTCAAAAGGATGTCGCGGAATTTACGTACGGGGCACCCTCAAAAAACATGCTTCCTACAGCTGTGGAAGGATTAGGGCCGCATAGCAGCTAGCAGCTAACAGCGACGTCCAAATCAACCCCGGCTTGGGCTTTCAGGATGCATGTTGGGTGTTGACCTTTGTGTGACATATACCTGCAAGCACAAGCACAGACGCTTTTTCCTCACTCTGCGTGATAGAATGCCGAATACTGCTTGGCGGACCGGGCAGAAACTTCCCATGCGAGAGAATCGGCTGCACATGAACATCCAGGCTGCAACTTCAACTGCACGATACGTGAAGCACCCATCGGTGTTTATAGACTTCATAGCCACACCAAAAAGTAAGCACCCCACCCCCCCCCCCCTCCCCCCCCCTCCCCCCGTGCGCCTTGCGGCGTAAAACCCGAACCCTGAGCAGAGTGAAACCCGAACCCTGAACAGAACGGCATGGCTAGACACTCAAACTGTTAAGTCCAACTCGTTCTTTCTCTACAGCTGAGGGTTCACAGGCTACTACGACTGGCACCCGGCAATTTCTACGGCACCATGGTTCATTCTTAAACTACAAAGCGTGCCGGCAGGATGCTTAACAGCAAAAACATGTGGTGCTGGATGCCTGTGCGTGGCGCGAAATCTCCGCAATTCATAAGAGGGGAGATGCTGGGTCATGTTCTTCTTCATGTAGGCAGATGCCCTGCAATCCTACAAATTTCAAGGACCCCTCCCTCGCAGCCCCTCCTCATCGCAGAGCCCCTCTGCTTTCTCGGATCAAAACCCTCGTGAAAAGCGGCGCGGCTCACTCCTGGGCCCCCTCTCAAAAGGCTTGGGAGGAAGGGCTCCTGCCACTCCAGGGGCTTGTGTCTCGCATGCTTGCGTTTTGGGAAGCCTCGAGGCGATTCAGTCATTCGTGGAGTTGCGGTGCCTGAGAGAGACCTTTTGTGCAGTGTGGAATCAACCGCTCTTGACAGATATCCCGCAGCCCAAATCCCGGGAACAATCCCTGCGCGGGCCTCGGTACACCGCAAATCCTGACTCCAAGCCCAAAGACCATGGCGAATTACCTATCAAAACCCTAAACCCTCCTGCGCCGTTGCGGTCGGTCTATCGGCGCTTCTTCTTGCTTCCCGGCTTCGAGAAGGCCCAGCTCACGTCCAGTTTGTGCTCCAAGAGCGTGTTGCCATCCATGGCCTGCAGGTTGCTTGGGCTTTCTTAGGGTTTAGGGCTTTAGGGTTTAGGGTTCCATCCATGGCCTCAGGTTGCTTGGGCTTTGGTGGGGTTCAGAGCCTACAGGGACCATGCCCAGTCCCATCTGCGCAAGATATGTCCGTCAGCAGAGGAAGGTTTCTCCCCGGGGTCGTAGCGACCAGTGCTTCACTGTTGGCAGGGAACTTGCAAGAATAGAGTGCGCAGGCCGCTTTTTTTGCATCGCCACCAAGTTGTTTCTGCTGCTTGGTCTTCCAACACTGGAACTTGAAGACTTGTTTTGGCCTTCCGACTACTGCTTGTTTCAAGAGACTTCAACACATGCGCCTTGTATCAGACAAGAGAACGTAAGGGAGCCTCGCGATATATCTCCGCTTGGGGTGCCCTCAAGCACAAAGAAGCCCAAAGAGTTGTAAGTTATAAGGCAGAAAGGCGGTCCTTGATGGCCGCATCCGCTTCCTGCTTATTCTCATACTCGATGAAAGCATAGCCCTTCACGAAGCCTGGTACGGCTTCCGCTTCGGGGATTTTAGGGAAGTGCTCCATCAGCCCATTCCGGATCCAGGGTGCTGCAACCAGAGGCTGACCTAATGCCCCCCTGAACCCCGAAGCCTTTCTTTCAACTCAAAGCTCCCCGCCCTGAAACACAGATCATGAGCTTCATCGCACCTGTGCGGCGATCCAAGTTGAGGTGCAAGTTCCTCGGCTCGGCTGAACAACGCAAGAGCCAGCACATCTCTCTCCCCGTCTCTGTCCCCCTGTTTCTCGCATCTATATCTATATCTCGCACCATGCCGGTAGCTGTGCTTCGCAACTTACGGCAAACTACCGCTGCCCTTGCAATGCTCCAGATCCGGGTTGTCAGCAGTCAACTTGGAGTTGTGTAGTTTTCGGAGAATTGGGCCTATAGAATGCAACATCATAGCGTGGTGTAATGTATTATGATATGCTATTGCCATTGCCTGAAGAGGGGCATTCTGCAAGAGTGCAGATCCCCGAGTTCATTTGATAGAGGAACTTTACGAACTCTATTCATGATATAGGGGATAGGATTAGGGGGACCCTTGGGTTTATAGACCATCTGAGAAAGGTCCTTGTTTAAGAGAGCCAGAAGAGGGTTAACAAGGGGTTCCCTTTTAAGGGTCCCCCTTATCCTACCTAGGCGCTGATACTAGTTCATACTCAAACTAACTAGATAGTCTGTGTTAGATTTGGTGGTCAATACTTTTGGCTGGCGTATCAAGGGGGTGGCAAAAATGTACCTATATATATATATATCTACGTATGTATATGCCTTTTTGACTTAGCGACTTCGTGTTAGCTGTTCATGGCGATAGCTCGATTACAAGTAAACAGTCATTGCTCTGCTCCAGCTTGCTCCGGACATCTGGCAAAGCACCGCTGCCGACACAAGAAACTCCGCGCCAAGCTTCTTGATGTCTCCGTATTCCGAAAAGGCCTCGAAGATGTCGTCTTCCTGTGCCTCCTCGTGGACGCCAGACACCTCGGTGAAGACCAATAGCGTGGCAACAGTGACCAAGGTGTGCTGCAACGCGCTCAAGGGGGCTCCGCATAAGCCGGAAGCAAGCTCGGCCTACGGGGATCTGCAGGATCCGCCAAGGCACAATAACAACCCAGCCCTCGATGGAACGCGCGGCCCCCGTCTCGTCATCGTCGTCGTCGAGCCTCTCGAACTTTCCGGCCTTGCCCGCATACCTATCGTCCTCCTGCGCAGGGTTCCTACGCATTCACTCCCTGTGAACGAACCCTAAGCTCTAAAGCCAAAGCGCTGCAGTTTTGCCTCTCCTGGTCCCTCTCCGAAGTTCCCAGGCACCCGAACCTCGAATGGCTGAATCCCGAACCCGAACTCCCTGACTCCTCACCGCCACGGCCCTTCATCCTTCGGCCGGCTGGGCGGGCACCCTCCTCGGCAACCTCGTCCTTGGCTTAAGATGGCAGCTTTTCTGCTTTCTGACAGGTGCGGTGGAGGAGGGTGGGAAAAAGGTGTTGCAGTGCTGTTGCGGTTCTCATGCTTATGTGCATCTGGAAAGTGCTCGTACCCTACCATACCTGAAGTTCCTGAAGATGGGCGTAGGACTCACATAATGCAGCAGAATGCAATGCAGCTGGGAGGCATCGTAGTCCACGTCCATGGTGAAGGACAGCGTGTAGGAAACGGGAAACAGGACCGGGTCGAGGCTCGAGCCCAAGAGCGTTCGGGAAGGGTCTTCTACACCTTTCCCCAAAAAGGTGGTTTTTGTTATGCCACCCGCTTAGCTGACCTCTCGGACACTCTGCAGGGGAAAGTACGGGTGGGGTTTAGGGTTTAGGGTTTAGGGTTTAGGGGTAGATTAAGGCATATTAAGGCTCCGTTCGGAGCTGCTCAGACGGCATCCAAGCACCATCTGTTTTTGCAAGGCCCTGCATGCTCGATTCAAGCAAGCCCCACATCCGAAACCCTTTTCGCGCCAGGGCTCTCTCTATCCCTAAACCTTAAACTCCAAACCCCAAACCCCAAACCCTAAACCCTAAACCCTCCTGCGCCGTTGCGGTCGGTCTATCGGCGCTTCTTCTTGCTTCCCGGCTTCGAGAAGGCCCAGCTCACGTCCAGCTTGTGCTCCAAGAGCGTGTTGCCATCCATGGCCTGCAGGTTGCTTGGGCTTTCTAAGGGTTTAGGGTTTAGGGTTTAGGGTTTAGGGTTTAGGGTTTAGGGTTTAGGGTTCCATCCATGTCCTCAGGTTGCTTGGGCTTTGGTGGGGTTCAGAGCCTACAGGGACCATGTCCAGTCCCATCTGCGCAAGATATGTCCGTCAGCAGAGGAAGGTTTCTCCCCGGGGTCGTAGCGACCAGTGCTTCACTGTTGGCAGGGAACTTGCAAGAATAGAGTGCGCAGGCCGCTTTTTTTGCATCGCCACCAAGTTGTTTCTGCTGCTTGGTCTTCCAACACTGGAACTTGAAGACTTGTTTTGGCCTTCCGACTACTGCTTGTTTCAAGAGACTTCAACTAATGTGCCTTGCATCAGACAAGAGAACGTAAGGGAGCCTCGCGATATATCTCCGCTTGGGGTGCCCCCAAGCACAAAGAAGCCCAAAGAGTTGTAAGCTATAAGGCAGAAAGGCGGTCCTTGACGGCCGCATCCGCTTCCTGCTTATTCTCATACTCGATGAAAGCATAGCCCTTCACGAAGCCTGGTACGGCTTCCGCTTCGGGGATTTTAGGGAGGTGCTCCATCAGCCCATTCCGGATCCAGGGTGGCAACCAGAGGCTGACCTAATGCCCCCCTGAACCCCGAAGCCTCTCTTTCAACTCAAAGCTCCCCGCCCTGAAACACAGATCATGAGCTTCATCGCACCTGTGCGGCGATCCAAGTTGAGGTGCAAGTTCCTGGAATCGGCTGAATAACACAAGAGCCAGCACATCTCTCTCCCTGTCTCTGTCCCCCTGTTTCTCGCATCTATATCTATATCTCGCACCATGCCGGTAGCTGTGCTTCGCAACTTACGGCAAACTACCGCTGCCCTTGCAATGCTCCAGATCCGGGTTGTCAGCAGTCAACTTGGAGTTGTGTAGTTTTCGGAGAAATGGGCCTATAGAATGCAACATCATAGCGTGGTGTAATGTATTATGATGTGCTATTGCCTGAAGAGGGGCATTCTGCAAGAGTGCAGATCCCCAAGTTCAAGGGTGTTGCAGAAAATTATATATATATATATACATATATATGTATATAGATATATATATATATATATATATATACATATACATACATACATACATACATACATACATACATATATATATATATATATATGACTTTGTGTGTTCATGGCGATAGCTCGAAGACAAGTAAACAGTCATTGCTCTGCTCCAGCTTGCTCCGGACATCTTGCAAAGCACCGCTCCCTCTGAAAACGACTTGCTTTTGCCGCGCCAAGCTTCTTGATGTCTCCGTATTCCGAAAAGGCCTCGAAGATGTCGTCTTCCTGTGCCTCCTCGTGGACGCCAGACACCTCGGTGAAGACCAATAGGGTGGCAACAGTGACCAAGGTGTGCTGCAATGCGCTCAAGGGGTCTCCGCATAAGCCGGAAGCAAGCTCGGCCTACGGGGATCTGCAGGATCCGCCAAGGCACAATAACAACCCAGCCCTCGATGGAACGCGCGGCCCCCGTCTCGTCATCGTCGTCGTCGAGCCTCTCGAACTTTCCGGCCTTGCCCGCATACCGATCGTCCTCCTGCGCAGGGTTCCTATGCATTCCCTCCTTTTGAACGAACCCTAAACTCTAAAGCCAATGCGCTGCAGTTCTCGTTGCCAAAACCCCAAACCCCAAAATCTCCCCTGCAAACCCTGTTCGCCAATCCTCCTTGAGCTGCAGCCCGGCTTCGTAGGATCCCTTACCTCTCAGAGTCCCTCTCCGAAGTTCGCAGGTCCCCGAACCTGAATCCGAAAGGCTGAACTCCCTGACTCCTCACCGCCACGGCCCTTCATCCGTCGGCCGGCTGGGCGGGCACCCTCCTCGGCAACCTCGTCCTTGGCTTAAGATGGCAGCTTTTCTGCTTTCTGACAGGTGCGGGGGAGGAGGAGGGGCGTTACAGTGCTGTTTCGGTTCTCATGCTTATGTGCATCTGGAAAGTGCTCGTACCCTACCATACCTGAAGTTCCTGAAGATCAGAGATACTTGGGGCTCTCCACAAACTTTGGGCCCAGGACTCACATAATGCAATGCAATGCAATGCAATGCAGCTGGGAGTCATCGTAGTCCACGTCCATGGTGAAGGACAGCGTGTAGGAAACGGGAAACAGGACCGGGTCGAGGCTTGAGCCCACGAGCGTTCGGGAAGGGTCTTCTATACACCTTTGGGGTTTATAGGGTTCAAGTTAAAAAAACTTCGAGTTTCAGGGTGTGCACAGTTAGTCGCGGCAGCCCTGCCCAGAATCGCTTTCCACTGACCCCACAAATCCTCATATACCCATCAACCCATCGTGATCCTAAACACTCAAGCCCTTCCACCATCCTCATATATCCCTCCAGCCTATGAAGATCTGGGTGCCCGGCTGCCGCGCCAGGTCCGCGCGTGCTGCGGCCTCGTAGTCTAGATGGTCTCTACGGGGGCCTTCTAGGCACAGCTGTATAGAGACTCCTCGAATTGCGCCATGAGCTTGGAGCTTCGTAGTCCTACCCGACAACTTCCGGCCGAATCGTCACTAAGACTGATTAAGAAATGGCATGAAATGGCAGCAAGTTCATGGGCTCAACAGGGCCCGGGGCCTGACATTTAGGATTTCCCCAGCTCTGGCATGGTCTCCTGTTTTGCTCCCTACGCTACACTGCAGCCGTCTTCGGACATGAATGGCGACGTCATCTTAAAAGTTCACGTCGTGCTTCATGATGATCGACTGCATCTGCGGAGTCCGCGAGAAGGAGATGGCTTCCAACCCGGCCATGTTCCGCACGTTGACCTGGGCCGCAAGATCCAGCAGCAAGGGGCAAGGGGGCTCAGGGATGTTACCAAGAACTTCAGCGATCGCCGGGCCACACACTAGACTCACCAGACCACGAAGTTCAGGGTTTGCATACCGAACGGCATTTCCATGGACACCCGGAATCACCAACTAGGACCCTGAGCATCCCCGAGACCCGGATCTTCTTATTTGTTTTTCTGTGGCCAAGATGCCAAGGCCCCGAACTCCAAGAGCTTCGTGACAAGGTCGAAGCGATCCTGACCGCAAATGGTGTCAGGTCCAGGGTTGCAGGTTGGCTCCCCACAGCCTCAACCTCAATTTATCTAGGATCGGGCTCCAAATATACCACCAGAGTGAGATGGCACTTGTGACCATCCAGCTCTGACGCCGTCACAAACATCACTGCTGTCACTGAAGAGTAGGGGCCGGGTGACCGAGCTAACGACTTCCTTCGCGAGAAACACATGACAGCCACCGAAGTCTGAGCCCTCATATCTATGCCACGGCAACTGGTCTCAAGCGTAAGATATGGCTGTGGGTCTCAGCTTTAGATATACAGGGCTGCGAATGGCAAGATCGACAAACAGACGCCTCCGGGCAGGGCCAGTTGCATGGTGGAACCAATGTGGCCTCCTATCTAAAAAGCTGGGCAATTCATCCAGTGGCTTTTACCGACTTGCTGCATCATGCGCCAATTGGCAGAGACAGGCAGACTCCACCTGCTATGAACCCCAACCCGAGATCCCAACCCTACCGTGCCAGCTGCAAAAACCTTGCTCGCTTGCCCAGGAATCTAGGTAGCAAAGGGGTGGCCTTCTTTGGTTGTAAAAGGGGCTTAACAGAAGGGATCCTAACTCTAAAGGCACAGCTGAACCGCCAGGCATTGTCCCATGCCTTGGCCACGGCATCGTTGATGGCCACATGGCCCTGGTCGTCGGAGCTGTTGGGATTTGCCTTGCCTTGACACAGGATTCGCAATGTCCCCTCGGGTTCATGGGAATCTGGAAGCAGGTCTATCATCGTACAAGGGCCCTCTGTTTCGAGTGAACGCTCGCGTGGGCAAATTCCCTTTCCAACTCATGCGCCCATGTGGTGAGGATTGTGGGGTCTCCCGCGCTATGAAGACTGGCGACATTCCTTTCTTTCAGGCAAGGTTGCTTCAGCCCTTTCCCCAAATTCATCAGCATTCAATGCTCAATAGAGTTAAGATGTGGACCTTCTGTTCTCAAAAGTTTGGGGCTTATGGAGCGAGAAGTTTGTAGAGCAGACTTTGATGGGCTCTGAGGTTCAGAGCTTAAAGGCCTCTAGGGGCGTTTAGCTCTTCGGACCCAACTCTAAACCCTGAATAGCCCTTTTTAAACCTGGAAGCTGCTTCATTTGAAGCTGGACTTGCTGACTGCCAGACGCCTGCCTATCCTCGCCTTCTTGACGAGAAACAACCAACCCGAAATTCTCGTCAGGTCAGGGTGCCTTTGAGGAGCAGCTCTGCTGCCCCCGCATGGCCGTTTCGCACCGCGAGGTGCAGTGGGTTGGTTTTTGTGAGGTCCTCCGAGCTGACTTGGGCTTTGAACACATGGATGAATAGACGTAGAGAGAGACGCATGCATGCAGTTACATATATATGTGCATATATCTCTTCTACTTCTTCTTCTTCTTATTCTTCTTCTTCTTCTTCCTCTTCTTCTTTTTCTTCTTCTCCTTCTTCTACTTCTACCCAGCGAAGGGGCCGCCCTTGGGGAGAGGCCCCGGCCGCGGCGGCACGCTGCTCTGTCTGTCACGTGTGAAAGTGACCCCCCGTTTTGGGTGTCGTGGTGGCTGGGCTTTCAGGACTTGAAAGTCCTGGTCCCACATTGCATTGCTCCTCCCAGTGGGTCCCCCTCACTCTCTCACACTGTCGCTGTCACTGCCACTCTCTCGCGCCCACCAGATACTGTTCAACCGCCCAACTTAAAGTTCTCAGGAGTCTGGGCACTCTACACATGGGAGTTTACGATGATCAGGGGCCCCTGATATTGTTCCGACTCCCGCCTGGACAAATGCAAGCCGTGTTTGTGTACAGCCCATGGCCCCTCAGGGAAGTGGAGATAAGAAGTGTTTAGGATGCACCTCAGGCCACAGGTCCTCCACGCGGGCGTCGGCATTCTTCTCCAGCAAGAGCCTCAGACTCTGAAGGCATCATTCAGCCAGAATTGCCTGTGACGGCTTGTAGCGGAGACTGCAGTCCATCACGCTTACGTGCCCGGAAATTTTCCCAGAAACCCTGAAAAAAACAGCAATCGGTCAGGCAGTTTATACTGGCTTGGACGGCCAAACTGTAAACCCTGATAGCTCCAAAACTGGGAGGGCCAGTGCCACAACAAGTAGCTGCACCACCGAGGCAAAGCCCATCTGAGCAGCTGCATGGAGAGCCGTTCTTCCAGTTCCATCTCGTACTTCTGAGCTAACTTCTGCATTTTTTCTGAAGAGGTACTTGCAGATGTCAAGGTGGCCAGCATTGGCAGCCTGAGCTGTCGAGGTCTCAGATTTCTTGGCAGGCCTTGAGCCCACCCGTCACTGAGTATGCTAGCTGCTCACTTAGCTTTTTTGCCGGACAGGTGCGAAAAGCAAAAAAGCAAGAAAGCCACCAGCCAAGGAGCCGCTATCAAAGGCGTGACCCCAATATCTGGCTCGGGCATGTTCACATCCGCCTTGGCCTGGCCCAGCAGCTTTGCACCCTGGACCCCAATCTTCGTGTTGAAGCCCCTGCCTAAGACATGGAAAAACCGAGCAAGGGGGCTGGAAACCATCCCGTTCTCGCCTGCCTGGATCAGTTCGGCAGCCACTGTGAGGTTGCCATTCTCGCAGAGGCGGACCAAACAACGGGCAGCCAGGGCCATGCCATCAAAATCATGGACCTGCGTGAAGTCCTGCGGCAAACCCCGTAGCGAACACTGAAGACTGCCCATGAAGTCAACGTGAAGCCATGATGGATGTCGCCCTCATCAATCACATCACCACCATCAGTACTATCACCATCACCATCACCATCACCAGCACTATCACCATCACCACCACCACTACCATCGCCACCACCGCCTTCGCCTCCGTATCCACCAGAGCCACCGACACCACCAACAAGCACCACACAAACACACACGCATGCATGCCTTGCCCACATTACATACATTCACGATTCCTCTCTTATATGTATATTCAAATATCGCCCACTGCTCCCGCACCCGCCCGGTGCCAGTCCTGGTTGACGTCGAAGCCATTCTGTTCCTCCACCGCGCCGCTGGTCCGCGGCTTGGGTGTGAATTTGGCCGCTGTTGTGCCTTAATTGGGGTGTAAGGGCTTAGGGTTTACTCTTTTGCCTCCTGCCAAACCCTTAACTTTGATTGAGACTGGGCCTCATAAAACAGAATGACCAGAACCCCCTTCCAGCCTTACAGGTACCACTTTGTCACTCGGGATTTCAGATGCCAGCTGCCGTTCGTCAGTGCGGCAGGCTTCTCGTCGCCGGCCGCCGCGTGGTCCTGGCTTCCAGGGTCCAGCAGCCCAAACCCGAAGGGTGGAGGGTGCTCGGGTTATTCTTCACTGGCTTGAATTTCGGGTTTAAGGTCATTATGAAGTTATCAGCTACGCAGGAGGCCAGCTAAAAAGCAGCAGAAACCACAAAAACCCAAGCCTCAAACGCAAACAACACCCATTCTTGGATACATTCCTCCCGGTCTTAAAAACGAACCCACCCCACCCCCCCCCCCCCGGCCCCCCCCCCGCTAAATCCCCCCCGCTAAATCGATGCCTCCGCCCCGCCCCCAGCACCAAAAGCTCCCTGAACCCTAGACCCTCAACCCTCGACCCCTTTACTCCCTGGGCTCCTGCAGGACTTTCCGCAGGCTGGACATGAGCTGCCTCGGCCCCCCACCCCTCCCCCCAAAGTGCCCGGTTGAACCTTTAGCTAGATTTTTGGTGCGGGCCAAGATAAACCAGACGTACATACAAACATACAAACATACAAACATACATACATACATACGTACATACATACATGCATGCATACATACGTACGTACATGCATGCATGCATACATGTTTCTGTTTCTGTTTCTGTTTGGCAGTCAAAGTCCAACTACGGGACGTTGCCCAAAAATCATGCTGAATTCTAAGATGAAACAAGCAGCGACGATAAGTCGTGGGAATGGGCGGAGAGCAGAGCGTTAGGGGACTGCACGAAGAGGGGGCACTCTCCACAGCGAGAGCGCAGGCGGAAGCTGTCTCGGTTCGCCTTCCCCTGCATGGACATATTGCCCTACCCACAGTAGAATTGTCGTCGACGGTTGATACCGTCGCTGCATCTGTTGGAGGGTGATGTCCTCACCTGCTGAGAGGACCACTTCCTCATAAGTCGGTCGCCTCGGCCCAAGGGCTTGCGTCCAAGGCTCAGTCGGGGCGTGCCACTGCCAGTGACCTGCTGCCACTTTGCGACGAGTTTTTCTGTCTGCCTTTTCCAAGTCTCTGACTTGCGCAGGTGTGGCCGGCGGCATGAGGTATGCAAGTCTCCAAAGGCATCGGTGAGACGTGCGGAGATGATGCTTGACGCGGTCGATGGAATGGAAGACCCGGAGACAGGCTTGACAGTACTCCCCGAACGCGAACATCCTTGAGGGGGCAAAGAGCTCATGCCGTCGAGCCTGGTGGACTGCAAGCTGTTGAAAGGACTGGAAGGAGGCAGCGCAGCAAAAGCAGGGATACGGTAGGTCCGCTGGTGCTGGGGGAGGCTGGCATGCTCGGCGGTCCGTCTGTTCCCTAAGCCTGTTGGTTGCGGCAGGCAACTGGTCAAGGAAAACCTTCGTGGCCTCACGACAGATGCGCATCCACGTCCCTGGGCTGGAACGTTCCAAGTGCAGCAAGCCCTGCAGGACCGTTCCTGCACCTTGCAGCTGGCAATGCCTTGGGACGAACTCCGACACCACGGCATAGTCGTCAAGCACACAGGCCAACCAAGAAGTTCTGGGGAGCAGTTCGTACTCCAATTGAAGCCACCTCCAGGCCAAGGGGTTGGCCAGGAGCACTAAACGCTTGAACAAGGAAGCCCTTGCAGCAGCAAGAGCCAGCCGAGGGGAAGTGGCAGCGGCCTGTTCCAGGACAGTATAGGCGTGAGGCAGGTGCTCATCTGGGCTGGTGCGTTTCCAGAGGGCCCTCCACAGAAAAACATAAGTCCTGGCCCAAAAGCGTGCAGGCGGGCCCGACAGGAGGGGCAAGGCTCCGGCGCCCGTGGTGAACTTGGACAACACACATGAGCGGAGCATAGTGGCCCTGGTGTGCAACGGGAAGTCTTTGCAAGAGTAGAAGCGACTGCGAAGCGGCTTGAGTGCTCCCCGTGCCTGCGAAGCTCGGTGCTGCACTTCTGGCATCAGAAGGTTATCAGCGGTAACCACTCCCCCAAGATGTTTGTATGCCTGGACGACCGGAAGTTGAATGCACCCTACCGCACGGCTTTGCGCCGTAAGAGCTTGTCCGTCGGGAGTGGCTGCGGGGTGTGAGGCAACTTGGTAGCGCCAAGGCAGAGACAACAGCGCCGCCGTCTTGGCAGCTCCGTATCCGAACTCCATGCCAAAACCAGCTGCGTGGTCCGCAAGTGTAGACACAGTGGCGGCAACATTACTGATAAGGCAGTTGGGGTCGCTGTGGGAGCAAGGATAAAGGAGATCGTCCGCCCAAGTGAGAAACGGAGTATCAAGTGCCGCGGGCTCGTTTCCAAGAAGAGGGGGCCCCTGCAAGGCCGGGGTCGGAAAGCCCAGACCCTGGTCAGCCAGAAGCTTGCCAGCCGTGGTAAGGTAAGCTCCAAATCCCAGCCCAAATAGGACGTCTGCAGCTGGGTTTCCTGGCTGCGTGCCTCGGAAAGTGGCAGTGAGCTGGGGCAACGGGTCCACGCGAAAGAAGGTACCGTGCGTGAGGTCAGCAGTCAACTTGGTCAGATGAACTGGCTGTGACGTGGTGGCAAGCACACAGACGCGTTGCAGTTGCTCCTTAAGCTCGATCAACGCAGGGGCGGGAACGCCAACCTTCCAGAAAAGCCGCAGCAAAAGCTCATCAGTCTGCTCGTCTTCACTTCCCACGACGATTTCACGCACCAAGGAATAAAAGGCAGCTCTGACATCGATGAAAAGGAGCGCGGCCGGGCGCCTGGAAGCAGAGATGGTGGACCAAAGGGATCTGGCTACGCAAGCAACCGCATCAGTGCCTATCCCTGGTAGCGCACCAGCCTGCAGGGGGCGCGCCACCTCCCTTAAAGCCAACAAGAGCCGGGCTCTCAGATATCGGTGAAAGACCTTTGCCTCAATGTCGGCAAGAAGTATGGATCGATAGTCAGCAGCTTGAAGGGCGGCGCCAGCCTTTTTTGCCAAGGCAAACAAAACTCCGCCTCGAAACGGCGTAGGTTCACGGGTCGCTAGTGCCGCCTTGAGGTATAACGGATACAAATGTCTGGCAGTCTGTGGCGTAGCGCCTCTCAGAAGCTCGGCCGAGACAGTGCTGGAGCCAGCAGCCTTGCCCGTTTTGAGGCCCAAGATGATCGTCTCGATCTCGGCCAGGGTTGGCAAGGTGCGCACATCGAACACCACGCCGAATCTCACCGCATTTTTTGTTTGTTGCCAGGCCAACTGGTGGGCTAACTGTCCTGCCGAAATCTTGTCGCCTGCCTCTAGCTGGCCAAAGTGCTCCCTCCATCTCTCGCATCTTGCAACAGAATCGGTCGCCAGCGTTCCATCCTGCTGTAAAACAGCAGGTAGGGGCGTCACTCCCTTGGACTTTCTTGCCGCAGCAAGCTGCGGAAAAGCGCGTTTAAGGGCAGCGTGCGCCTGCTTGGGTGAGGCACGCAAATCCGCTTTGCTGGCATCATTGGCGAGGCTGTTGAGGTAGTTAACTCGGTCCTGTTTGACAGCAAGCCGGAGGCGCCGTGCCGCTGCTCTGAGTTCGAACACGGCCCTAAAGAGAGTCGCGCGTCTCTTCAACACCCAGATGGCATGCCTGGTAGCAGTTTGCCGGCTTAAGTGAAGTTGGCGGGCATGCAGGTACAGGGCCGCAAAAGCTCCAAGTTTGTGGATTCTGTCAAGGTCCATCTCGGCCCTGCGAAGGTCTGCCCTCAAGGTCGCACGGCTCTTGACCAGGGCGTGGGTGTCGGCAGAAAGATATGGCTGCTGTGGCTGAGGCTCAGAAGGCTCGAAAGCAGTGTCGTAGGCATTGCACAAGGCAGTCGTGCACTGCGCCGCGTGCGCATCAACTTCCACAAGCCAGGTGGCCGACTGGCCATACCCAGAGAGTAAGGTGGCAAAGGCATTCCATTCTTCAGCCGTAGCGGTGGGCGGCGGCCTGCGCGCCGGCGGCCTGGTAGAATACGGTGAGGCATCAGGCCTCCGCAGGAAGGCCAAGCTGAGCCATGCCGGTTGGTGGTCCACGACAGGATGCAAAAGCTCGAAATCGTAGAGGACTCGGCTGGCAGTGACGGTGGCGAACCAGTGACACGGTACGGCTATGTAGTCGAGTCTGTGTTTGACTCCATACGGCGAACGCCATGTCCAGGACTCGCCTGAGTGTATGTTGGCGAAAGTCGCCGGCAACGACAAGTTATGTCTGGAGAGGAAATTGTGCCATGCTGTTCCAGCAGGGTTCTCCTCCTCCGCGTCCAGCGCGCCAACGTGAGGGGTCTCTACGGATCCCAGATGCGCGTTCGCATCTGCAAGTATCAGCAAATCGTAGTGGGAGGGAATTGCACGACGTTCCTGACTACGACTCATCCAAAATGCCTCGGCCGCAAGGTCAGTGGGGCTGGTTGTGTGAGGAGCATGTGCCACAAGTATAGCCAGATTGAGTCCCGGCGCTGTCATTGTTATCCAAAGATGGCGCGGGGAGGACGACAGCGCAGTAAAGTAATGACGCTGCAGGCACAGTGTCTGCTGGCCACGCGTGGCATACGCAACATCTCTGCTAGCCCAGAGGCGCAACCATACTGTCCTGCCGGCGTGCACGTTGACTGGAAAATCCAGTAGCGCGCGTTTGCTCGAGCTTCGGTGTTCCGCAGTCTAGTTTCCTGGAGTCCTGCGAAGAGCACGCCTCTGTCCGCCAGCTGTTGCATGAGTAAGGCTTGCTTGCCGACAACAGCAAGGCCTTCGGGGGGGCCACAACTGTCCTTCAAAGACAGAACATTGGCCGTGAGTGCGTCGACGCGCACCTGAAGCTGTGGGCCGGTCTCGCGGCCCGCGGCGGCGGGGGACTTGGCCCTATCCGGCAGGGGGGAAACATGCGGTGATTTGGTCTGCAAGATACTGGCCTCTGTTTGCAGCGCTCCAAGACAAGGGAGATCAGGAGCGGAGGTTATAGCTAGCCAGAGCCAATCTCGAAGCGGATGTGCAGCGAGGGAAGCTGGCCATGTCGGCCTGCGACCAACAAATGGGCCATGCCCCGCTCGGACTGCTTTGGCAATAGAGTCAACGAACTCATTGTGCGCCTCGCCCCGGTGGGAGTGCTCGTGCCGGTATTCGAGTTCGACCAGATTGGACAGGATCTGTCGCAGCAGCACAGCAAGCGCTGCCATACCCTGTTGATCGAGGTCACCGCGCGCCGGCTTGGATGATCCAGCAGTGCCCATTCCAGCTGCCGCACAGTCAAAGATGAAGGTGACCTGCTGAACTCCTCTGTGGGCAAGGGCAATGGCCCACACGTGCGCCCAGGTGAGTGCAAGAAGCTCAGACTCAAGAGCATCTGCCCTAGACTCCCCTATGTAGAACTGACTGGTAGCTGTTGCTGCTTGAAAGGCGGCATAACCCAGCAGTCGTTCCTGTTCCTGGTCGTTTGCGAAGGCTGCGAAAGCACCTGCAACCGGGGCGTCACGATGGGCGGCAGCAGCGAGTCTGCCTGCCGATCCGTCTGTATAAATGTTGACCTTGCTAGGAAAGTCTGGATTGGCGGCGTATCTAGCAGGAGTTTTGCGCAATAGCTCTCTGGCAGTAGCATGCAAGGGAACCGTGTCCAAGAGGTCAGGGTCGGAGCAGTGCCAAAGGCTGTCTTTTTCCTGGTCAAAGAGGCTGCGAAACTGGGTCGCGGCAAGCTGAAGCGGCGAGGGAGGGAGGAGTTCTTCCAACTGCAGCTGCTGCTTGGGGGCAGAGGTGGAGGTCAGGCTCTGGTGACCACTTGCTTCTTGCTGAGGGTGTCTAGCTGTTGCTTGTCCGCCCTCCTCAGATAGAACTTCCAGCAGGGTCCATGTGTGAAAGTAAATGGTATCCCTGTCCTGCGAGGGTACGCCATCTAACACGGTGCACAAGCGCAAGCAACCGTCAACTGCAAGTCCATTTATGTCCTGGATGTAAAACCCTGGCTCAGTTCTCTGGTCATTGTCACAAGCAACGGCATCACTGGTAGCCGTGTGAAAGGCAGTGTCGGCAACATGTGACATCACACGCGGTGACAATGCAGAAAAGTCCCTGAAGACAACACCAGTGGCCGGATCCTGGTTTGGCAACAATGGCACAGCGTCACAAACCCACGGCAGGTGTGCCAAGCAAGCTACTCCTAAGTACGTAGGCTGACATAGGAGACCAAAAAGTAGGCCTCTGACAACTGCAACAACGAGGACGGATGTCCGCAAGGCGCGGTAAACAAGGGCGTCGGCATGTGCGTTGAAAGGTGACTGGGGCGAACCGACCATTTCTTTGGAAGCCTCATGGGAACAAGCAAGTCCAACACGCCAGTCCTGATTTGTTTTTGCAGGGGTGGGTAGCCTCGAAGGTGAGCCGTCAGAGGCCCTTGAGCGTTGTGTCCTTCCACGCATCCACTTGCAAAGAACTTTAAATCGGGCTGGTGCGGGGAGCTGTTGCACATGGGTGCGTTGGAGTACGCAACCAACTCCAAGAGTATCTGCTGCCTGAATGCTGAGGGCGGCGAATGCTAGGCACATGTGAGCGTGAGGACCACATATTTCCCTTGCTGCTCGGAGAGCCGGGTCGGCGTTGCACGAGCCTCCTTGCAAACGGCAGCCTCTAAGCAGCAGAGCCAGAAGTGCTGCAGTGGCAAAAGCGGTCCATGAGAGTAGCATGGCTCTGCAGAGGGCCTCGGTGTCACTCAACCACTGAGCATTGGGGCTCGTGAGTCCTGCCGGACATGTGCTCATCCTCTCATGGGAGAGCTGCGACTGGGAGCAGGCTGCACGAACCTCACGCAGAATGGACGTACTGTTAGGTTGTGAAGGAGTGACATTGAGGACACAGCAGCAGAAACCAGCGCCTTGCTGACTAACTGTGCCAGGCTGCAAGCAAGTGCACATATCAAGTCTGGGAGTCAACACAAGTGGTTGCAAGGGCATAGGCCAGGCGAAGGTCGTGCGCACACCAAGCAGATTAGCAAGAAAGGGCTCAGTGTCAGTGAGCAAACGAGTCGGACGTCGACTTGCGTGGGTCGACGGTGAAGAAAAGAAAGTACAAAGACAAGCCGAACACACGTGCCGTGCGTCTGGGACAGTGCCACGCCTCTCATGGGCGGGCTGCGACTGAGCGACACACCAAAAGTGGAAGCATCCAGCGTGACAAGGCTGCGGAGTACCGAGAATGCCTGAAGAGCCTTCAACAAGGCGAGGCCTCTCGGTGGTCTGAAAAAGCGAGGCCGACAGAACACAGTGTAGGGCAGGATGTGAAAGCCCCATGCGGCGAAGACCTTTCTTGTCGACGTAGTGCTGCGCCTGGTAAGGAGCTGTACATTCCCGAGACCGAGGAGGCCAGCAAGTGAGCAGAGAAGGATTGGCAGTGTGGGCACGGCTGCAAAAACAAGCGCCTTGCTGCGTGACTGCGTGGAGGCGTAGGCGACGGCACCTAAGAAAGGGTCGAACCGACATAGAGAACCCAAGAGACCGGGCCGACCAAAGACGGACTATGTGCCTGGGGAAAATCGACAGCTTGCCTTCATAGCCAAAAGAAAGGACAAGATGGACAACGAGGAACCCAGCCGAGCGCCGCAGCGCCTGAGACGGAAAGGAGAAGGACGAACGACAACGACAGTCCGGCGACTGAAGTCCGGTGACTGGGACAGTGCCGCGCCTCTCATGGGCGGGCTGCGACTGGGCAGCAAAGATGGGACGGTGGGATCCGTCTGTATCACAACTACAGGGACGAGCCAAAGTCTTAAGGACCTGGTTCGACAAAGCTGCAAAGGGCAAGCAAGAGGGACAAAGAGGAACCAAGGTGAGATCATCGGAGAGGCGAGATCTCGTGGAAGACGGGCGGCCTGCTGAGCTCGCTTTGGGCAGAGCACGGCCGCAGAGCGTGGAAGGGATCTCGTAGCTAAGGGTCAGCCCCGCATAAGCAAGATAGTGCTGAACAAAGGCGCGACGAACACCTGCTTGCATCGTTGTAAAGGGCTTATAAGAGCACCACTGCCTGCCAAACCAACGTACGGGAACCGCAAGGTCCAATGGACACTCAACAAGGACTGGGGAAAAGGCAGAAGAAACGGCCCGCTGGGTGAAGGCTTGACAGCATGGAGACAAACCGAAAACCTCCTGAACAAAGAGGACATGGCTCAGCCTATCATAGGCGAGCTGCGACAGGGCCAAACCCCAACCCTGTACACAACCCTGAACAAAGAAAGCCTGGCGGCCGGCAAGGTGGGAGGCAGCATGAATGGGGGCCACTGCTTGTAACTTAACACTGCAAGACTGTACACTATGAACAACCCACAGGAGGCCACCCCACGGGCCACCACAGAACTCAACATCGGGCCAGGGTCCACAAAAGAACGAGGCTATCCCACAGCTGTTCTCGCGTAGACTCCAGGCAAGACTGTAAGTTCTGTGGCAGCCAGTGAGTTGTAGCACCTGTGAGACCCATGTCAGCTGACGAGCATGTCCAAGGAAGTAGCAAGCGCCCACACAAGATTGCCACCAGGGGGCGGTCCTTACTCCAAGGTGCCCAGGTGGTTGCCACTCTTTTCGGTTGCCAGCACAGGCTCTTGCAGGTCGTCGTCGTCGTCGTCGTCGTCGATGGGTACCACAGGCACACTCGGGGGTATGCCTAGGTCGGCAGCCGCCTGCGCCCTTTTGGCTGCAAGCTTGTCGGTCAAGGATCGGTTCTCTGCAGCTGCCAGTCTTCCGATGTTGGGTGAAGATGCAGCCTTCGTGGCTTCCTTCAGCGGGCATCTGTGCGCGTGCCCTTGTGCTTTGCCGGCTCCTGGCGAGGTCCTGCGGATCCCCGACGCCTTCGGTGCGGCCTGAGGCACGATTGTAGCACCCACTTTCGGGCAGGGAGCCAGAGCCGGGACAGACAACTCTGTCGGAGTCTGTAGGCTTTCGAGGCCGGTAGCTGGATGAGACCTCATCGTCGTTGCAGAAGGGGAAGACTGGTACGGGTCGTGAGTAGCCTGGCCATGACCAGGTGTTGTATACGCAGCTGGGCTTCCCAGTAGCAAGCTTGGGGATGGAGCGGCTGCGAAATCTCTGGCTTGCGAGGGTCCCAACTTGGGGCTGACTTGGCGGCCTGGAGGGCAGCCAGCTGCGCCTTGGCCACTCGTGCATCCTCCTGGGCTGCTATCATTGCCTGGTGGAGGTAAGCAGACGCCACCATGTCCGTCTCCATGCTCGCATTGCCTGCTGCTGAGGATTTCACCAATTCTTCCCAGGCCAAAGCATGAGCTCGACTTGTTTCCGTTGATTCCGGGCCAGTCTCCATGTCCTGCAAACCATGAAGCCCCTTGACCGCAATCTGCCTCATCTCTTCTTCTGCTTTGGCCGAGACATCGTTTGCCTCGCGGAGCTCCTCTGCAAGGTGTTCCATGTCTGCTTCGAACTGGGCTCTTTGGGTGATGAACTTCTCTCTCATCTCTGCTTGGAAAGCCTCCCACTTCTTTTCTCGCACGCACATCTCGTTCTTGAGCTTCTGGGCTTTGGTGTTGGCCTTGCGTCCACGAGTGACCGCCGCCTGCATGGTACGAATGAGATCGCCATGTCCAATGTAGGACGGTTCCGTCTGCTTGGTCGGTGTGGGTCCGGCATGGTTGGCTGCTTTGGACCCTTGACTCGATTCGATGGTCACCGCATCGTAGGTGGTCAAGGACCCAGCTGTATCCTTCTTTGGCGTGCGAGGCTTCCAAGAACCCGGCCAATAAGACCAGGAGCCACCCTTTTCCCAACCTTTTGTCTTTTGCCATTGGCCACGCCTTGTCATACGGTTATCTGTGCCGTGATGTCGAAGAAGGGCAATAAGATGCCTGTGGTTGATTTGCCCGCCCTCTTTCAATCTGGCACGAGTCTGCGACCGTTTCCTCCTTGCGTTTCTGTGCCACGCAGGGGATCGTGCAAATGGAATATTGCACTGCGGCCTGGGGCTACGGCAATGTGTCTACCAGAGGCTGCTAGCTACGGGACACTCGATCCGAAACCCTATGCATACATGTATTATATAAAAAGCCGACATCTCAACCTCGACAACCTCTAGGCTCCAAAGAATTCCCCGAACAAAGCCAAGTTCGTTCTCAGCTGCCCCCTCCGCCGGTCGACGAAGGAGCTGGCGGCTATCCGAGCGTCCTGGGACGCCTCGTTGCTTCGAAGGGCTTAGGCTTTGGGGTTATCCCTTTTTGAACCCAGACTCTTGCCCTCAGCTCGGTAACCCCTGAACCCTTTTCTACAACTGCACAAAGGCAGGGCTTCGGTTGGGTCAGAGGTTAGGGCTTCATGTTGGGTTTTTATTACTAGCGGCACGGACGAGAGGCTGCCCACACTTTTGACGCTCACACGCAAGAACGTACTAGAAATCCCCACTCAGCGAATAAGGGTCCCAAAATCCAACATGTTAGAAGCCCCATTCTGTGGAAGCCCTGAAAACCGGAACTTCGTGTCGCCGCACCTGGCGCAGAGGTCCCCCTCCCTGGGCCAGCAGGCCCTGCAGGATGTCGAGAATCTTCTGCACGTCGGCCTCCTCGGCTACCTTCTGGTAGTTCTCCTGGCATTGCAGTATCCATACGTCGGGGGTTCAAGGCTGCAGGTGCCGATTGCCTCTTGAGCAATGCTCCCGTGAGCCCATCACTGGAGTATTGAAGCTGAAGATCTACAGCCCTCAAGCTCTAACTTTAAGGTTGCAGGGGTTGGAGATAGCTTCGGAATGCGGCGTAACATTCCCAGCCTCCTGACTAGCGAAGCAGAAGATTAAACTCTCATCAGTATGAAGTACGACAAAAGCAAACGTCACTAGTCAGGGGTCCTAGAACGAAAAAGGCATTTGACTCTCAATGTAGGGTCGCCTGGGTGATGGCGGTCTGACGCCACTGCTCCATGCTGAGTGCCCCAGGGCGGTCAACCGACAGTGAGTTCTCAGCTTCGTCGATGGACATGCCCAGCACCAGCTCATGAGTCCTCGGCAGCCCATAAGAGTGCTTGATTCGAGCCTAATCCACGAACCCTATAGACCAAAGGCTCCCCCTGACCCTGAAACCCCGTGAACGTCCCGATGTTCCATGTTCAAGGCTCCTAGGGTCGAAGGTGATGGGGATGTCTGCCACAGCCGTCTGCGGCACGCAGTTGGCCTCCACAACAGGCCAGGAAGGGGTTGCCACACCCTCAACCCCAGAGCCCCCAAAGCCCTGCTAGCGTCAGTACCTTTGAGCCCAATTGAATGAACCCAGACCCCCTCCCCCCTCCCCTTGACCCCTTTGGGCCTCCGCCAGCCCGCAGGTTTTGGTGGACACCACCGGGATTCCCCGCAGCTGTGCCTCCATCACAACGACGCCAAAGGCCTGCCAAGCTCTGCTGCTTTACCTGTTGTGTGGAATCGACTTGCTTTGCCTAGGTGCACACAATGTAGGTGTGCTACCGATTAGCCCCGCATTTTGCATCTGGGCTCGTAGCGAGAGCCAGAATGCCGGCTTTGACCCTGAATCTAGTAAGTCCCAGAATGCAATCCTGACATTGCAACAATGCGAGGCTTGAGGTTTGTGGTTTTGAAGGGCCTCGGGGTAGACGGACGGCGCAAGCAGCACTTTCGTCAATTTCAGCACATCCTCGATCTTCTCCGGGGCCGCCTGCACCTTCACATTTCGATACCTCGGCAGCTAAGCACATGTATCACCTTTGAGGCAGGCGGTCGTTCTCAAGCGCAAGCTGAGGTACTTCTTCAGGATCTGCTCATGCCATGGCTTCGTCCACGTGATGGTCTTCACGGCAAGGAACTGCACCTGGGACACACAGCAGCAAACTTCTCCACAGAACAACCTTGTACCTTGAACATGAAATCCGAGTATCAAAGTGGCTCTTCCTTGGAGCTACGGTTCCTGCAACCCATGGGTTTGCGGAACCGTTTTGGAGAACCTTTAGAGAACCTATAGGGGTCACGTTGAGGAGTCTTTTAGCACCCTTAAGGGTACGTGGAGAACATGCCCGCGACAGTCAGATCCTCGGATTGTGTGAAGGCACGTCTGGGAGAGACTCTGCGAGCCGGAGGAAGACGCTAAGGCCCTTCTCCGGGCAAGGGCTCACGAAGGTCACAAAACCTCAGCGCGGGGCAGTGAGGGTTGAGGGTCTAGGGTCTGGCCGAGAAGTCCTTCGCCACCAAAGTACAGCCACCCCTGCTTTCAGAATCAGCCAAGATTATCTCCAGGCTTGTGCTGGAGCATTCGTTCAATTTCCACCCCAACCTAAATGAACGTCCGACCTTGGTCTGTCACTATCCGCTGCCTACTCGATACTTCAACCGCTTGACCCTGCCTCAATGGAGGGTCTAGGGTTTAAAGTTTAGGGTCTACCCTCCCCACCCTCCGGAAGGCATTGTGCATGATTTATGCGCATTGTTTATCGTTTTTCCACGCTATCCCGTGAAGGAGTGCTTCTTTTGGGCACCCCCTAGACATGTAAACTTTGGCCAAAAACCAGACTCCGATTCTTTTTGGAAGGCCATCATGAGCAACCCCCCCCCCTCCCCCAGTGCCCGCACCTTAGTTCTTGTCGCTTTGGGGCGTGGCCGGCTGCGGGCGACCGCCCCTCTTAAAACCTTATATAGATTTGGATCCAGGTAACCCTGCTCATTACGCCAATTTTGCCTACCAAAAGGTACCCAGAATGTTCCGCCAAAACCCCCCTAAGACTCAAGAATGGAAACCTCTCTCCCCACGCCGAGGCGCTATGGCCCTCCCACGGCTGCAGGGGCTCCTGTTCTGGGGGGTAAAAACCCGAGTGCTTGTTAAGCCCCGATGGTTGTTATGTCGCCGAATGATATGAAGGCCCCTGCATGAGTGATCCTGACGTTTTGGGCCCTGATGGAATTATCGTCGTCATGGTCACCTCGCTCTCACCTCCTTCTTGCTGAAGGTCTTCAACGAAAAGTCTGAGCTTTCTGCGAGTCAGCCTTCAATGCTGATCCCAGGCTCAAAACGAGCTGCTTTTGCGTGAGATATGCCTGCAATTCATTCATGTCGGTGGAAATCTCGGGTTGAGATGCCCAAGAGCGCGCCTGAGCTGCAGGGGTTCGGGGCTGTTTTGGGCACCTGCATGTGCATAAGCGGGAATTCCACGAACACCACGACGGCGATTGAAGCAAAAAGGCATACCACCTTTCCTGAAAAAGCCCAATAGCTCCATAAATCACCCAACCTCAACAAACCCAAAACCCAATCAAGAGGTTGTACGCATGCACACACCGAAACCGACACAGTCTTGATGAATCTGGCGCCACCTTTCTGGTTCTGGTGGCTTAGGACTTCATTCAACAATCCTTCGGGTTTGAGGGTGTCCGGGCTTCAGGGCATCAGAGGGTTTCGGATTTTAGGTGTTAGAGGGTTGACTTCTTCAGTGCTCCTGGGGCAGCGGGTCGAACTGAGAGTAGTCGGCTGTATAGCCTCAGAGGGTGGTAACTTGTGGGCTTGGGAGCTGGTGGCGACTTTGCAGATGTCAGGTCCATAAGGCCCGCGGTGTGTTTTCCGGCGATGCTTGACGCCCTTGTTTCTCCTGATCCCAGAAACCCCGAAGTCGAAAGCTCCGGACCCTGAGTCAAGAAGCGGAAGCTCTTAAATTGCCCCAGCCCAAACCCTTCGGCTGATCTTTTGGGGGCCAGGAAGCAGCACCGCGCACGAACGTCGCCCTCGCCCCACTTCTCCACAAAGTCCGCCAGGTGCTGGGACACGCAGAGCAGCTCAAAGCCCTGGTTCCAGAAGTTCAAGCTCAGGAGTTTATATATATATATATATATATATCGATTTATTTATTTATGTATATGTATATTACAGAGACATTTTAGATATAGTGGAAAACTAGTTTTTTCTACACAGCAGAATCTATAGCACAGACTTTGCAGCATACGATACGCCATTATGTTGCGTTTTGGGTTTTAGGCTTTGGGTCGGTCTGGGGCTTCTTTTCGGCTGCCCCTTGACCCCAGATCTGCTGGGAATCGGTCTGAGCGTCAGGGTCGAGGTGACTCACCCTCACCCCTACACTGTCCTACACCCTTGTGCAGTAGGCTTCACCTTTTTGAAGTAAGCCTATACCCTTTTTGCATCAGGACTTGCGCTAAGCCTAAACCCTAATACCCTAATACCCTCAACTCCCTCTGCGGCTGCGGTCCTTCAAGAGGGATCTGTGCTCTTTGAGCTGCTCCGGGGTCTGCTCTTGGCCCCAGGGTCCGAAGGGAAGGTTGTAGTCGTGCTGGAGAGATAGCCGGCGCTTCACCTGAGTTTTGAGGTTTTTGGCGGGTTTAGGGGTTTTGGGGTTTGCGGGTTTGGGGGTTTGGGGGTTTAGGGTTTCGGGGGTGGGTGATGCGTTTACGGGTTGAAGGCTTACGGGCGGTTTTTAGGGTTGAGGCCGCAGGTGGACCACGTGGAGGCACATCTGATGCCGCAGCTTGGGTGTAGGGCTTCGGAGCATTCGCGTCTCACTGACCGGATGCTCGACAGATCTGCTGCTCTTGACGAGTCTAATTAGACACAGCATCCAAAACCCAAAACCCCTAAAACCCAAAACCCTAAACACCCCCTCTCTTTGCATTGGCCCTGCCAGCCTTGAGTTGCGCGGCCAAGTCCAAGACGAAGCGCGCCGAGCTGGAGCAAAGACAAATGTCCCAGACGCATGCCTGCAGCTGGCATGGGCTTCAAGGTAGACGTTGATGCTACTTCTTAAGGGGAGGGGGAGTCGTGAGAATCCAAAACCGGGCCAGGCGGCCAGGGGGGTGTTTAGTTTATATTGCAGCGAAGGGCGAAGGTTGTTGATTTCTTTTTAAATCTCTACGGGGATTGAGGTGGCGTGGAGCTTCGGGGTTGTGTCACGAGGTCTGCAGCACAACGAGGAATCGCACTTCAACGAAGATGCCAGAACCATCATCGCCCTCGCTATCGAAGCAATGGCAAAAAACAAATCCTCCTCACCTTGAGGTTTGAAGCCCAGCCGGGTGCCAAGCCACCGGGAATTTCGTGAGTAGCTGGTCACGGGAGCCCCACACGACGGCCTTTTCGCTTTCCCGCTGACCTGCATGAGGTGTGAGGCGCTGGGCTGGAGGCTCTTGGATGCTTCGCGCTGCGGGTCGGCCATGGCCAAACGCAACTGTGTCATGCAACTGGCACACGGTCATGTGCACGCCTCGCTACCAGTAAACACCCTCCTGACAGCAAGCTCTAGTGCCGGCAGCATCTCATACCCCAGAGACGCTTGTGCACCTCTAACCAAACAAGCCATGCTTCAGGCGCTGCAAACAAACGCACACGCGCGCACATGCACGCACATGCACGCCACATACACACACACACACACTTACTTACCTTACACTTCGACTTACACTTACAAACTCACACACAAACACACTGGCACTTTCGCTGTAACACTTACTTGTATTTACTTACTTCCCTCCCATGGCGCGCCAAGTGGCCCAAAAGGACGTTGGTGTCCTTCGGCCCCTGTTTGGGGGGCGCCTTCCAGTCCAGTACCAGGACATCCACTTTCCGGACCGCCTCCTGCTGTGGAGGTTTCGGCTTCGTGGGCGGACCGATAACGACCCCGAGCAGTCAAGAGCGAAATCGTCCAAATGCATTGGGCCTCAAACGCTTGGGTCTCGAACAATACAGCAACAAGAACGAAAGCCAAAGTACAGAACCCAGCGAACACAAGTTGTCAAGGCCCCACCTGCGGCTGCGCGCAAAGGTGCCGGATCAATGCTTGTGAGGCCTGGAAGAGCATATCCATTTTCCGCTATTATCTTATTGTCTCAAGAAACTGGTCTATGCTTCTGTGAATATGCTACTATACACATTACACCACCAAAGACCCCAAACAGTCACAGGCACGTCAAAGAAACAGTGGAGACAACGGGAGACGGAGACAAAGGGAGACGAGGAGCACGGCAACCCGGCAAAGCCAATCACATGAAGGGAGACAAACGGAGACAAGGAGCTCAGGAACCCGGCAACAGTCCTCAGAATGTCGGCAATCCTTAAATGAATTTAAAACCCCAACAGTAGACTGCTTGGGGAATAAGCGTCTTTTGGGCGTAGTGTTTTGGAATGCCAAGGGTTCAGTAAGGTCTGCATCATCAGTCCATGAACCGAATTCTACACTTCAGACTGTAGACTGTAGATTCTGAAAGAAGAAACATCACAAAGATCGCCTGCATGAGGGCTGTTCTAAACTATCGGCTTGGGTCCTTTTTGTGAAGGTGTCCAAACAAGATTCCACCGTGCCATGAGGTGCACAGGGAGGCCTTCTTGCGGTCGCACCCAGGCCCCCTGAAGCGCTTGTCCTGCGTCTCATCGAAGTCCTGTGCCAAGGGGGCCAAAGCCGAAGAGTCCAAGTTGTGAGTTTGTTCAGTCTTTCGTGATGCCACAAAAGCCGGGCCGGTTCTTGGGCCAGGGTCCTGGAAAGTGGCTACCACAACGATGTCCATAGTGAGGCCTGGATGCCTCTACATCCAACTTGCTTGAGCACTGGAGTAGCCGCAGGCATATCAAAAGCACTTGCAGCATACGTCTGGAGGGTACAGCAGCCAGCGGGTGAACCCAGGATTGTCAAACAACCTCTTGCAGACTCTTGCAACGACTTTGTTGCGCTACACCCAAACAACATTCCGTTGAGTTCGCTGGTCCAGCGACCCCTGAAAGCCATGAAGTGAATCTGTCGCTGAGATCTCCGCGCACTCCTGGTGTGCAACCTGTGCGACGTGCAAGTTCATGCCTTTTTGATTTTCGGAGGGGAAGGGGAAGGGGGGGATGAACCCTAGTCCCTAAACCCTAAACCCTAAGCCCTAAGCCCTAAACCCTAAACGCGGTTCGGGACCTCCAAGGAGCTATGGACTGCACAGGTTCGGCCACTCTGGGATCCGAGCTATTTATGCTTGAGCTGCAGACTTCTTTTTTGGTTTTTTGAGGGTCTTGAGATGTCTATCCATGCGCTTTGAAAGGTTATATGAGGTGATGCAGTGGTCTTCAATGTTGAATACACAAACCGAAACATTTGTTCAGATGTTTTCTTTTCTGAGAATATGCTCTGACTCACAGTTTCCTTGCAAAAAACAATAGCATGCTTGCACAAGTCATGTGAATTCATTGGTAATACTGATGATTGTATATTGTTATTCATTAACATTGAAAGGTATGATTGTTAAATTTTCTCCAATTAAGAATAGTACATGTCATAAACGAACTCATTGCATGTATTCTTCAACCAAATTTGAAAAATGTGAACTGAATGACTTTGAATAAATCGTTTTCTAGGCCTTGCTGGCTTCTTGGATTTAACAGGCTCTGGGCGAAGAAGAGAAGCGCATGAGTGTTCGTGCAGCGCATCCTCCCTGCAAGACGTTTCTTTCGGGATGTCGAGCGCACGGAGCAGCAACATGCACCGCAGGTACCTTGCCTTTCCAGCCTCGCCTGAACACCTCAAGCAAGCATGTTTAGGACGCTGTCTTGGAGTGCGGGTCCAGGTCTCAATACATGAGGGTAGAACGGTGTAACATCCGTAGTGGGTTTTTCGAGATTAAGACTATGGGACTATGGCCTATGGCTATAGAAAGCTCAAGGCTTTGCTATCATGCACGCCGTGAATCCGATTCGCCTTCAGCCGCTCGATCTCGGCGCTGTGTTCTCGGAGCCTGCGGGGATCCGCACATTCAATGTGAGGCCTTGAGAGCTGTGCCACAGATGTGACGGGCGTCGGATATTGCCCCGGAGTTGTTGTAGCATGGAACTGGTGCAAATACCCTGTCTGTGATGATTGCGTACGATGATGACCTTGACGATGAGAATCTGCAAACGCTGGTCTCCCAAACCCCCCCAAACCGGTCTGGGGCCCCCGGCTGGCTTCGCGCCTCGCTGAGGCCCGACTCAACCTCCTGGAGCCTCTGAAACAGCAGGGCTCTGTCCCGGGCGCAGGCCTCATGGGCCCGCGCGCACTCGGACTTCTCAGCCCTTAGTCGCTCCATCTCCTGCATCTGGCTCTGGAGCCGGGACTGGAAGTCCTCGGACTGGGCCTGCAACCGCTGCATGGAGGCTCTGGCGTCTGCAAGCTCCCGCGAAACCGCCTCCTGCTGAGCTGCCTGGTCCTGCCTTGCCCTCGACAGCTCCTGCACTGCGCCCCCTAGGCTTTGAAGCTGGCCACGACATCCCTCCGACTCGGCCTCCAGCCGATGGAGGGCCTGCCGCGCCCCAGCCAGCTCTTCAGCCATGGCCTCCGCCCGGTGGCCCGAGAGCTCCTCCCGCGCGCGCTGCGCAGAGAGGACCTCATCCAGTCCCCGTCGCAGCGAGTCGATCTCCATGGCCTGGAAACACAAATCTCTGGAGATGGCTTGCTGCTCCGTAGTTATACTAAGAGCTCACAAAGCCAACCCAAGACAACCAAAAGCCCATAAGCCAAGGTTTAAGGTTCCTGCATTGGGTTTAAGGGCTTTTTTAGGTTGCTACAAATCCTTACTGTATTCTACCAAAGTGCTACCGAAGTGCCTGACCTACGAGTATCGACAGGCCCAAACCCTAAATTTCATCTTCATGGCCTGGCCACGCATAGCCTCCGCGCACTCCCGCTGCACAGCCTGTTCCGCAGCTTCTCGAGCGGCATGTAGCTGGTTGTTCCTGTGCTGTTCACGCACGCAGTTCCCTAAACTAGGCACCTCAATGTAGAGAACTGCCCAAATAGCATCGGCCCAGAGGATTTGAGGCCTGTAGAATTCTGCAAGCTTTTGCAAAGCTGCTGACCGTCCCTGCAAACCCCTGATGTCGCCATCCCAAGGCCCCCCAAAAGCCCTCCCTCCTTAGACCTGAGAGAAGATGAAGCTTGGGATGGTCCCCCTTATTAACTTATACTAGCAGTCCTTAATAGGGATTATAGTACCCCCTATTATGATCCCTATTAAGGACTGCTAGTATAAAAGGGAGCACATCCCAAGATGAAGCCCAAGGCGCAGGGCGTGCTGGACCTCTTGCCACTGCCGGTGCTGCTCATCCTGCCTGGGTCTCCGCCCATCTTGTTCATGTTCTAGCTCTCTACGGCTTGATGATGTTCCTACAGACCACTTAAGGAATATAAACAACAACTTTTGAATCATTGAGGCCTGGATGCACTGCCTGAAGGCGCTGGCGCATCATCTCCTGCACTTGGGCCACCTCCGGGGTTAACTTAGAGGTTTGCTGGCCGGCTGGGTGGACCCTTGAATTCAACCGTCCAGCTTCTGAGGAATTCTTGACCCGAGCCCCTCGAGCACAAAAACAAAACAAAACCTAAAGCCCAGCTCTCAGGCCGTAAGTGATAGTTCAGAAGTTCAGGGACGGAGCACCCTCCCTCCCCCCGCCCCTCCGCCCCCAATATCATGGTTTTTTCACCTGGCGAGGAATATGACTACAATATTCGGGGTCCTGCTAAACAGGGGACGTGATGATTTTGCGTCACGGTGTTGTTGGACCAGCTTTAGTGGAGGCCCTCTCTTTGAAGTCAATTTTGCAGGGCTATTCAGGACCGCAGGACTGTTTGGGGGTGCGAGGTGGGATCCGCAATTAAGTCAAACAGTCCGGGTGTCGTAAGAGAATTTCGCGCGGCCCGCCTTTAAATTCAATTGCCGGGCCTCGCTGTCCCTCTTAAACTCATCTAGCCTCCTCCCTTTCAAATCCTTTCAAAATCATATAAACCCCGTGGACCGTGTAAAGAGAGCCAAAACCAGCTTCGACTGATCTGGGGCGGGGAGGGGGGCCCACGCACCACTAAAGCAGGTCCAAACTTACTGGCCTGAAGTGCTTGAACATCTGAACCCCTTTTCAAAGACATAAGCCCGAAGACTGGGAACCTGAACCTCTCAAGCGCAACATGGTTTTACGCCCTGAAAGCTGACCCCGCCCCACCCCCCACCCTACACCCGCCTTGGCGGCTGCCACGCCATCGGTTCCGTGCATTGCTCCGAGAGGCAACCCGGACGAATGAGGTGAGGCATGAGGTGAGGCGATCACCTGGCACAGCTCGCCACACACACACACACACCAAGCTAGAAGGCGCAGCATTTTTAGGCGACTTGTGCAAGCGCTGTACGGAAACTCCGTTTATAAGGTACAAGGCATGCCCGCGTCTAAGGTGCACACGGCTTTTCTCGCGTCTAAGCTGCACACACACACACGCACTTTTTCAAGGATTTGTTTTTCGTGGTTTGTTTTTTCAGGTTTTGGCTACAGGGGCTTTTTAAGGTTTAGGTGTTATAGGGTCTCTTAGGGTTTTTAGGCTTGAGGTTTCTTCTGGGTTGAGGCTGAGGTGTATGAACCGTCGAAAATCGCGCCTCGCCCGCGGCCCTTGTCGAGGAGCTCCCGCGACTGGGCGGCAAAGGCGATGTCGACGTGGCCTCGCCGGTGCCACGGGCGCTGTTCCTTGCCGCTGATTATGCCGCCGTTTCGGCTACAAACCTACTCTAAGCCCCTGAGCGTTTTAACTCGCAAGGTTCCAAGAGCCACTCTGCGAGGCGTTGAACAAAAGGGTTTATGGATGTTGGTGGCTGGCCGGGGTTGCACGCGTTTCGGGGCCGAGGGGCATCATGGTGTTATGCAAAGCCCTTCATAAACCCTGATTTAGATTACTTCAACCGGGCTTTGGGGCGGAGCGGTAGGATTCGCGACCCGGCAGCTGCATGAAGAGAGTCACAGGCGGACAGGTAGATTCTCCTTTGACTTCCAATCCTGCTGCAAAAAACCTGAACAAACAACTCAGCAACTTCGGAGAGGCGAGGCTCATGGCCATCTGATCACGAAGAGCTTGGCCATACCTGAGCCACCAGCCGTCCGATGCTTTGGCGGGCTTCATGGGCTTTGGGGCTTACGACATTAGGGGGGATACCTTCTTGGGGTCCTTATCCTACTATTTGGGAGTTCAAATTGGGATCCCCTGTTTTTGTAAACCCCCATCCGGGCTTTACCCATTGAGAAATTCGAGCTTGCGCTGGCCCGCAAAGCAGAAAGATATCCCCAAACCAGCTGAAACAATGCTTTTCGGCGTTGGGCTTCGGTCTAAGAGCAGGGAAGCATGACGGAACAATCGGGCCCGCAACTGCTGCACGACTATCTGAATAAACAACTTAATTTGGTGGCTCCCTGAAGTGGGGCCCATGTCAGGTGCTTCGCATCCAACGGGCCCATTTCCGACCCGAAAGGGACTGTAATGAAGAGAACTGCCCAATACGAAAAAGATTCTGAATTCTGCATCAGGCACTTCTCCTTCTTCTCGACTTCAATGCGACGGTCCAGGGGATCCCAGCCTGACGCGCTGTGTGAACCACCCAACCAGAAGCCTTACCCGATCATCAAACAAACCTTCTCAAGCCGAAATTGTTAGAGCTCATGTCCATGTCCGAAAATAGAAGATCTCTACTTTACAGCACTGTTGAGCTGAAGTCTGAAGTCTTGCAAGGCAAAAAGGTCACCTTTCAGCCTGCCCGAAACACCAGGGTCCAGGGAGACCCCACATCTGCCTGAGGAAAGCATGCCCCATAGCATGGGGCCTAAACCCAGAACCACCTCAAGGATCTCCAAGTACCACCTAGCCCAGGCTCAGAGCACCAGCTAGCTCCAAACCCTCAACTCTAGACTCTAAACCCTAGACCCTGAACCCTCCCTCACCCAATTGCCCCCAAACTGTCGGCCTTTGAGGTCGGCGAGGCCCCGGCCCCTCCTGAGCAAGACCAGCTAACATAGGGGCCTTTGAATACTTCTTTTTGTTTTTTTTTGGGGGGGGGGTTGATAAAATAAAGGGACCACAAGGGTATACTATTAGCAATTATTCCGACCCCTATATTGGGCTGACAGGGCTGCTGTGACCCGTCATGCACTCCTACTTCTCCGTCTGCACTGCAGAAGTAACTTGCGATATGAGCTTTGGGTTGCGTGGATGGGTGGCCATCTCAGAAAATGCCCGCCCCAAATCTTCACTTCGGGCCTTTCATGGTCTCCGTGAGTACACACAAAGGCAAAGTTTCAAGGAATGTTGACGCCGTTTCGGTGACAGCGCCGGCCCCGCTCGCGGCCGCATTACCATCCCACCCACTCACAACTGCACTGGACCTCCCAAGCTGGGTCTCGGCTTGGCAAGTCTTGTTTTGCGATCTTCTGCGATCACGAAGATGTCTCCACTGTTGGGGCCAAAGATTGGCATGAAGATTGCCATGTGAGAGGGCCGAAGAATGTGAAAAAAGCTGCACCCGCCTTGAGGCGAAGAAATATCAGCTGGATACTGTCAACATATCCTGTGCTCTGTTGCTGTCAGCTACATTCATGAGGGAGGCCAGCCCAGCTTACTGTGCTCGATTGCAGCTATGCTTGGACACTGGGGTATGCTGAGCAGAAACTGGTCTGAATGAATTACAAGAGTGCTACAAGTGAGACTGATCGAACTCAACACGTTCACGCTGACACAAGTTACACAAGTGCATGCTCAGCCTCCTCGACGATCCTCCTCATGGTGTTCACCGTCTCGACAGGGAACTTTCCCATGGCGCTCTCGCTGCTGAGCATCACGGCGTCTGCCCCGTCCAAGATGGCGTTCGCCACGTCGCAGGCCTCCGCTCGGGTCGGGAACGGCTTGTCCTCCATGGATGCCAGCATCTCTGTGGCGCACACGGCATACTTGCCAGCCGCCCTGGTCTTCTTGATCATCATCTTCTGAGCCATCCAAACCTTCTCCATGGGAATCTCCATGCCCAGGTCGCCACGGGCCACCATGATGCCATCCGATTCTGCCAGGATCTCCTCGAAGTTCTTCAGGCCCTCCACGTTCTCGATCTTGGAGATGACTTTGATGTCCTTACCGTCGAAATGCTTGCGGCACTCCTTCACATCATCAGCACTTTGGACGAAGCTGAGAGCGATGTAGTCGGCGTCGTTGGGGACTGCCCATTCCGCAATGTCCTTGACCTCCCGCTCGCCCACAACTGGAATATCCACCTTCACGCCTGGCACGTTTACATTCTTCTTCTCACCCAGCTTGCAGTTGTTCACAACCTTGCACAGGACCTCGTCGTCCTTTGCTTCCGTGACCTCCAGGATGACGGTGCCGTCCTGGATGAGGATGCGCTGGCCCGGCTTGACGCTCTTGGGCAGCTGTTTGTAGGTGATCGCCACCATGCTCTCATCACCCTTCAGGCTGTAGTCGGTGACGAGCTTAAACTCCTGACCAGCCTTCAAATCCTTCTTGGAGTTGTAGACCTCGAAGGTTCCTGTGCGAATCTCAGGGCCGCGGGTGTCCATCAGGATCTTCATCTTGCCCTTGAACTCCGGGGCCAGCTCATATGCCTTCTCGAGGTTGGCCAGCTTCATGCTCTGCTCCTCATGGTCTCCGTGGGACATGTTGCAGCGGATCACGTTCATCCCGGCCTTCATGAGCTCAACCAGAACCTCGGGGTCCCAAGACTTTGGTCCAATGGTGCAGATGATGTCGGCCTCCTTCTCCTTGTTGTTGACCTCGGCGATCTTGTCATAGGCTGCCGGATACTCCAAAGCACCTTGCCGAAAGGTCTCTACAGACCGGCGGGCGACCTGGACTCGATTGGGAGCCTTGCGTGCGCTGGCCTTGGCGCTGGAGGCCCCGATCACAGCCAGGGCCATGGCGCCGACGCCGACCGAGGCTACGCCGGCTGGGCTCGCACTCGGGGTGCTGGAGGGGCCTGCACCGCCTGCACCACGCAAGGCCTTTGCCGGCGCTGTGCCCGTGGAAGGTGCCACGAAAAGTGGAGCTGCCACAGCCGCTGCGGCAATTCCAGCGACAAGGACGCGCTTGGGCTGCATCGGAACGTGGGACATGCCGACAGAGAGCGTGCGATGGCGGGAAACTGACTTGAGCACTCCAATCGCTGCAGCACGCCCATTGAACGTTTGGGGGCTTAAAGGTTAGGCTGCACATTACAAGTGGGTGACAATTCATGCCAGCCACCTGGAACCTCCCTAAACCTAAGCCTGCAAGCCCTAACGAAACATCTCTAAACATCTCTAAACCGTGAGTGCACCTCGAGCAACGAGCAATCGTTACAAAAACACAAGCTGCTGGATCACTTATACAACATCCAACATGCCGAAGGGCCCTGGGTCGCCACCGTAGATCTCGGGCAGCGAGTCATCCCGCTGCATGGCCGAGCAGAACGGCTTAAACCCCCAAAGCAAGTTAAGTCATGGTAAATGATTCGTCCCGTAACCGCCCCAACCACATCGCAAATTGAAGCTGGTAGTGTTGGCTGACTAAATGACCGGGTTGACGTAGGGTCTTCAGCCCTCACACCTCGACACATGTTCTGTAGGGTGACCTGTGGCATTCTTGCAGCGCTATGATCCAAGAGCGTCGGCGCTCGGAAATGATGCGGCCAGCCAAGCCCAGGGACGGAAACATGCTTAACGGGAATGTGGTTTGTATCCATTCTGGACTCCATGGTGATGAGCGACTGACCGCGGCCGCAACAAGAGCGAAGCAATGTCCGGTCTTGGCATCTGAGGGTTTCTTTGCCCTAGACCTATATACACATATGTAAAGTGTACCCGTCCCACCATATGCAAATCTACTCGTGCTTGTTGGTTGTCTTCACGAATAAGTGCGATGCTGCGAGGCGCACCCCAGCGTTACACCATGTGCTTCCAAGAACCTCAGATGCGCTGAGCTTATAAACCCTTGCAGCCCTAAACCACGAAGCCCGTAAGCCCCCAAACCCCCAACCTGAAGCAGTGTGAAGCGTGCTCTCGCCTCGAACTCTAAACTCTATAAGGCCAACCAGCAGCTTCTTGGTCTTGCGCTTCCTTGCCCTCCCGCGCGCGCAGGGCTCTGATGCTGTCTAGGAATGCCTCCAGAACATCCCAGAAACGACCTACATACCAAGCCATCATGTGGCCTCCTATGACCCCTAAAAGGCCGACCCTTCTGCTGGGACTCTGAAGGCACCCAAGAGGCGGTTGCACTTCGAAACCATATGGGCAGTTATCGGAGGTCGGGCTCCTTTTGTTGGCCGAATGCAGAGAGGTCTCAGGTTTAAGGGTGCGTCTTTGGGTGCCCGCAAAAGGGCCCCAACTCTCAGATAGTGCCCACATCCCTCATGGTTGAAGTCGTCCCCTAAAATGTAAGACCAGGTCATGCCGCAGCCCGTGATGTCAAAAGTTAACTTCTGGGGCCATGAGTCTGCAGACACATGCAGAATCATGGCAGTGTACAGCATTGTACCATAGACCTTGGGCTGCCCCCGCACGTCCTGCGCTAAGCAAGTCTCCGGAACTTCTCTGTACAGCCGGAATTAAACACTCAGGATACGTTCCTCACGGCTCAGGGCGTGGTCAGCGCATGCTGGGGTTGAAAATGTAGCGGCCCCCAGCAGAGAGCGTGAGCGTTCCAGGGTCGTTCCTTCAGTGCCGATGAACCTACCTCTTCAACTTGTTTGACAGAAATCTGTGGCCTCACCAATCCAACGTGCCACCAGTGCAAACGCCGCAGTGAGCATGCAAGTGATCTTAAATAGATGAGATTGGCAGAACGCACCCTTACATACGCACACAGTTCTATGCCATTCAAGCCAGGTCCAAGCATGACCTTCTACTTCTACTTCCGGAAACGCTTGAAGTTCGGGCCTCGCAGCTTGATAAAGAAGCCTCCGAAAACCCATGAACGCATGGAACAAGCACGTCGAGCCCAAAACGCCAAATCCAGCAACCTCAACACGCGGCAGCACCGAAGTAACACCGACAGCGCCCCCAAAGCCTCAAGCTCCAAGCGCAAGCCGGGACTCAGCAGCTGCAGCGCTTTGTCCCAATCGCGCCCCTCCGCGCCCGGCCCGGCGGCCGCACGAAGCTCGGCCTCCTGGAACTCGCGGCTTCCGCCAGCGCCTCGATGAGGCAGCTGGGATTGGTCTTAGGTTTAGGGTTTGGGTTTAGGGATGCTTTGGGGGTGTCTTCCGCGTTCCGCAGCTTTGCCCATTATGTCGAACTAAGGGTACCTTCTCCCTACTCGCCTCTGAGGAACGAGTCAGTCATGTCTAGCTTTAGGCAGACCTTGTCGGCGAACTTTCTTCCAAAAGCATAAGTCAAACTGCTTCTCAAGAGCTGTCCCGGCACGGGCACGCCTGTCCAGGAATTGTAGAACACGATCGACGATGGCGTTGGGCTTCGACTTCCCTTTGCGAATGGGCGCTTGAAGAAACCTTTGAGCTCGGAGGGCTCCGAAGGCCCGAGGATGTGTTTGCAGGGACCGCCCAAGTAGACGTTTACATACGGCATACCAATCCAACAAATACGTGTATGCACCTTTGCATATTTTTCCTCTCTCTCCCTGTCTCTCTGTCAGCTTTGTGCCAGCTCTCTGACCAAAAAAGGAAAATGTCTTAAGCCTCTGGAACTGGCAAAACATGCCACAACTCTCAGCTCGAGGAACTCCTCCTGGAAGTCTGAGCCAGAGCTGAGAAGCTCGATAACATCCTCCACGTCCGATTCCTGGGCTTCTCTTCGCGCTTTTTCAGGCACTAGGCGGCTTCCACGCTTCAGCCGCGATCAAACTTCAACACGAGCCCCTAAAATCACTGCCCCACGCCCTACCATAAACCTTCGAATCATATACTGAGTATAAGGCATAAGGTTCATGATGGCTTTACTCTAGAATCTACTGCAAGCAGAAGGAGGAGACGCCCTCAAAACACCGTTTCGGGTGCTTTCTACATCCCGAGCCCTGCAAAGGAGCACAAGGCACCAGCACCCACCGCCGGAGCTCGGCCTTGGCCCGTGCCTCGCTAAGCCGGATCAGGGCCTCCCACAGCTCTTGGTTGGGGTTTCTGCACCATTTTGTTGGGGTGCTGTTTAAAAAAATCCCTTGTTGGGTTTTTTGTCTGCATAAAACATGTGAGATGATTTTCAACAATCACCCAGGAGCTTCGTGAGTTTTCGTAGGGGTTTGGGGGTGCCTGGGTTTGGGGCTCGGGGCTTGAATAACGCCTGGAGGGCCTTGAGAGTCGCATAGATGGGGGCAGGATGGCAAGGGAACTCAAGGTTGAAAGTGGCACCCATGGCGTAAACGCGGAATTGCAGGGGACAAAAACGGGAAAAATGGGTTTAGAGCTTATATGCTCTAGGGCTCGTAGGGTCCGGGGATTCATTGGAGGGTTTTAAGCTTTAGGCTTGTATAAAGGGGTTGCAGGGTCTGCAAGGTTCAGAATTCGGTTGTTTGGGAAGTGGAGCCTCCAGATGTGGTTGCCAGTACCCAGCTGACCACCTTCCCCAGCCATTTTTCACTATGCTCGTGCAACATGCGGCATCGGCTGTAACTGTCTGGAACCATGTCCCCTCATTTGTGGCCCAATGCGAAGCATGGAAGCATGTCCTCGGTCGTGAAGAAAAGCCGCCTGGTTTTTTCAACTACTTCATCCTCACCTGTCTCATATCCAGGTACCTTGGAATCGTTGCATGTCAGATCAGCCGGAAAAATCCCGACGTACAGCTCTGCTGGTCCTGTATGCTTGCCATTAGGCTCATGAAACGAAGCTCGCCTGTTCTTCAACCTGGGCCTGTCTCATGATGTAAATTTACACATCACTTTCACTCTAAACCCTGAACCCCCCTAAACCCTTTCTCTTGAACCCAGACTCCTGAAGTCGGCTGGGAAAGGCCTTCGACAGACTAGGCAAACATCGTGCAGTAAAGCCCCAAACCCTGAACACAAAAAACCTTAGGTACTGGATCCTGCCTCAAGGAGCCGTGGGGTCACCAGCACGGCTCCGCCCGCGGCCCGGCGCTGCATGTAGTAGTCCTCTAGGATCTCCAGCCGCGGTGTGAGAATGAGACAATCCGAAGCCGAAAGCTTCAAAGGGTTTAGGGTTTAGGGATTGAGCCCGCCACAGAGGTAAGCCGAGGAAAGCGGAGCTTATGACAAGACTCAACCTTCCACAAAGTGTTGCAAGCACAGCGACCAAGAGGAAGGCGTCCCCTGCCAGGCAAGGAATGTGCATTGGGCAATTGAACCAAGTGAGAGCACCCTGATCCCTAAACACTGCTAAAATCCTGCCTGACTCAAACCTACAATGCTCGGGTCTGGTGCCTCGTACGGAATAAAACAGCCCTCAAAGCCCTAAACCTAGGCCCCAGCTCGCAGCCCCAAAGCCCGAAGCGCTCAACCTCCACCCCTTCATGGAACCAAACCGGGCCAACCTGTAACCACGCCACTGGGCATTCTCGTGCATACAGGCTTAAAGTACACCCAAGTCAGCGGACTCTGTGGGCCATGCCAACGACCTAGGAGGTCCTTGATGCGCCGGCGGGCGGCTCGACTCAGGGTAGGCTGCGCGAACTTCTTGGCCTGGGGCTCAGGGCGTTCAGGGGCAAATTTAAGGGCTTTAATTGGGTCGCCGAAGAGGGAGGGCAGCGATGCAGCTGGGAAACCCACGAAGTGAAACAAGAATACCTCTGCAAGTCTATGTGCATGAGACCCGATTTATAGAGTTCAGGTGAAGACTTGCCCATGTGGCTTGACGACGCACAACCACACAGCCCCATGCTTTCTTGGAATGTGTTAGGCTCCTTTCTTTTCCGGTGATGCTTAAGTACTGGTTTGCTGCCCGCCCTTGCACCCCCCTTTGCACTTCCCCAACAACGTCGCTGGGAACTGCACCCTGCGGCCCTGCAGGGCCATAGCCAGGTTTAGGGCGGTTACAAACACGTTCAGGGCGACCCTGACTCGACCCCCTTTTGGAACCTGAAAATCTGCTTCATGTCCGGACTAAACCTGACGGCCTGAGAACCCCGTCGTTCTCCAAACCCGCAGCCCTTCCGAAATACCCAGCCAGGCGGCGTAGCGCAAGTAGGTCTGCAGCAGCTCCACGGGCAGCGCCTCTACTCCAGGACGGCTCAGCCGCACCTGAACGACTGGAACTTGGGGGGACGTGGGTGTGGCTTGAGGCTTTTTTTCCCTTGCATTTCGGGGATTTGGGGGATGTGGGTGTGTAACTTGTTGCGGGGCTTTTTTTGCTTGTGGTTCGTTTTCTTTCTTTTTATTTGTTTTTTTTTTTTTTTTTGGGGGGGGGGGGGTTGCTTAGGGTACACAGGCGTGGCCGCTTTACGAGCCCTGACGCCTAAACCCGAAGCCCTCGTGCCTTCAGGCTGCTTCGGTTTGTCTCGGCATCCACGCTGTTGGACCAGTCTTCCGTGGGGCTCGACGCCGGCCGCGGCGTTCCGTGCATGCGCTGCTGCACCTTGGTTTTTTTTGACACAAGCCTTACCATCAGCCTCTGAGCTTGTAATTGCTGAGATGGGGGGGGGGTTCAGGTCAAAGCTTCATCAGGTTAAGTGCCGGACTTTAGAATTGAACTACTGTTCAGAAGACTTTGGTATAATGTAGGGGCCTTCATAATTTGAATAGGGTTTTGCGGGTTCTTACAATATATGTACATAGGGGCCATAAACGGATTCTGTTTGAAAATATTCCGACCCCTATACTCACATGGTCATCAAAGCCTTCCTCAGCTTCTCGAGGCACAATGTGCCGGGACATGGCTGTGTCTTGCCCGGGATCCTGGATTCGCTGTCTGGAGGTTAGGAATCTTCCCGTGATTCATATCGCGGTTTATGAAAATAGGGGTACCCCTTGATACCCCAAATAGAATAGAATCCCTGAAAAAGACCCCCTAAACGGGTACCCCTAATTTCGGAAACCCAGATATGCAATCAGGAGCAGGTTGAGAAACATCCAGGACGCCGAATGGCACGACTAGCAGGACCAGTGGGAGCCACAGTTTGCGGTTGTGGGAGGCAGGAGACAAAAGCGGGCTGGGCAACAGGGGGCCAGATCTAAATCGCAATCTTTCCTTCGTTCTGCACATTGTCTGAACCCGCGAGTTTCGTACTGAGTTTCGTGGGGGGGGGAGAGGGTGGGGATGACTCATGCTCAACAGGTTCCGGTGAGGAACACAGGTTTAGGCTTCTTCGGAGTTGCGTGGCCGCTGTATGTTGGGATGTCCCCCCTTATGCTAACAGTCGAAGGAGTGTTAGTATAAATTAAATAAGGGGGCACATCCCAAGCTGTATGTCTCCTCCGCGGTGCGCATGAGAAAGATCACGTCGAATCGGCTGAGGAGCGCCTCGGACATCACGCCCTTCCTTCGTCGGTTCCAGGAGGGCAGCATGGGGGGCTTTACGAAAACAAGGGGCCCCTTATATACTCCGCAAATAGTAGGATTCCCTTTTATTATAGGGACCCCAATAAGGTGCCTCCGTATACTCAGAAACCCCGAATGAGGAGATAAGTCGGCTCTGTTAATCTCTAGCCCGCAAGCCCTAGCAGACAAAAGACCTACGAGATGCTTAAGCTGTAACCTTTTTGCATCCGTTAAACTGAAGACCTCAACCCTAACGTCCCTAAAAACCCGCGATCTACCGGCCAACAAAGGGAAACGACTTCGCTTGACTCCTGGCAGCCAAACTTCAGATTCTGAGCCAATGTCAGGCTCATGTCCCAGGAGCCTTTGCCTTGGGTCTTGAGGGGTTTGGGCCTATAGGGTTTAGGGTTTAGAGTTTAGGGTTTAGGGTTTCGGGTTTGGGGGCTTATAGGGTTTAGGGTATACGGCCTATGGATGATTGTGGGGTTTCTAGGTCCTGGGTGTGACAGGGTTTATAGGTTTGTAGTCGGGTTTGTACAGGGTTGGGTTTAGGGAGCTTTGTTTCTGGACTTTTGGGGATAAGGAGTTGGGTTTAGGGCCGAGTGCTCTTGAAATCGAAGCGAAAGCCGTGAAGTTTTAGGAGGAATGAGCTGTATGCTCATTGCCTCCTTGTTTCGGGTCTTGATGTTAATGACCAAGCCAAAAAAAGGCAAAACGGTGAACAAGTGTTTGGAAGCTGCTGGGATTCGCGGCGGTGACGACCGTCGTCCGTGCGGGCAGTGTGCAAACGATCCCCGCTTTGGCGATGGACACGGTCTGCTGCTCCATAGCCTCCAGGAGGGAGTGCTGGTCCTGGCCGTTCAAGGTTTGCATTACATCAGGAAGGGCTGTTCTGTGGATGGTTCTATCGGGTTCAGTACCAGGATGTCGCGGTGTCATCGTTCAAAACTCTCGACTCTAGACCGTTGGCATGCATCCTGGCCCATCTTGTCGAACTCGTCGATGCAGCATAGGCCGTTGTCCGCCAGGATTAGGGCGCCTGCCTCCAGCGCGAACTCGCCCGAGGGGTCCCGGACGACCGAGGCGGTGAGCCCGGCCGTGGAGGAGGAGTTGCCTGAGACGTAGACGCCCCGAGAACTGAGCCTCGCCAGGGCCCGCAGAAGCTCGCTCTTCCCAAGGCCCGGGTCGCCCAGCAGCAGGACCTGGGTGCTGAGGAGATGAGTCGAGATGAGTCTAAGACGAAGCCTCAACAAACCCTGGGCCAAGCTTAGAATCAGGGCTTCAAGGGCTTAAAGGAAGTCGCCCTATACAAGCCACTTCCAAAACAGCCTTGGGACGTGGATGTCACCCCGGCGCCGAAGCCGCCGCTCCGCGCCCTCGGCCCGGAGAGGACGTCCGCCAAGAAGGGAAAGAAGCAGGGCAGCCTTTAAGACCAAACTTTAGCTCATTGCCCCGTTGCAGGGGAAAAAAGGGTCTGCAAGCCAGGGTGCTGTCAGTAGGGGCCCAGGAGCTTGAGAGGTTTCAAGGGGGTTCTTCTTCAGGGCTACTGCCGGCTTGGAGTATGCGTAGCCTTGACCAAAGGCTGGCCGTAGATATGCTGGCAGAAGGAGGCGACCAGCATGGGAAGCTTCTCCTTCTCCTTGTAGATCCTTCAGAGCAACCGCAAGCAACCACAATCACACCATCAGTCGGCGACTGCAACCCGCATAAGCACATGAAAAGTATTGCTAATCGAGACATGTCGTGCATGCATGCATATGTATATACATGTATATGTATACACATTTGGACACACACGCACCTATGTATGTGTGTATGTAAGTACCTGCATGCATGCCCAACAGCAGCCGAGGCTCTCTCGAATGAAGGACAGCTGCAGGGCCGTGAAATCCTCTTCGCCGGCTTGCGCGGTGCCGCCGACTTGGTTCAGACCCTCAGCCCTGCGAGAGTTCACCACGGCCTTGACCTCGGCTTACAGTAGCTTCCACCAATAGAGAACCTACTCCCAGCTCCCTTTGGCCCTGTAAACTGCCTGTCCGATTGGTTCTTGGGATTTGGGGCTACAGATAAGAGTACTTTTTGGCTGCCGGTTCAGCCACCAATATGTATTACCCACTTCAAAGGCCGCGCTTCGTCCCCTTTTGCAACACTGACCTCTGGAACAAGCTAGCTGCCTCGAAAAATTGACACCGTACAATGCGTTACGTGAGCTCACCATGCTATGGCTCCCGGGCGACCTCGAGGTAGAGGACGTAGAGCGACTTGGACGGCGCTTGGCGGCTGTCGCCTGCCGACATGGTCCTCAAGAGCTGGATGTATATACAAATATACATATCTTTCTCTCTGCCGCTGCATCTCAAAGGTCCCACTGCGTGAGGCAACCAAATACCCGATGTATATATATATATATATATTATCTATTTATTTATTTATTGTTGTTTTTATTTTGTATATATGTATGTGTATGTATATATATAATATACATATTTATTTATTTATATTTATATTTATTCATTTACTTATATACACGTACATGTGTATATATATATATACACACGTATGTATATATGTATATACATGCGCATGCATATATACACATGCTATATGCAGTAGAATGGGGGCTGGCATCAGTTGAAGAGGTTTGGAGCACAACTTAAGGGGAAAACACATCAGGATGGCCGAAGAGCAGGATGGCCGGGGAACTTCGACGAAGACTCGGGACACCAACGGGCCGAGGCGAAGTTCGACGAAGGCCGGGGGGCCGGGCGAAGGTTCGACGAAGGCCGGGAGGTTCGACGAAGGGGGAGGGGGTTTGACGAAGGCCGATACAAAAGGCCAAGACAAAGCCCGAAAAAAAACGCGAGGGTTCGACGAAGGGCCGGAGGTTCGACGAAGGCCACAAGGGCCGGGAGGGGGGTTCGACGAAGGCCAAGGGTTTCGACGAAGGCTAGGGGGGTTCGACGGCCTTTGCCGAAGGCTGTGTGCCATCCGCCCCCATACGCCGTCCTGATCGGTTTGCCCCTGACAACTGGCGAGACAGCCATACCGTGAAGGTCCATGGCTTTGTTCTGTCACACCCGAAAGTTGCCACAAACGCTCGCGTTCCGGCTTTGGAAGGGCACGTGCATGATTTGATTGCTGGGTTGGTTTGGAGAAGCTTTCGAATCAAGAGGCCCAAACCACCGAAACCGATTGCCGTCATGCACGTGCTCGCTCGCTCGCTCGCTCGCTCGCTCGCTCGCTCTCTCTCTCTCTCTCTCTCTCTCTCTCTCTCTTTCTGTCTCTTGCAACTCTGCAGACCAAGCCCGCTTGAATCTCGCATCTAAACCCCTATCACGCACAGGTCCCGACCTTCTTTGAGCAAAAAAAACAAAGAGGCCGAGCCACCCCGAGGTGGGCATGCAGCGGATGATGCCGTACAGAGTCACCGCGTCGCCCGGCACACAGGAGCCCACCAGGCTTCTCTTCAGATCCTTGTTTGGGGGTTGTATGGTTAGGGCTTCAGAGGAATTCACACGTCAAGGCTTTTTCGGCTTTTGCAACTCTGGGCATGAGGCCTTGCAGGCGCCAAGGCTAAACCCCGTAAACGCCCAACTCCACCAAGAGGCGCAGTCCAATGTGCGTGGCATGCGCCGCTGAGGCGCGCCGGAAGCTACGAGCTCGGAGAAATCCTCCTGCAGGCGTATCCTCTGCCAATCGATGGCTTGGCACTTGTCCCGGTTCGCGCTGAAGCGCGCAAATCGGCATTTCCTTTCTATGCAAACAGCTGCAAGCACTGGGATAATGCAAGAAATAACCACACTCCATGGGGCCCGCTAATTACAGACAGCACAAAAGTGCCTGATGCTCAGTGACTTCAAGCTTCTTGGGGCAGCTGGACGGATACTGGAAGCGGCCCTCCACTGCGGATACCCGCACCTCAGAATTGCACCTCGAGCAAGTGAAGCTGACATCGGTGATGAGAGGTGCGATGCTGGCGGCCCTCACCTGAGAACAGGTGAGTCTCTTTCAGTCCAATGAAAACGGTTTTGCAAAAACTTAAACGGCATAGACACGGCAGCCAAGCGAAAGAGCGAGGCGCAATACTTCCCTTCAAGCCGACGTAGCGGTCGATTAGATCGGATCTCACGGACTGCACTGGCTGCTCCAACTCCTTGGCCACGACCTCGGGAGGGCTGCTATTACAGGAGAAGGACAATCTCAGACGTGCTTGTCCTACCTAGCTTCGCGTCCTACACCCTACGTTGATTCAAGCTCCCCAAAAAGTAAGCGTCTTTTTTCTCGATCAATCACAGTGCTTTCTCAAGCAGGAACTTCACTTGACCCCAGGGCCCGCACGAGCCAACAAGACCGCCGCCCCTTGGGGCCCCTTGTTGCGGCAAAACCCTTCTTCATCTGGGCTTTGCCTACCCCTAAACCCTAAAAAAACCCAATCGTAAACCCTAAGCCCTAAACCTTTTTTTTCTAAACCCTAGCCCTCGTTTGGGCTCAAGGAGAGGCCTCCACATCCACGGGCCTTTGCAAGACGGGGGCTGCCTTGTGGAAGTGGGCATCGCCTTGAGCTTGGAAATGCCTTGGTTTCGACTCTCGCACTCGCTCGCAGCTATACTCCCCTTAGAACCTTAATAAGCAAACTATCTTTATTATCTTGGGTTGTATACAAAAAATTTCAGAGAGTGCGCGCAAACGACGCAGAAAGAACATGATACTAACAACGCATTCACACTGTTAGTGAGAATGCTTACTACAGCATAATTCTTAAGGGGGCTCAAGGCAGCAAGCAAGAGGCCTGGGTTTAGGGTTCTATGCCCGGGGTTTGTGGTTTTGGGGTTTGTCAGGGTTCAGTTGGGGCTGTATTGGAATGGAAGATTGAACAAAGCGCCCAAGGTGCTCTGGGCACTGCCTTCTCACTGCCGAGTTCGCCAAATCGAAGCCCAATCCCACCTTTTCGAAGCACAAAAAGAAAAATAAATTAAGTGATCATGTCCCCGAGCACCCTAAACCCTAACCATATGCAACCATAAACACGGAAAAAGGATGAATGAACTACCAGACTCCACATGCACCCCAAAAAAGAAACAAATCTCCCCCCCCCCCCCCCGCCCCGAACGAAACCCCTCCTGAGAAAGTTGCAGAAGACGCCTCTTTTGCTAAACCCTAAACCCGACAAAAACTTCTAAACCCTAAACCTTACCGAACCCTAAGCCAGGCAAGCCAGGGGCCTCTGCAAGGAAACGGAAGGGCTGGCTGTAGAGCTGCTTGGAAAACTCCTCGCGGCTTCGGTCGCTTCGCAGCGACCTGAGATCCTCGGCTGCCGGGAAGCCTGAAAAAGCCCTCGAAACGAATACAGGGGCCTGAAGGGCCTTGATAGTGAGAAAAGGATTTGGGAGCGGGGGGGGGGGGCGTTATTATAGTGGAGTTGTATAGGGACCAGGAATTAGTCCGAGCCCTATATTACCCAGAGCCCCCAAAGCCTAGAGTCCTGAAGCCCTAAGATACTCAGAGCTCCTGAACAACGAAGCCTTCTCAACAATGCTTAGGTCCACTTGGGAATTGCGATGGGGGTGTCCGATTTTTTGCTTAAAGGGCCGGCAGGACTCTTACAATGCGATGTTGGGTTTCTTCGGGTTGCGGTCTCTCGCTGAACACTAGGGTTTTATGTGTAAATTACAGATCATGACCCCTGTGCTGGTCATGCTCCCGGTTTGAGACTTCGGGCCTCCAGCGTAAAGCGGGCCCTGGTCGTCTGGAAAGCAGTGAGAACGTCTACGCTTCGCGGATTGAGGACCGCGTTCGCAAAGGCCAGGCACCACTGCAGCGCCTCACGGCACCATAACCCACCCTGTACTCGGGAGAACCTCCTCTGCCGGCCTTCTCTTGCACCCTAAACTACCCTAAACCCTAAGCCTTAAACCCTAAACCCTCAACCCGCAAGCCCATCTCCAACCCCCCTGGGGCCTCCTGAACTTCTGGGCGACTCATGGTCGGCGTCTGGCCCTGCTCCTCCTCCACCGGGAAGTAAATGGGGAAGAGCTCCGTAAGCTGCTGGTGATCTTGTGGCCCCAGTTGCCATTGCTGTTCCCCGGCCATCTTCCAAGATGACCCTACTATGTCATGTGTAGCATCCCAGCGCAACCGCATGATACTCCTAAACCCTAAACCCTAAACTACACTGTACTACACTAAAGCTGCTGTCTGCTCTCCATGCTCTGTTCTCGCAGTGTGTGGAGTTAATAAACGACTCGTTGACATTGGCAAACATCTGGCGCCTGCAGTTTCTAAGCCAAGCTTGCCAAGGACACCGTGCACACACATACTTACCCTCACGAACAGCAGCTTCAACACACCCTGAGTTTCTGCTGCAGCATGCCGGGCCGTGACGAACTCGTCGAAAGCAACTTGCTCTGGCTCGCACGCGGAATGCCGTGGATTGGCTGCAGTGTGCTTTGGCCCACTTAAGGTTGCTACAAAGTGCGGCTCTGAGCCCGAGTCGATTTGTGTTTGATGATCCGAGCCGCTGATGCAGGTTTGGCTGGGCCGTAGGGTCACTGTCTTTGATCTTTGCTTCTTCTGAGGACCGGTTGTTCCGAGTTCGTTTCGACGAGCAGTTGGAGGTTTTGTATTGAGGTGCAGAGATAACCCGGAGCGAGTGAAGCGAGAGCTTGGGCATCGGTGGAGCATTTGTGGCTTTGCGGCCCTCGTCGAAATCTGCAGGCTTTGTGCCGCATGCAATGCTGCAATCTGTGTTTTGCGCAGCTAAGTGCAAGTTGACCGGTTCACCCCGATAGCAGAAGAGGAAGCTGCATGTGAGGATGCCTCACATGCTGTCATGAAGTTGGTCTAAGTCGTCGCGGGTAACCGAAAAACTTGCTTCCGAAGCCATGTCCCAGTCGCCAGCCTTCCGCCCAGGATATGTCATGCAGAACCACGTGCGGGACCGAAGGAACAAATCCCGACAGCCAAAGGAAACAACCCATCGGGACGTGGCTTCGCCTCTATCTACAAGCAAAGAGCTCAGAAAGATCCATCCTGACAGGACAGACTTGAGGCCACATGGCCACTTGCTCGCAAGGCGATACCAACCGGGGAATGGTGTGATTGCAATGCTCTCTGCCAGCAGCTGGGAAATTGCTCATGCCAAGTGTGCATGATAGGGTGTTCACAAGTTGCCGAAGGCTCTGAGACCAAGTCTTCTTTCTAAACCACCTCTGCAAGTAAAGCCAAACGGTAATTTCCATGTCGCCAGGCGAAGAACTCAGCATGCCAGTTGCGGGACGCAAGCGAACCCCCTTGACCCACATTTCGCAAGACCTTGAACCACGCATCTACCTCGAAACCCCATCACTCTGTGCCCCGACAGAAAAGAAGACTGGGAACTCTGCGCGCATGAGCGCTTTCACCCCGAAATTTGGTATCCATCACTTCGATCTTCGAAGCTTTCTTAAAGCTCACAGGAGGCTACGGTCGCGGTTGCTTATTCCACACCCCGGTGCCCGAAGCCACTGAAACGCGCTTCATCCCTAATTCCGCGCGCCTGGCAAGGGCCAGGAGGATGAAATCTCAGGCCGCCAAAGGCGCAGGAAGATGGCCCGGCCAACGAGATGCGAGGGGGCTGGTTCCGGCATGCCGGGAATGGGTGGGGAAATATAGACAAAACCCTTACACATCCGGACCCGGGAGATCCTTCACGTCTGAGGGGTAATGTCAGTGAATAGTTCGGGACTGTCCCCTAAACCCTAAACCCCGAACGCTACACCCTAAACATCGGGGGGGGGGGGGGGGTGGGGGGGAGATCTGACCTTCAGCTTAAGCCGTGTTGGCGATGGACACCAGCTGGAAGCCAGTCGTAGCCGGCACGAAGAGCAGAAGATCGTCCTGGGCGCCCGCATGGGTCCCACAAAGAACCCCGATTTCGAAAAGCGAACCGACAGCACCCTAAAGCAAAGCTCGAACCCCAACTCGCAATAAGAGATGAATCCGCAAAGCCAGAAAAAGGTACAGCTAGCTGCAACAGATCCCCAAAAACCCAGTCCGAAAACATTCCCCTCCCGACTTCAACGACAGTGAGGGTTCCTTTCGTGGGGTTTTGAAGAGTTCCTACGCAAAGGCGTACCAGGGACACCCGAAGTTGTAACAAAGGAAACAAGCTCACCCTACACAACATGACTGTGATTCTGCAATCTGTACTCTGTAGGTACATACGCGACATGTCCCAAACCCCCACGCCTGATTCCAAACCTCCATAGAAGCCTGAACGAAACCCCCACCTTAAACCCGCGAAGCCCAAACAGTGTGGACACTCCAAACTAAACCTGCACTGGGCCTCTGATGGGTGAGTCTGCCTCCTTGCTGGGGCTATATCTATTGAGAATTTCATCTGACAAGAGTGTAAAATTATAACCAACAAGGTGACCCAGCATTCTGGGCTCCTTGAACCCCCGAGTTGCAGCCAGGCCTCCACGTGGCGCAGGCGCAGGCGGTGCACCGCCTGCAGTATTTGACCCGAGGGTTTAGGGTTTAGGCTTTACGGCCAAAGAGGAATGTTAACCCTGCCTAGACACCCCATGGTGGTTGCTTGTTTCCTTTTGTATTGAAGGGGGGGGGTACCACATTTAATGTCAACCGAACATCACGACCAGATTATGATGAAGCTCCGCGTGCAGAAGGACGAATGAGGTCGAGGAAATTATGCATCCTAAACCCTAAACCCTAGTCAGGGTCCCCCCCTCCCCACCTCCTCCTCGGAATCGGCAGGGCTGGCAAGGCCCAGCCTGGGCAAACAAGCCAAAACGTTCCTAAAGTCTCAGGGTTCGGCGGAAGCTAAGGGGATTTTAGGAGGGTTTCGGGTTTAGTTCGCCCATTTTTGCTTAGGGTTCGGGGCTTCTGGGGGTTCAAGGAGGATCACGGTGCCCGTCATCTCCGCAGATCTCCCAATTTATCCGACCTTCCCCGCCCTTCATGAGCCTAAGCCTCCACTGGACCCCATACAGTAGACACCCCTTACCTCCATTCACCAAGTGAGAAAGTCGATTGAAAGATAAATCATATCCAAGCTTGGTAGGATATAGAAACTTCAATCATGACGACCCCCCAAAGCCTTGCAGTCCCAAAAGCTGCGATCGCACGTTGTAGTACTCTGGCCTCTCTGGGTAGACCATGTCATCCTCACAGTCATGGGGAAGAACAGCTAGAATATCCTGGAGCCTGTGACTTGCTAGTTCTCAAGTTTATGTTGGGGTTGAGGGTTGGTTCTGGCACTTTTGCCAAAGGCTCAGGTCTGGGGAGGGCCAGCTGGCGATTGGTTGCCTTTAGTGCAAGTCGAAGGGATACCAATAGACGAAGCCAACAAAACCCTGATAGCCCAAGTCGATGGGTGGGCAAGAAATGATTCTGGTTCAGAACTGAAGCCTGAAGCCGCCTCTCGATGCTGCCCCGGCTCCAGCTTAAAGTAAACCTCGGCCCTCGCGACCCGCTCGTTTTCAGGCCAGGCCGCAGACACCAGCCTCAAAGGGTTTGGGTCTGAGTTAACGCGAAGAAGCCCAAACTTCACAGCCTCCCACACACCTCGTAAGTTTCGACCCTGAGTCCGAGCCCGCACCCCAAAATCAATCATCACTTTTTGTTCGGCCTCACCCCTGACTACCCCCCTGACCCAAAGCATTACGAGTGTGTCCTTATACTGGGTAGGAGTGGCAGTTGGGGTGGGCAACTTGCCCCCTCATAAGCGGTGGCTACAAGTAGGGCTAGACAGCAAATACTGGACTCAAGGCTGGGCCAAGCAAAAGATCCAAAGCGAGAGAGTCAAGTGTTCGACTCTCTTGAGAGGCGTGTCTGATACGACTTCGGGGGAGTTGTTTGTCAAAGCCATCTTATTTGAAAACCCTACTCGTACACTGTTTTGACACGTGTCATGGGAGAGATCCTTTTCGCTTCTGACGTCCGTTGACATGCAGGCTTGTTTGGCAAGGCCCGCCCACCCACCCACCCGCCCACCCACCCACCCCCCCGCCCGCCCACCCACCCACCACCCACCACCCACCCACCCACACCCACCCACCCACACCCACCACCACACACACACCACACACACCCACACACACACACACACCACACACACACACACACAACACACACACACACACACACACACACACACACACACACACACACACACACACCACACACACACACACACCACACACACACACACACACACACACACACACACACACACACACACACACACACACACACACACACACACTCACTCACTCACTCACTCACTCACTCACTCACTCACTCACTCACTCACTCACTCACTCACTCACTCACTCACTCACTCTCTCACACACACACACACACACACACACACACACACACACACACACACACACACACACACACACCCACACCCACCCACCCACCCACCCACCCACCGACCCACCCACCCACCCACCCACCCACCCACCCACGCACGCACGCACGCACGAACGCACGCGCGCGCGCGCGCGCGCGCGCGCGCGCGTGCGTGCGCGCCCAAACCGAATAAGCCCTCCAGCTCGACCAATAGTGACTTCTTTGGCAGCGTCCCTGACCCTTTGCGAGCCTCCCCCAAGCAGTGAAGCTGATTCGATTCTCCTCAGTTGGCCCCGAACCCTACAACCCAATCCCCCCCCCTCTGCTGTCAAACAGTTTGAGTGTTGGATAGTTGGAATTAAGGACTTCGTAGGGGTGAGTATTTGGGGGAAGGGCATCTGGTGACTCTTGCAGAATGCAACACTGTCACCTACGAGCAACTGGTCACCATATTGCAATTGGGGCCAAGGTTCGGGGAGGCCCTGAGCCACCAGCTCTTTCAGGATGGCCTTGGCGCGTGCCTGAAAGTGCTTCTTCTCATGGGGTGGGGTGGGGGGGGGGGAGCCTATATGGGGCAGGGTTGGGGGAGCCCCGGGCTCAGAGTTTCGACTTGAAGAGAAGCAGGACCCCGAGCCGAAAAACCATCGTCACATATCCTGAAGCGCCTGGGAGGTCCTCTTCGCCACCAATCTGCCTGGTGCTCTCACGCCTGGGAGACGTGGAGCCACTTCAAACCCTGAAACCCAAAAGGTAAGGGAAGCCTTGCGCCTCAAGTTCCAAGCCCGAACCCATGCTGGGCGTCTGGAGAAAGCGTCAACACCCACAACTTTGCAGCTGAATTCTGCACCCTCATTGGCCAGATCCGGGGCCGCTGAGCTGCTGCCAGCCAGTCACCGAACGGCCCCGTAAATAAAGCTCAACCCTCAACCCTGAAACCTCGGCGCTCCTGCGTGTGCATCGATGTGTACATTGACCCGCCTCAGGCCAAAGAGGGCCCACATGCCCATGTGCAGATTCAACTCAACACATAACTCAGTGGCCTTTTAAACACATAACTTATGGCTTGATAGGGGATCTGAGCTGCAATATTCCTTAATGTATATGTACATGAAGAGGCGATGCTTGTTTGACTTGCCGCATGCTCGGAAACGTGGCTTCCTTAACCGGATGCAGGTCTTTAGCACGCTTTCTGCTATCCAAAAACCCAAAACGGACGGGACCATGTCCCTAGTCCCACAAGTCCAAGAGTTGTCTTTTTAAGCGAACGTTCACGAGGGCACACAAACCATAACCCACTCAAGGGGATCCCAACTAAACCAACGTTGTTGTTGGGAAACGTTCCGGCAAAACACGTCTGGCCACAGTTCGCGCTTTTAATGTCACTTCTATCGTTTGCGGAGAGTGTCCTGCCGTTGCGGAGTGTCCGCCATCCAGGGGTGCAGGGGTTGGGGGGCGAGCTTAAAACATTTCAAAATTCTGGAAAAACCATAGTTCGAGTTTTTCATATTTGATCGAAATCGAAGATTGAGGGTCCCACAGACAAGTTTTTCTAGAATCTTCTCTGTGCGGACAAAAGGCTCAACACTCAAAATCAGATCAAGAATGGCATTTTCCTGAAGAATGTAGCAAAGAAAAAACTCCTGCGGGATCTTCAATCTTGAAATATTATATACACATTAATGAACACATATTTATATGTATACATATATATATATATATAATGTGTGTGTACTTGAGTCTTGAGCCTCTGAAGCCCGAGACTGCCCGCAGCCATGGTGCGAAAAGCGCCGTGCCAGAGCTGCGGCTTTTGCCAGGAAGGGGAGCTCCGAGCCTGAGCGCAGGGTTTGGGGTTTGTCCATGCAAGGATCAAAAACAAGTACATACAGAGAGAGAGAGAGATATGTATACATATACTATATATATATATACATATACAAATACACACACATATCTGTGTGTGTGCTTATGTATTTGCTTTTTTAAATTATTATGTGTATGTGTATGCATCTAACTAATCCAGCGCTGTGTCTACCGGATTTTTGAGGCAATGCCTTTGGGTGGGTGGGGTGGTGGGTGGGGGGGGGACTCCCGACACTACGTCCCGAACCCTAATGCCCAAACCCGACGAGCACTGCAAGGGCCGAAAGGGTTGGCCTTTTCGGGTTACGTGACGTGTACATGTTAGGCGCTTCAGGCCAAGACGCCTGCTCTAAAACCAAAAGCAAACATTGATTGAGCCTTGTGCGGGCCCTGCTTTCCAAGGAGCCCTGACTCCTGGAAACCTTGAACCTTGAACCCTCACCCCAAACCGCTCATGGTCCGGTCACGGAAAGTACCTGGTCTTCAGCGCCCCGGCCTTGTAGCTGAGATCCCCCGCCATAACCTCAGAGTCTCGCAGGCGCCAGGGGGGCCGGGGGGCACGTGGACAAGGAAATTCAGTTTAGGTCTACAGGTCTCCATGCGCACACCCCACACGACAATGCAAGCAAGGGGGCCCTTGCCCTGGTCTGGTGCATCTTGATGCTCGTGCACGGCTTGGGCCCTCATCCGGCATCTCCGAGCCTCTTATTGAGCCACTTCTGTGGGGGGGGGAAACCTAAAGAAGGGCTAAAGGGCGCCCCAGCATTGCCAACCTAGGGGCTGAAGTAGATGTGGTTCGTATCCAGGCCGCAGAGGGGCTCTACGGCCACGCTGAACGCAAGCTGCTCCAGCCGCGCCGGAGATGCGACCCGCTTTCCGAGTTCTGCCTCCCGGAAGATGGTGGTTCCGGGCCGAATGCTTTTAAAAAGGCCTTTCAAGTAGCCAGGATGTGCAGACACATCCCCTCACGGAAATCCGGGCCCAAATCCTATAAACTCCCAGCCCTGAACTCGAAAACAGCCTAGACCCAAGACCTTAAACCCCTGAAACCCGAAGCCCTGACACTCAATGAAGTGGCGCTGGCCGCTCGACGCTGGAGGAACTCCGCGTCGTGGACCGTCCGGTGCTGCGAGCGGCTGCATAGAGAGAGCCGTGCAAGAATCTCCTAGGTTCATTTAGCGCTGGTGTGGGGCTTCGGGTTCAGGGAAAAAAAAGGGTTCAGGGTTAAGGGGCTCAGGGTTTTTTTCTCGGTGCACTTCCTGATGTTGAGATTTCAGGGTTCACAAGGTTTTCTCTCACACTGGTATGGTCTGGGAGGGTGTCTGGGTGTTGCAGGGTACAGGCCTTCAGGGGATCCGGGTTACGTCCTCGGCCTGGCAGGAGGAAGGATTTTTCGGTACTTGGGGGCTGATCGCGCATCTGGGACTTGCTGACTTCGAAGTTGGCAAGGAGGGGGGGCTTTTGGACAGTTTACAGCTTCTGTCAGGCTTCAGGCATGCTCAAGGCGACCAGGTTTCAACTCGTTTCGGCTCAGTTCTTGCTTTCAGAGCAAGTCGCGGGGTCTGCGCAAGCTGCGCCCAGACACTCGATGCCCTGAGGTGAGGTCAGAAATGCAGCGGCCTTGGCGCAGGTTTCGCACGGACAGGCGAGGCACCTCTTCTCCGGAGACTTTGCCTCCTGGTGCAGATGGCGTTTTTTGGGCACAGCCTCAGACGATAGGCCATGTAACGTTTTCCGGCACTTGATCAGCACAACGCCAAGCCATGGCGAGACAGGGACCCTAACAGCCTTGCCTCCCTCGGCTTCGCGGTCTAAGCCCCAAACCTAAACCCTCAACCTCCAAAGATCCTGTACTAAAGTGCTGAAGTGCACGTCCAGCCCCTCCCCCACCTCCCTTTTCGGAGCTCCTGGTGCGCGCGCGCCGGGGCCCAGTGCCGCGCCGCCCGTTTCAGCAGCCAGCGCAAAGGGCCACAGCACCCGGACATGTTGAAATGTTCCCCTCCCAGAGCCTCTCCAGAAAAAAAGCGGACTATTCATGAAAGACGCCCTTTTGTGCCCTTCTTAGGTAGAAGCTACGGCAAAGAGGCTTCAGGGATTCTTAGAAGGAAAAGGCTTGGCGGCCTCTGGAGCACAGCTGTTTCTTGACTTGATGTAGTTGAAGTTTGATGCTGATGGCTTCGGCAATGACGACCCAATACTCAAATAAGGAACTAAAGCGCGGGGACGCATGCTGGAACGCACATGTTGGAAGGGTGATCAATTCTGGCCAATGCGGGGGGGGGGGGGTCATTACATCAAAGTAATTCACGTGTTGTGTGTGTACTGAGAGCCCATGGATCACGCCGGCTGCTCTTTCACTTGCTGTCGACACTGCCACTTGAGAGATGTGCACAAAAGCCCTGGCGGAGGCCCAACCCTTAACCCTCTGCACTGCTAAATGGGTGCTGCTGCGCAGGGCTAGTCAATATCGCCCAAGCCTACACCGAACCACAAACCCCTCAACGTTCGAAACAGCTAATGCCAAACTTTAAAATCCGCAAGTTCTGTGTGTAGATTCTTGTGGGGGGATGGAGTGCTGTCAAAACGCAAAGCCCCTTTCTTGTTTCTTGCTTCCGGACTCCTGCACCAAACCCCTGAAACCCGCAGCATGCTAGTCTGATTGTTCTCTTAGATTCTCTTGGCGAAATCCCAGGGAACAAGTTCACTGAGCCGTGCTCGTGCGCTGCAGCTCGGTGTAAGCTGTTCGCGGCTCGCCCCGTGTCTTTGATCACTCGCTCAAGCAATGATGCGCTGCCCACAGCCCGAGGGGCTTGGAGAAAACTTGAAACACCGCTCCCAAACTCCATACCCTCGTAAGTAAGCCGATAAATCCGGCAACCCTCAACCTTCATTAATAGTTAACCTTCGGAATTGCAACACCCCTGCGTGTAGTTGTGTCGCAGCCCTTCTCACTGGTCGACCAGAGCTTGCAACAAAGAATCCGAGGCCTCTTGCTGTACGGCTTATAGGGTTTAGATATAGAAACAGCATCCCATTCATCCTCCAGCCAAAGTCGCTAGCGAAGGGCATCCAAAAGATTACGCTTGTGGCCCTTTGGCCTCAAAGTCCAGTCTATCTTTCGAAGGGTCTGGGCCACTTGGTCGCCGACCTCTTTTTGTGTCAGCCGCCAAAGGGCCCAAACTGGCACTGTAAGCCTGTAAGGACTGTAAGAGCCACCCTACGTTGTCTGGCGGTTGCTCTCTCATGTCGAAACTTCGAGGCTTCAAGGTACTCTTGTAGGAGCTACTAGGGATCCTATAGGGCTTCAAAGCCGGTCGTGGAGTCGGATAGGGATTCCACGAAAGAATCGCAAACGCCGACTTCAAAGCCGCGAGAGTTGCACTTCACTTCAATCCGACCCAGCATCGCGTCAGCCGCAGTACCTCACAGACTCACAGCCTTCACTCATTTGCGATGCCGTAATACCCTGATAGGCAAGGTCCAGCCCAAGCGGTGCTTCATTGATATTGTGAAGGTTCGAGGCCTCCTGGCACATGGAGGTTTTGGTTGTAAGGCTTCGCGGGTGACGCCTCCTTTCCGCTTTTCTTTGCACATGACTTTTCCTCGGGTTTAACTAGCTCAGGGCTTGTGATTCAGGGAAGCGGGGAGGTTGCCAGTCCCAAACACTGAAAGACATGTCCTGGCATCGGGCATCGTTGAAAGCAAGAAACACCCGGAGACTGGCTGCCAGGGAGCTCAATTTTTGCAATGTCTTTCACCTCAGCTTGTGAAAGTAGACTGCGGAAACCCCTGCCGAACAAGCCTCCAAAGTTCGCATGGCCTCCACAACATGTACTGTAAAAAAATGGAACAACAGCCTGTCCCTAAATCGAAGCCCTAAACTTACGATGCACCAACCCAAACACACCGGTCCTTCGCCCACCCATCCCCATCTCGCACGCGCACCATAGAACAATGGGTTTAGACGGTTGAGAGTCCACAGCTTACGGTTTTGGTTTGGGCCGGCTAGGGCTCAAGAACAGATGCACAAGCAACCGACAGCCCCTCACAAGACCTTCTAACAGCCATTTTTGTCGTCGAGGACACCCCTTGTTCACGGAGTCGGGCCATGACCCACGGCGTGCGCTGCTGGGGGTCTCTGGGCATTCCCAGGTCGTTCAGCACGCAGACGACCTCGCATATGGGTTGCTTGGAGATTTCCACTCTCAGGCTAGAGCATGCGCCGATCCAGCTATATCATCTTGAATGACATTGGTCTAGCAGCTTACAACTCGGGCAAGTGTGATCAAGTGTGGCTAAATCCGCCCTTGAACAGAAACAGCAGGCTCAGGCTTTTATATCTCGGATCCTTTGTAAGCCTCTAAGCTGCAAGAGCGCCTTAAAATTCCTTCAAGCTCTCCCCCCCCCCCTCCCTCCCCCGGGCCTCGTCCGGGGACCGGGTGTGCTTCACCAGGACCCTCAGGTTGGAGGTGTTGGCACACCAGCCTTCACCTGCCAATGAGTCTCCTTCTGGGAACTACTAACTACTGGCTATTCTTATCTGCAACCGTACTTCTGTATTTTTGCATTACTCGTTTCTTAAAATGGGTCTTGCCATTTTCAGGATTATGATGATGAGAAGGCGTTTGCTGCTGTACGTTGATATGCGCGCACACACACACACACACACGCACGCACGCACAAAAGAAAGCGATAGAGAGAAAGAGAGAGGGAGACTAAGAGAGGAAGAGAGAAAGCCAGAAAAAGAGAAAGAGAGCAAGGTGAACGAAAAAGAGAAAGGTGAGCAAGAGAAAGAGCGAAAGGTAGAAAGAGAGAAAGACAGAGAGGGAAAAAGATAAAGAGAAAGAGCAAGAAAACAGAAAGAGAAAGGAGAACGAGAAAGGTGAACGGGAAGAGAAAAAGAGAGACAGATAGGGATAGAGAAAGAGAAGAGAAAGAGAGACAAAGACAAAGAGAAACGGAAAGAGAAAGAGAAAGGAGAAAGAGAAAGAGAAAGAGAAAGAGAAAGAGAAAGAAGAGAGAGGGGGGAGAGAGGGAGAGAGGGAGAGAGGGAGAGAGAGAGAGAAGACAGAGAAGAGGGATAAGAGAAAGAGAGAGAGAGCGAGATAAGAAAGATAAGAAAAAGAAGAGAGAGAGGAGACGGAAGAAAAAGAAAAGAGGAGAAGAGCATAGGGCTTAGGGGTCGAGGGTCTCACTAGGGGGCTTACAGTCTAGGGCTTAGGTCTTAGGGACAAAAGCAACCGAAGCCCCCGCCCCCCCTGGCCTCGTATTGGTTTAGCTATGCATTTAGCTGTGCGCGTCATGCTGGAAGGGATATATCAAGGGGAGGGAGTTGGCACCTCCAGCGATGTGCCAAGCGTTGCGCATCATCAGCTCGAAGTAGTCATCGCCTTGCATCCCATGACTGGAGGAACCAGGCCTATACTCCCCCTTAGAACCCTAATTAAAATACTATTGTTAATATCCTCTTGGGTTTTATATAAACAAAAATAAAAACTAATTCCCAAGGGGGATTTAAAAACAAAATGGGAGCAGCCAGTGCGTTCAAAGCTTCGTGGGACTGACAGTACGACCATACTTTGCAGCTAGGGCTCTGTCAATGGATGCACTCACCCATTCGTAGTTCTCAATGAACTCCTCACGCGTAATGCGACCGTCAGAGTTGGCGTCGAAGTGCTGCATGAACCTTGCTGAGCTTTGGGATGTTTGATGACAAGCAAATTTAGCTGAAGTCTCTCTCGACTGCAGCTTCACGAAGATGTACTATCCGGCAGAAACAATTCGTCCGTAGAAGAAAAACTGCCGGCAGCAGACCGCATGTACAGAGCGCGTCTGCTCAGGGAGAAGATGTTGAAAGGTGTTCTCAGAAGCTGAAGCAACAAAACGAGATTCAAACATGCGGGCATGCCAGAGGCCCTGTAAACTTCTTTAAGGCCTGTAGACCCTAAACCCTGTAATGCCCCTTGGCCCCTTGGTGGGAACACGAGCATCCAAGAAGACCTAAACGCACGTAGCCAGGTCAAGGTGGAACATAGATTCTTAGTCCGCTTCTTTTCACAACCGGACAAGCACAACTGCACCAGTTGCAGTTCAAGCAGTTCATGACATCGTAGAAGCCCCAAAGCCTTAGAACCCCAGCCCTGAAGATGTGAGAGCTCTCATGAGCGACCATTGGTCCAGGGCACTGGCTCATGGCCTGCTGTGGAGTCACCTCGCATATGCTGCATATGAGCTTTGAGGGGTACATTGGCTGCAGGCCTGAGAGCTGCCATAAGGAGCCCGTCTTGGATACAGAGGGCCACCCAAAAAACAACAAAAAAACGACTAAGGCTGTAAAAGAAGAATCCTAGTCTATACCATGCTATATCAAGAGAGTTCTGAGCAGGCTCTTAAACCGTTGGGGGTTGCAAGAGTTCGGACGACCAGCTTGCGCATGTTTTCTTTTTGCTTCCTGGCCTGTGTGACTGGCAGGCAAGCATGCCAGCTCACCAAGAAACCCACAAGCAGCTCTCGTGGCTACGGCCCTGAACCTGTCTGAGTCTACGAGTCTACAGTGTACAGTCGCACTGGCCTGAATGTCTGCTGTCGGTTAGGGTGATTGGCTACGACTTATCAGGGCTTGGGGAGAAGAACCTACAGGCCTACAGGCGCCGGGCCCCTTGAAAGTCCATTTCATTCCGCCCCCATGTAAGTTCGACCATACGGCTTCAGTCAAGTTTGCAATGCTAAATCTCATCCCACAAGCGGCCTTGCCAGATTTCACTGCCGGATTCTGGGAGACATCGTAGGTCTGGGTCATCTCATCCGTGGTGACCACGCCAGAGCCATCTTTGTCCAGTATGCTGAAAGCCTTCACGGGAAAGCAGAAACACGTACAGTTACTTTCCAGACATTGAATATACATAAAAAAAGTGACCAACTCCTTCAGGCCTTGTCGACCCATTCCAGGCGGAATTCGTTCATCTCTCCACGGATGCCCCGAACAAACTCATTGTAGTCAACTGAGCCAGAGCCGTCCCGGTCGAACTGCTGGAACAAGTTAAGCTTCTCGGCCGCGCTAAAGTGCAGGTTGAAGCAATTAAGCAGCACATCCAAGGCCGTGTTGAACTCCTCCTTGGAAAGCTCGTTCGAGTGGTTGCGGTCGATTATCCGAAACTGGCTGGACATGGCCTTCAGTGTCTCAAAGCCGCCGGCGCGCAATGCCAAGGCCGCGCGTAGCTTGGCGATAGTGCTGAGAGCCTTGCCCTCCTTGTCACCAGGGACCTCGCAAGTAAGAATGCCACATCCAATCACCCACCCACCCACCCACCCCACCCCTCCCTACACTCTTGATGTCGGTGTGGGTAGCTGTTCAGTTCATTACTGTAAGGGCTTTAGGCCGATTCGGCGATATGGCAGCCCTTTAGCCGCTGCTTTGTTCGCTTTCGCCTTGAAGAGCATCCTCCCGAACTCGTCCATCTTGATGTAGTTACTGCGATCGAGGTCGTAGCGCCTAAACAAGGCGCTCATGAGATCGTTGTTCGCATGGAAGTCCAGCACGGAACATAGATTCACGAACTCCCCACGGTCCAGCTTACCAGTGTGATTCCGATCCAAACGGTTGAAGAGGTTGTTTAGGGCCAGGAGCGGATTGTTCCTAAGCTTGGCAGAAAAGAACGATGACCAACACTGCGTTCTGTGAGAGAGTCTCAATGCGCCGCATCTCTTCCGCGCACCTGAGCGTGAACCCCGAACAACGCCATAGGCCGCCTAGGCTGCCTAGGCTCTCATGCTTTTGGAACTCCTTGGTCTTCTCAAAGCACCGGCGAAGCGCCTCCTCGGCATGGTCGAGCACTGTGTTGCTCACCTGGGCAGGCTTATGTTGTGAACAACTCCTCCTTGAGGACCGCTTGATTTGGGAAGAAAGAGCCACAGAAAGCTTGCCAGCAGCAATTCGCACATCTGCGTTGCTCCCGAATTTGTGTCCCAACAGAGAAGCAGTACCAAGTGGATCATCCCTGCTCCGTGCTTGGACCCACATACCTACTCCATACAAAAAGCCTGAACTTGGGCGGAGGTCAGGTTCGGGAGCAGCTCTGCAAAGGGAAGAACTGAGCCACAGCTTCTTTCTTACACTGCCCCTGAAGTTTCTCGAGTACATCCTTAGACACCACATGACACCACCTCCCGCTCACCTTGGTCTCGCCGGGCTCTTCCCAAACATCCGAGGCAGGGGCCTTTGCTGTGTTCAAAACCTGAACCCTGGTTTAGGGTTTAGGGTTTAGGGTTTAGGGTTTAGGGTTTAGGGTTTAGGGTTTAGGGTTTAGGGAACTCCAACCGATCTCCGGACCCTGAACCCCGATCCCGAAAGCTGTGTGGATCCATGCTATCTGGGCCTCTGGTGTTCAAAGGCACCATTCTGCGGGCTGTTTGGGGCGAAAGGGGGCTGGAGCGGGAGCGCCTTGGCTTACTGGCTGAGTTTTGAAGGGGAGAAGTAGAACTTAGGGAGTTGCAACGGGGGGCTTGATAGCACACAAGAGGAAAGCTTAACAGGCTAACCTTCTCAGCACACATGAATTAAGCAGTCGGTTCCTCGTTTGTTTGACTTGTGGGGGCTCACAAGATCTTCTGAAGGAACCCCGCCCTAACAAAGGCTCTCGAGGAACTTGGGGCTCTGTTGGGGTACCAGGACTGCTCAGTCAAGTGGCAGGGGTGCAAAGGTTTTGTGTACGCATAGGTCGGAATTCTGTCTATTCATGCCCAACGCGCCCTCAAGATCTACATCCTTCTGATGCTGGTCCCCTAAACCACAAAACTAAATCGAAAGGCTGTTTTTTTGGCAACTCCCCTGCCTGGTGGCAAGCCTTCTTCAGTTGGTCCTTGGTTGCTCCAAGAGCCCCCTGACACAGAGAGGCATTGCACATGACAAAGTGGGGCATGAAAACCCCCTATCCATCCATCTCCCTATCCGTGAATTGCGTTAGCGTTCTTCGTTTGTTCTTAACGTTTTACAAGGATTTTGCACATGTCTGACATACCCATATGCCCGAGCCCGAGGGTGGTCTCTGAAGCCAGTCCTCGATGTCGGCGGCTTTAGCACTGGAATCAGCATTTTCGTGAGCCGGCTGGCTTTCGTTGATTTGTAGTACAAGCGTGTGCACCTCCCCCCCCCCCCCCCCCCGCCGGCCCCTCCACAAGAATGCTCAAGACTAGCCGGGTCTCCGCAGTGGAGGCCGCGCTATCGATCTTTGCTTTCCAGGCAATGTTCTCCTTTGCCTGCTTGTCCGAGGCGTTCTGCATGAAGGATGCCCTCCTGGGTGTGACGAGCTTTGCTCACTCTCGCACAAGGCAGGGTTTAGGCGTAAGTCATGTTTGGGGTCAACCTGCACACCCCAAACCAAAGGACGGAAAATCACATCATATGGCTCTGTGAGCCTAGCCGCTGCCCCTGCACGGGCAGCTGGGGGGACTTCGTGGCAGGCAGTGCGTTGCTGTTGGTGGGCCTCTCAGACCTCTCCGTCCTGGAACCTCTCTGGGCAGTCGGCTTCGCAACCGCCGTGGATTCAAACAGGGAGCGCGCCGCGCCATCTAGGCTCTTGGAAGCCTCCTCCATGCCTGAATTCCCCGGCTCTTCGTGCTCACTAAGGGCACTTTACTCAGCGTCTGCAACATCAGCAAAGAGTGTAAAAAGATGCTTCCAAGTGCACTGCGCGAGACCCGTGTTGTCAGCAGTCCCAACAAGCCTCGCGATTCGAGCCTCGTTAGCATCGAGGCGGCTGCTGAGGCGCTGCATCTCCGATTTAACGTAGTCATCAATCTTCCTTAACTCGGAATCTAACCTCTTGCGGTGCCGGCTGTGACTAACACCAACCAACATTATCTGGCGAATGACCTATGTTTCCTGAAACAAAAAAGGTTGAATGGGTCGCAAGCTTCCGACGGAGCTGGTTGAACTCCGATCGCATGTTCCGCCTAGCCGTCTCAACATGCCGAAGCACGTCATGCATATCCTAATTACATTTAAGAGTCTTCAACATACTTAACGAGGAGTCCGTCTGAATCGCTATCAGTCAGTGCTCGGGCTCGCGAACATGGATAGCGAGACCTAGCCAACTCCACAAAAGGAAAATACCGACGACAAAAAGAGAAAGCCATTGCCACTTTGCACGCGGCGTGCTGATCGGCAACAATGGACTGCTGCTCCCGAAGAAGCTCCTGGAGACCTAGGCGCGAAGTCTCAATATACTTTTCTTCGAAGGCGCAGATATGTCTGTTCAAGATGCCGGCAACCCGGAGGCATTAGCGGACCCGACTCTCTGTTGCAAGCACTCCCATGTTCCTGCAACAACGTGCAGCAGCGCATGGCTCTGATAAAGGGAGCAGCGCCGAGAATGCCCTGAGGCTCTCACGCATTCCGGCGCTGACCCCAAACGGGTTGGACACAACCGGGCCGAGGGCCGGACTCATGGCGGCGCGGTGTGGGGACTGTTGAAAATGCTGCCCCTCCGGCTGATTGAGCAAAAACTGCCCAAACCAGGGACGCCCTCAAGGTCAGCAGTCAATGGGCCGGGCATCCATGTCTGTCTCCGTCTGCCAAGAGTCGAATCACGAAGAAGGTGTTGTGCACTTTCTTGCTCTCGCTCTTGGTTCGCTCGCATCACTTCACTGCAAAGTTCTTCACCTACGGACTTTGCACCAAGATGCGCAAGCCTCTCTCTCGCACAGGAGGATCTGAGGGTTCGGCCATGGGATGGGAGCACCAAGATGCAAGAAGCATGGCAGTCTACTGCGGACAGATCTTGCGGCAGCCGAGAACTGGCAAGCGGCGCACCTTTTCCCCACGGAAGCTGCCAAGTTGAGCCACAAAGCTGAGTACAGGACTGCTGCCGTCACAAGCAAAAGAAACATAAGGATTTTGACGGCTTTCTGAGTTTATAATGGAAAGGTCAAGTTTGCCGGTGCGGAGGCAGTCCGTACCATACTCTCCGCTGGGAGGGAGGCCGGGTTGCTGCTTGGCTTCTTCACTCAGAATGCCTCCTCCGGTGACAACAGGGGGAAGATCGGCCCTAAACGCCCTCTAAGCCAGGCCCCGAACGCCGCAGCAATCCTGCCGAGCCCCCAGAGAAGCTTCGCCGCTGGCGATGCGCCCCCAGCGAAGCTCACCCCGGGAAGCCAATTTGTCCAGTCACAGCTTCAAGGCTCCGCTTTGAGTTGCTGGGGATGAAGGCCTGAAGAGCTGAGGGGCTTAATATAGGAGCCTTGAGAATTCAAAAATGGGGTCTTGTGGGGCTATTATAGTATACTTGCAGAGGGATCAGAAGGGAATATATTAGTAGCTCGTCCGACCCCTATGCTACGTGTTTGCGGCTTGGCAAGGTTCGGGTTTGCATGCTTGTCAACCGAACTTTAGTGCGGGACGACTGGTTTCGTGTCAGTGTCAGCGCAAGGCCTGAAAGACCAGGTGACCCACCGGGCTCAGACTGTTGGGAGTTAGGGGCCCTGACCCTGCCATGTGTGTGGTAATTACCCCAAACCGCAAACCGTTTGTACAGTACATACAGTACATCTTGAAAGGTCCACGTGAGGCGAGGTTCACTTGCTTCTATACTGCTGCTAGACTCACTGGATGCATGTAGTCCTTGGCAAGGACCACTTGGTGAACTGGAAGCAGATTCTGACACACCTGCTGCTTCAGCAGAGGCGGGCGCCCCCGTCACTCTCACAAGGCGCGTGGGCTGTACAGCTTTCGCGGGCCCAGAATAATCACAGTGAACATGCTTTGCAGAGGACTGGGCCCGCTCCCCACCTCATGCAAGCGATCATTGGCTTCAAGGCATATGCTTTGCAATGCCTTGAATGGCACCGAGCCCCCAAGCTCGTATTACACCTCGGCAGGGGCAACGTCATTCCCCACTCCCCCACGACTCTACTCCGTCCCGATCTGCGCAGGCCCTGCGTCGCTGTGAAGTGCCCACACACAATGCAGGGGTACTTGTTGCTTGTCCTACACTCCCAACACAGCAGCGGCTCCGATCCAACTTGGAGCTACGCAACCAAAAACATCTCAAGTGGTCTAGGGCTAGCCATTTTTGGAGGGGAAGCTCTTCTGGGTTCCTGGCCCGTACATTTGCGACCGGCTGGCGGGTCACCGACAAAGTTGTGCGGTGAATTTGAAAACGTCCTCAAACTCGGAGCCTGAGCATACGACCCGTGGCTACCAGAAGGCGCTCTTCCCTTTTTGCTTCCAGACCACTTCGAGCACTGCCGGGTAAAGCTGCACGAGAGTGAGCACTTCCCCTGAACCCTGCAACCTTGAACCCTCAAGGTCCCAAACCCTCAAATCACCCTGAATCACCCCCCAAAGCAGAAATCCTAAGAGGCCAGACCCTTAACAAATAAACTAAACCCGAATACCCTGAAAATACAAAAACCATGAAGCCCTGACACCCCCGAACCTCGGAGATTCCCAAGCCCGCTGCAGTAGGGGACAATGTGCGCCTCGTTGCCCTCGGAATCCCGGCTACGGCTTCGTGGCGTAGGGCTTTTAGGGGTCAGCCGCGGATTCGGAAACTGGAAACACGCGGATTCGGAAACTGGAAAACCCTGATTCTGGAAACTACAAAACGCGGATTCAGAAACTGAAAACGCACTGAAAACGCGGATTCGGGAAACCAGGATTCGAGAAACCAGCTGATTCAGGAAACTGGAAAACGCGGATTCGGAAACCAGCTGATTCAGGAAACTGGAAAACGCGGATTCGGAAACTGGAAACCGCTGATTCAGGAAACTGAAAAACGCGGATTCGGAAACCAGCTGATTCAGGAAACTGGAAAACGCGGATTCGGAAACCAGCTGATTCAGGAAACTGGAAAACGCGGATTCGGAAACCAGCTGATTCAGGAAACTGGAAAACGCGGATTCGGAAACCAGCTGATTCAGGAAACTGGAAAACGCAGATTCGGAAACCAGCTGATTCAGGAAACTGGAAAACGCGGATTCGGAAACCAGCTGATTCAGGAAACTGGAAAACGCGGATTCGGAAACCGCGGATTGGAGGAACCGGATTCGTGTGGATTCCAATTACCGGATCGGGCGAGCCCAAAGCAGCCGTGTCCTGGATGATAGCGCATCCCCCCCCCCCCCGACTTTCAACAGGCTATACCCCAATGCTTTGTCCTGGACGCTATCATCCCCCCTCCCCCCCCCCCCAACCCCCCGCAACCCCCCTCCCCGCCCCCCCCGCGACACCCAGTTTCAACAGGCTGGAGCCCAATGCTGTTGCTTGAAGGGCTGCTGGAGCCCAATGCTGTTGCTTGAATGGTTAGTGTCACAAAGCAGCCTTGTCCTGGACGCTATCATCCCCCACCCCCACCCCCCGACACCCAGTTTCAACAGGATGGAGCCCAATGCTGTTGCTTGAAGGGCTGCTGGAGCCCAATGCTGTTGCTTGAATGGTTAGTGTCACAAAGCAGCCTTGTCCTGGACGCTATCATCCCCCCCCCCCCGAGACCCAGTTTCAACAGGCTGGAGCCCAATGCTGTTGCTTGAATGGCTGCTGGAGCCCAATGCTGTTGCTTGAATGGTTAGTGTCACAAAGCAGCCTTGTCCTGGACGCTATCATCCCCCCCCCCCCCGAGACCCAGTTTCAACAGGCTGGAGCCCAATGCTGTTGCTTGAATGGCTGCTGGAGCCCAATGCGCTTGAATGGTTAGTGTCACAAAGCAGCCTTGTCCTTGACGCTATCATCCCCCCCCCGAGACCCAGTTTCAACAGGCTGGAGCCCAATGCTGTTGCTTGAATGGCTGCTGGAGCCCAATGCGCTTCAACGGTTAGTGTCACAAAGCAGCCCCCCACATTTCAACAGGCCCGAATCGCGCGGTTTCCTGAATCGCATGGTTTCCTGAATCGCGTGGTTTCCTGAATCGCGCAGTTTCCTGAATCGTGCAGTTTCCTGAATCGCGCAGTTTCCTGAATCGAGCAGTTTCCTGAATCGCGTGGTTTCCTGAATCCGCTGGTTTCCTGAATCGCGCAGTTTCCTGAATCGCGCAGTTTCCTGAATCGCGCAGTTTCCTGAATCGCGTGCTGTCAGTTTCCTGAATCGCGCGGTTTCCTGAATCGCGTGTTTTCAGTTTCCCGAATCTTGTGGTTTCCTGAACTGCGGTTTCCTGAATCGCGGGAAAACAGTTTCCTGAATCGCGCAGTTTCCTGAATCGCGTGGTTTCCTGAATCCTGGTTTCCTGAATCGCGCAGTTTCCTGAATCCTGGTTTCCTGAATCACGTCCAGTTTCTGAATCGCGCATGGTTCGCTTTTAGGGATTTGGGTTCCTCTGGCTTCGGGCTTGTTGGATTCAAAGAGTCAAAGAGGGTTTTCAACAGGGCTTACTTTGTTTGGAGCTTATAGGGTTGATTAGAATGCACATGATCGACGGAGGATGACCCCAACCGAACTCGGGAGCCTGGCAATTTCCCTGTACCCATGAGGCCCAGGCCCTTTCAGACTTCGCGAGGCTTCCCTCTGGCACCTTGGAGATTCGGGTCGCACAAAGAGGCACAGAGGCCCCCTGTGTCCCGAAAACGAAAGGGCCCCGGAACCTCTATGCTTGTTTGCCGGGAGTTAAAGGCCAAAATTCAGTTTGACTCAGCTTATGCCTAGGAGACACTCAGGAATAAATACCTGCGCTGCTAAGCGAGTCATCCCTTGTGAATCCGCAGCCCTCCTGTCACGCTGGGCCCTTTACCGCTGCGGCGGAGCTCAGGGAGGTCCGCTTTGAGCTGGGTGGAGGTGCCTTGCTCACTGAATACTTTAAACGGGTCAGGGTTGCGCTTTCTGAGGGCGGTTGGTTTTGGGGCTCAGGGGTCCACACCCTTCACCCACATGGCTCACTTAAGCCAAGCTGAACCCTGCACCCTAGTCCTAATCTCTCTCTCCCTCCCTCTCCCTCTCCCCTAGAAGATTCCTCAAGACCCCAGAACACGAGCCTTGGCGAGCGCCGGGCCGCTTGGGCGCCACTGTGGCCTTGACCTGACGGGAGGAATGCTTTGGGCTTGTCTGGGCTTGGGTTGGGCTCAGAATTTTGCAGGGCTGAGGTTTGTGCTTCAAAGGTTTTAATAGGTTTCAAGGTTTTATGGCCCTTTTTTCAGACTCCCTCGGACTTACAGAAAGCAATGGGTTTTTGTTCTAAGGAGGGTACTGCCGGCCCCGAAGAGCAAAACCGATCGAGGCCGCAACCTCCCCGGAATACTATAGGGGCCGGAATAGTTAGAATAGGGTTTTGGGGGTTATTATAGTATAATGAAAAAGGGACCCTAAGGGAATACTATTAGTAATTATTCCGACCCCTATATATCATGCCGTAACAGCAAGGCGCAGTGATGGCACGTACCCTGGCTTATTGATCCAGTACCTGCCAGTTCAGGGTTCGTCACTGACACCACGCAAAAACTTACCCCCCAAGCCCTCCGCGCCAGAGCAGACTGCCAACTTCCAACAACCCCCCTCCCCCCCCCCCCTGCGAATTCAGAGTTTGGGGAGTAGGGGCTTCAGGAACCTCCAACCTCCAAGATGCAACTCGACGTCTGAACGGAAACTGCCATGCACCAAGGCCCTAAACACAACATCCCAAGAGGCCAAGTCTTAGGCAGGGGCGCCGAGGAAGAGGCAGCCTGTCAGGCTCTCGAATGTCGGACCCTCTTTGCAAACGATATGGCTGTGAGCCTTTGGTCCAACCAAGCCTCTATTAACCCCACTTCCCCCCCCCCCCCCCCCCCCCCATTTTCGAAGCTCCGCCGTAGAGCATCCCTGCAAGGCAGAAAGCCCTAGACCCGATGGAAACCCAAGGCAGAACACCGAGAGCCCACCTTGAAGACTCGGACAGAAGATACGTCAAGCTTAGGCTCCCAGCCTCCTCATTCACTTTCTTGGCCTGGAGAAGTCTTGTCTTGAGGCTTAGTTTAGGGGGTATTGTTAAGGTGTATGTGCATGTTCTGTTCGATGAATATGCGCAAGCCCACACTATGCAATGGCTCAGGGACAAGCAACAGGCACGCACAGTGCACTGCCATCATGTTCCATGCCATCTGTTCCTGGAAGCCTGCCTCTGCCTCCAACTCAACTACCAAGCCTCAGCCCTAAGACCCTAAGAGTTTCTACGAGCACGAAGCATCGTTCGCCCCTAAGTAGCTTAGGTTCCCTCCTGCAGCACGACACCAAGCCAGCATTCTAAGTGGGCCGGATATGGAAATCAAGCGGTTCTTCGGCTAAGTAATTTCGGGAGTTTGGGCTTCCTAGAACACTGAGCACCGCACCCATCTGGTCCTGGGCGTGTTCGTCCTGCTCTGCTCCCTGGGCGTCCTGCAAGCAACCAACACGTCTAACCGACCCTCAAAGCGCAGCACAAAACGAACAACCCTGAACGAGAGTTCAAAGCAACAAGCGCGGCACCCGAACTGTTTCGCTCAAAGAATTTGCCAACTTCACAGGTTGAATGTGTTGAATCCTAGGATGAAAACGCGGTTGAACAATCGAGTCAAGATGAAGGTTTGCCATAGTCGGATTGAGGGATTTGGGGGCTTAGGGTTTAAAGCTGGTTAAGGTTCATGAAGTTCAAAGCCAGTGGCTAGCGCCCCCGACCGTCCTGGCATCTCGGTCAGCTGCAGCATCGCTTGTCGGCGCAAGTACCGGCATGGATGCCTTGCCCCGAGGCCCCGCCAACCCCAAACCATAATAACTGTTGCCTTCTAGCGTACTTCTCCAGGTGTCCGATTTCGAAACTGGTCTACCTATCGACATGGGGGCGAGCTGAGATGAGCATATAGCCGAGCATGTGTATCGATAAAGCTAGGGTTGAATACTTTGAGTGGACCAATATGTGCCGGCCACTCCAAGCCTCATGCCATGCTCGCAACCGGCCAAACATCCAAGCGAACGGCCCGCCGGATGAACTCTTCCTCGTCGAGGATGGGGTCCAGCCTCACAGTGCTAGTTGGCTTATCTCCTGAGTTCTATTTCCAAAGCCCTACACGACGCTCCTGGTCATTGCACCTGGGAGCGTAGAACCATGAAGGGACATTGATGCAGAAGCCCCCCCCCCCCCCCCCCCGCCCCCCGGCATTCCTATGCTGCATGCTGGGAATGCAGGGCTCTTGATGAATGATTGGGCCAAACAGTTACCTGCGTCGATGCACTCAATCAGAACTGCGGGCTGTTGGGCCAACAAGCTTCGACTTCTGTCTGGACCTGAGGCACCACAGATGTAGCAGCCCAAGGCCCGTAAAAGTCCACCTTTTTGCATCTGGTCTGCAGCAACTTAGCCTGGACGGATGCAAGAAAACACACGACTTAAAAGCGCTTGCGCAAACGGCGCGATACTTGAACGTGTACGTGCCTCTCAGAAGTCTTGCATAAGCCCAAAACCCCCGATACGACATCCTCTAAACCATTCTAAGCCGGTCTAAACCCCAATCTAAGCCATTTTAAGCCAAAGAAACCCTAAAGCCTGTACAGATTCAGGGCCCCCGAACAGCGGTTCCGAGGGCGACTCCGGGGGTGAGGCCGCAGCCTCGATCATGGCCAGGGAGGGCTCGAGTAGGGGCATGAGCTTCGGAGGGTTTAGGGAGGTTTTGGAATTTCGACGTTTAGGGTTTACGGTTTTGGGTGGGTTCTGCCGGTTTGTTTTTCGCCACCCGCACTGCCCACGCGCTCACGCGACTCCGCAGGGACAAATGGAGGGCACCGTAACCGTAACTTGAAACGAGCTCGCTGCAGTCTCGGTTACCCACCAAGTGAGCAAGTAAACAACCTAGCCCTCTCCATTTCATCGCGGGATTAGGACCGCAGAGCTCCACGGCATTCAACGAAAACTTTCCACTCTAACGGCAAGGGCTCCCGGGTAAAGATGCCGAAAGAATCCATACAAGAGAACCAGCCTACCCGCCGTCGAACCCAGGACCACAAGGTTGCTTGCAGCTTTGCATGTTCTCCGGGATCAGGGTTTGAAGGGGGAAGGGCCCCCCATACTGCCTACGCACTTGCACATCCAGCCGATACTGCGGCGGCGAATCTTCTGCGGCCCCTGCTCCGCCCTTAGCTTGCCGGGGTGTGGCGGACCTGGGAGGTTTCAACAGCCAAGGGGTGAAGAAGGGTCTAGAGGTTTAGGAGATCAGGGCTTCAGAGAATACACCTCCACTGTGAGCAGCGTATGTCTGCACCGGCACTCGCCGTTCTAAACACACCAAACCCTGTGGATCTAGCAGTGCCAGAGCATCTTTGGATGGCTGCGACAAGACTCAGCAGGATGGCCAGGAGAAGAGTGAGTCGGCTGCTGACCCTCAACCCCAACAAACACCCGGAGATCGACAAAATGACTGAGGATCGTGCATCTCGCCGCCGCTACCCCAGCCTCATGCACCAAAAGGCAAGGACACCATGTCACCCAGAGCCTCATCCGGTAGGCCTTTCATATACCCCTTTTGAATTGCAACCCTTAAGCCACCAAGGCCTTGAGCAAGAAAAACAACTTTCCTAATCCTCCTGCACCTCCTGAGTTTTTCCTGGATGCGGGTGGAGCTCATCCAGAGAAACCCTACCCTAAGCCCTAAAGTTTGTAAGGATCTGGGGGCTTCAGGGGTCAAGGATTCCAAGGAGTCCAAGGAATCATAGTGTTTTGGGTTTAGGGTGCTCTTAAGGGCGGCTTTGTAGCACTTTCGCCTCTTGCCGTGAGTTGGGAGCTCGTGGATTCTTGGCTTTGAGGCGTTGAAGAGTTGAGGAGCTTAGGGATCAGGACTTTTTGAGGATTTCGGATAAGGGTTCAGGACCTGGGGTTCTTAGGGAAGATGCGCCACTCTTGAAAGCCACACAACACCTCACCCCAACCCTAACCTAAACCCTAAACCTTTGTTTCAACCCAGTCTCACCCCTCAACCCTAACCCTAACACCCTTTTGCAGCAGGCTTGCAAGGGTATTCCCGGACATGTAAACCCCTGCAACCCCTGCACCACCATAAACCCATCGGTAAACTGCACATGGAGCCAATGGGCCGCTGTTACCCAAGAAGGTGTGGAAGTCGATGCCCGCCTTTTTGTGTGGTCTGCAGTCTTTGGGGGTGTGGAGTCAGAACTTCATGAATATAATTCTCTGTAGACCATGTATATATACATATATATGTAACTTGTTGAATAGCATTTTGTAAGACAAAAATGTGTTGAGGGGGGCCTCTAGGCCAGACATGAAGGGGGGCAAAGACTCATGTTCGCATGGTAATTTGTTCCCAGATGTTCCCGGCAGACTGCCATGGTGGCTACGGGGGCTTCATTTTAAAGGCATCTCAGACAGAAGCTCAAAGGACACACAAGTGGCGCATGTTCGGTGAGCCACAAGCACTGTTGAACACGATCCGATAAGCTTCTCAAGTAAATGATCGGAACCGGTGAGGAAGCATGACGCCGAGTGCATGGTCGGTGCAATACACTGTTTTGAGGCATGAAGCTTTGTCGTTGCTCCTGGCTCCTGTGATTCCCTACCACCTCTACGTGTAGCTCTCGACCAAGTTTGGGCTACAGTCGTCAATGTGCGACTTCCGTCATCGAATACCATCCGCACAAACCTCTGGCACCCCTCATGCCGCTGCAGGCTCACATAAGTCCGAAAGCTCATCAAGCACCGGTGCGCTTCATGCCAATAAGACCTTTCTCAAAAACTGACCATGACGACCCCGAACTTCAAATAAACACGCACACGAAGCAAAAGATCCAAATACCCGCCATGCCAAGGCCCCGAATCCCAGAAGCTCCGGAGACATGAACCTGAAACCCCCAAAACCCTAGAAACCCTAAATCCTGAACAGCAAGTAGAACAGCAACTTAATGACTAACCCCAAAGACGGTAATTCGTGCCCCGAAAGCCATGGGCTTCCCCACCTCGCTGGGGGCTTTCAGAGCCTCAGGCTCTGGGTTGGCGGGTTGAAAACGATGATCGTCGGTCTCAATCTCCATCCATCTCTACGGTGTATCTATCTAGCTTTCTTTCTTTCTGGGGGCGTGGGGGCGAACCCCCGGGCGTCTTCGCCTATCTAGCTTTCTGTCTTTCTTTCTTTCTTTCTTGGGGGCATGGGGGCGAACCCCCGGGCGTTCTCGCCCGCCCCGGTATTCGGGGGGCTCAGGTCGGTTTGGTTGGAGGAGAGGAAAGCACTGGACCGATTCTCTCTCTCTCGCGCGTCTCCTTCCTCAAAATCTCTCTTGCTCTCGCACTTGCTCTTCTGCCGGGCATGGAGGGTGGGGTTCCCACGCCGAGCGCGCCTTTGGCTGAAAGCAAACTCTCGCTGGGGCAAAACACGCATTTATAGATCATGAGGAGCAGTTTCCCTTCCTTCCCTTCCCTCCCTTCCTTCCCCTTCCCTTCCCTTCCCTCCCTTCCCTCCCTTCCCTCCCTTCCCTCCCTTCCTTCCCCTTCCCTTCCCTTCCCTCCCTTCCCTCCCTTCCCTCCCTTCCCTCCCTTCCTTCCCCTTCCTTCCCCTTCCTTCCCCTTCCTTCCCTTCCTTCCCCTTCCTTTCCCTTCCTTTCCCTTCCTTCCCTTCCTTCCCTTCCTTCCCTTCCTTCCCTTCCTTCCCTTCCTTCCCTTCCTTCCCTTCCTTCCCTTCCTTCCCTTCCTTCCCTTCCCTTCCTTCCCTTCCTTCCTTGCTTTTTTTCTTCCTTCCGTCCTGCCCCGAGGGGCGTGCTCCACAGAGTCTGTGGGTGAGAAAACGCCCAACAGCTCGGGCAGTTTGTCTCTTCTTCTTCTTCTTCTTCTTCTTCTTCTTCTTCTTCTTCTTCTTCTTCTTCTTCTTCTTCTTCTTCTTCTTCTTCTTCTTCTTCTTCTTCTTCTTCTTCTTCTTCTTCTTCTTCTGCTGCTCAGCGAAGTCCTCTTCTTCTTCTACACAGCGAAGTCTCTCTCTCTCTCTCTCTCTCTGTCTCTTCTTCTTCTCCCTGCTTAGGAGGGTCTCTCTCTCTCTCTCTCTCTCGATTGTCCCCCGAAGGCGTCATTCCAGTAGATCGGATTCATTCGAGTTTCGAGGCCAACGAAGTTGAAAGTTCTAGGGCTTGGAGGCTTTAGGTGTTGTTGCGGGGGCGGAGGGGGGGGGGGGTCACAACAAACAACACGGTAAGTCTGATGCTTCTAGGCCTCAGCCTATCCTCCGTGTCAGTTTGTGTGCCTGAGTCGGCGAAGCCCAGGGACTCCACCCCTATGTCCAACCGTCAACACCTTTAGATCACCACCAACACAGAGGCCTAAGAAAGGTGCCAAGAGCCTGCAACCTTACGCGATATTCCCAACCAACGCAGGCCGGCAGGCTTTTTTGCGTCGAAGGCTTCTGCGTGTCGGCGGCTGCTAGCCAAAGTTACGAGTTGAACCCTTGAAGAACAATGGAAGGCTGTCTAGTCTTAAGAGCTTGGGCTCTGTGATCTTCACAACCTGCCCTAGCCCTCAAGCTCGTGACATCGCATCCGATTTAACCCCGAACCAGCTAGCCTTCATAAACCCTTCTTTTGGCACCCGGACTCAGAGCATCAGCTGGGGCCACTACCCTACGCCCGAAACCCTTAACCCGAAACCGCGAGGCCCCTCAGGGGTTGAGGGTCCGCTCTTGCTCCGCGTCCTCGCGCATCTGCTGGTGCGCCTTGCGGAGGAGCTTCCGGAACCTCAGAAAGCTTTAGGTTTAGGGTTTTGGGGTTTGGGGGTTTAGGGTACCAAATCCACCAACCTCAAACTCACTGCCAGCAACTCCTTTGCATTGTGCCAGCGGCTGCTACTGCTTCAGTCTAGCAGACCTGCAGCAGCAGACCACTCAACATGCGACCCGGTTCTTCTGCAAACCAAACCCACCCAGTCCCTAGATCCGACAAGCCCCATTTCTTCAGCAGTACGAAGCCAAAAAAACCCACAACCCCCTTAACCCCGAACCGATCATCTTTCCAGACCCCAACGCCCCAACCCCCCACTCAAACTCTACCCTGAGCTCTGCAATCTGAAAGATAACAAGACTAGATTTCATCCCTGAACCTGCACCCTGAAGCCAAGGCCTTCCTTGTGCAGCCAGCGAAGCTGGGAGCCGGAAAGGCCCATGGAACTCAGGAACTCTTCGCTCTGCTCCTGCGATAGGCAACACCGCCCTCCCGCCAAGGCTGCCGTCATCAACCAAAAGACCCCGAACAGCGAGGCATGGCAAACGAAACAGCAAGTCTTGGGGGATGGTGTTGGCATGAAGACAATTTTTACCTTTACAGCTTCAGGCCGACCATGAAGTGCCAGCACTAAAACCCGAAAACAACACCGGAGAGCCTCGAAACCCCTGAGCATCCTTGAGCCTTGTAAACCCCTAAGCCCTTGTAACCCTCAGACCTTGTACTCCGGACTCAGGGCCCCGAGGAGGCCCAAGCGCCCGAAGAAGATGTCCCAGCGCTCCTCCACCCAAATTCAGGGTTTACAGGACTTAGAGGGACTTAGAGGGTTTAGGGAGCTTAGGGAATCGCTTGGCCAGCACAGCTCGACCACTCCTGTGGGAAGGGCTTGGGCTTTGGGGCGCTTCATCGCTCAGATCTCGAGGCCCCAATCTCCATAACATGGCGCACTGTTCAGGGTTTAGGGGGCCTCTCCAACCCTTTAGAACCCAGGCTAAACTCCAAAAACTCCAAAACCTCCAAACCCTAAGCCTAAAGCGACCCATTCAACTCCCAATCCCCATTCACCTCCCTTCCCCTCCTCGATCTTCTCCAGCTGGTCTAGGAAAGCAATCTTCCCAAGCGGGTCGAAGTTGCCATAGGACTCGCCCATGTTTATCACCTGGATTCAAGGCTTAGGGGCTTCCAAGGGTGAAATGCTAAGGGCCTTGGGCGCTCAGGGTTTTACGGTCAGCGACCCCTTTGGGTTTTTGAAGTCTCTACGGACATATACTTCGTAGCCTATTAAGGTTCACGTGCCCAGGGCGGGGGCTTTCAGCCGGCACCTGCCGGTGGTCCCGACATAGTGCCGCATACTCCTCCTCAGGGTTGAGCTGTTTCAGGAGCTCCGGAAGTGCTTCCCTTCATCAAAGCAGCATTCACGCACTGAGCCCCAAGGTTTTGCGGTTTGGGCTCCTTTTTCCGAACGGGTTTGGGGTTTAGATTCTTTTTTTGCTGACACGCGCCTCGCCGACCCTTCAAGGAGCCACTCCGCAGGGAACAATCTGGGACATCGCCGGATCAAACTATTACTCCGCAACCTCTTCTACCAATTCGCGATGGAAATGCAAACTCGTCAGGGAAACTCACTATGGGGGGGAGAGAAACCGACTACCCATGAGGGTTACGCCAGAGCCAGTCTCCCCGCCCGGTGCAGTGTGACGTAGCATCAAAGGCTGCAGTACTCATGCCTGCATCTGTCTCCCAGGCATCACCTGGATGTTCACCATACAATGCGGTTTAGCGTTGTAGGGTTTATGGTTTAGGGTTCTCCTCTGTATGGGTCTGAGGACTCCGACAGCCCTGGGCCCTCTGCACTTTGAGCCAATGCTCTTGCAACAGCTTCTGGGGCTACTCGCCTCCGAAACCCTAAGCCCGAAACCAACCACGTCCTTGACCACGTCGTTTGTGAAGGCCGAGCTGTCAAAGGGCTCTGCCGTCATGCTCGGGGGGGCGGCGGCCGCTGAGGGCAAACCTTCCTGCGAAGCTTTTGAAACCCCAGTCTTAGCATGGTCGTACTCGAAGGTGGCTTTGGCGTGGAAGCTCAGAATTAGGCTTCGCAGCTAACGAGACTCATGTTCGCATGGTTGAGTGTGACCTGGGGAGGGGAAGTGCATTGAGACGTCTGTTTGAAGGAAACAGTGTTAAGAGAGCTGTCACGAAAGCGAGCCTCGAAATACGGTTTAGCGACCTCAGGAGCCCATCTACGCTGCAACTCTTTGTTCTGCTTCACTTCCTTGGGTGGTGTCATGTCCACACCCGCTGGCATTGGTGGGATGAGGCCGCCAGTAGCAACAGCCCGCATGCAGTCGATCTGATACCTTCGCAGTCATCAGGAGATAGGTTACTTGGTTACCTTCGAACCGTATTCTAACCCCCGCCCTAAACTCAACATGTTTGCATCCGCGCCTAGGGGCGTAACCTAGAAAAGCGAAGCACGCGCAGACACACATACGGACATGTATAATTGTTAGCACCCAGGTCGCTTCACCATCTTCCCCAGATCTTCCATGCTGCGGCCATCCAGGTGGCTCATGGTGAGCTTGAAGTACTCGCGGCTTTGGAAGTCGCTACTGAGGCGAAGCCTTGCCATCAGGCCGTTCCTTCGTTTTGCAGTGCCCAGTGCCCGAACCTACGATTCAATAAATTCGCAGAATCTTCCAGACACGTCGAACCCACCCTGAACCCTATCGGCCCTAAACCCAGGATTGTCCAGGGGCTTGATCGCAGATTTCCGGCGCTAATTCTTATGACGTATCAATTAAACAGCCCCGGTCGTTGTCCGTTGGTTTGGCTTTGGCTTTCGACACTGGGGCTGTGTTGGATGTTCGAAGACTGCACCGCCCGCCCTTCAACACCTTCTCGGGCTTTGCGAAGCGGAGTCGCATACATTCCACTTATCTCTTGCTGAACACAACTCTTTATCAGCCTGTGGTGGGGGCCCACTCAAGTAGCACTTAGGCTCCACTTCTCGTAGGACTGCTCCAGCTTGTCGGCCAGTTGGCCCATTCGCTGGGCATCCGGCTCGCGGCCCATCTGCACGTCGAGCTGCATCCTTCCCATCTCCACTGCGAACTCTGGCGAGTCCTTGGTGAGGTCGCTCATGCCTTTGCTAAGCCTTAGCTGCGCAGCCTTGCAACACAACGGTTTTGCTCCATCGAAAGAACCCGAGGAATTTAGGCCGATAAACCATGCAGGTAAGGAGCTCACTGTCCCAGGCGCACGCGGAAGATCGGTACGGACAGAAGGGTCCGATGGGTGTGATGCAGGCTGAACTGGGGGCACTCGCCTCGCTCCCGCCATCCTCGTCGGGCTCCAGAGCCTAGATCCCACAGAATGAAGCCCCCCTACATTTACTTCTTATGAATATACTGGAACATGCTTGAAGCCTAGACCACTGGCAGCGCTGGCCGTAAACACTGAACACAAGAAGCGTCTTCCATCATACCATCATACCAGGGTGGGATCACAAGATGAGCCGAGGCGCAGTGCGCGCGCAGCGCCGGCCCCGGTGTCTGTAGGCAGCCAGGAGCCCCAAGGCTAAGGCCCGGGGGCTCCTTCCTAGGCTCCACGGCCACACAGCCAGTGAAGACAGGGAACCCTTTTGGTGGAACCAGTTCAGAACCCAAATCCTAGAAAAAGAAACGAAAAGGGTTTTTAATGGAGGAGTCCTGGCTGCTGGGGCGCTCAGGTGCACGGACTTGGCCAGAGCTGGGAAACGTCCGCGGAGGCGCCCGCAGGAGGCTGGTGGCGAACGGTCCCTGGACTTCCATCATGGCGCCCTGAAATCCAGCGGCTGCGAAAAAATCTCGGGCGCAGCGGTAGCTGTGATGCAAGGTCTTTCGAGTCGCAAAAGCTTAAGGGCATCAGCTACGGGTACTTTGCAAAGTCTACGTGCTCGTGATACGTATTCGGCCGGGTGTGAGGGTCAGCGTAGGAGTCGTCTAGGGTTCCGGATTCCAGGGCATTCGAGCATCCCGAAACCCTGATCCCTTCCCCATCACCCCGGACCCAACTCCAAGCCCGAAAAATCGTAACTGAGGCGCAGGCGCCCACTGAATGCGGCCTAGATGGGCCTTGTGGGCATCTTCGGGCTTGGAAGCATTTCGAAGGGCCTGCCTTGCGTCTCAATCGGCGCAGCAGCTTTTGCTGACTAGAGGCCACCTACAACTTCTCCAACCTCCCTCTCCAAGGAACCAAGAAGCAAGAGTTCAAGAGCGCCACCTGATGCTGCTGGGCCCTTGTCCCCGACACTGCGCTGCTTGACCTGGGGCTTTTTGGGCTCCATGCTGGGGGTGGGCTCTACGGGCCGTAGGCCCATGGGCACAGGTTGCTTCGTGGGCACTCCTGCAGGTGACCATGAGATCACGCCCCTTGCAAAGGCACCACTGCGCACATACAGGGCGCTGAGCAATAACTCTTGCCCATCTATACCCGGCGTTGGCATTGGGCTTCCGGGCAAAGTCCTCGAAGGAGACAGGTGCCCCCTTGGCTGCGCCATCGGTGGGCCTGAGGCTCGGCTTCGACTCACTGCAGGTCACTAAGAGATCTTTCTCATCGGGGCTTACATGTGTAAGGTTCCGAGAGGCCCGAGATCTCACTACGAAATACAAAATAGAGGAAATCCAAGCGAGGCAGAGGCCTCAAGCAACAAGAGAAGAAAGGGTACGACGGGTACGACTCTCTTTCTTCTTCTTCTTCTTATTCTTCTTTTTCTTCTTATTCTTCTTCTTCTTGTACGTCTCTCTTCTTCTTATTCTTCTTCTTCTTCTTCTTCTTCTTCTTCTGATTCTTATTCTTATTCTTCTTCTACTTCTACTTCTACTTCTACTTCTACTTCTACGGGGTCTCACTCTCTCTCTCTCTCTCTCCTTCCTTTCTGCTTTCTTTAGAGCTTGGTTCATTGCAGGTTTATGTTGCCCTTCAAGCCTCAGAAGGGTGCGGCGGGCGGGTTGCCACTAAAGCTTGAGCGCTCATCTTTGTCCCTCCTCATCCTAACCCGCACATGCTGCACCCCTGGCACTATCCTAAACGCGACGCCCAGGCAGCAGTTTTGGTTTCTGGCCAGGGCCTTACAGCGCTCAGCACTCATTCCAAGGCAAACGCCCTGCAGAATCTGTTGCGCTGGCCGAGGGCCGGCGAGCCTCCCATGACGGCTTCTAGTGCACAGAAGGCTTTTTCACCACGGAAACTGCGCTTGTGGGTTCGGGCCGCCAAGAGCTTTGGTTTGGCTGGGCCCGCGCCAGAGAGTTGCTTGGGATTCTACGCTTCTTGCGCCTCAAGATGCCTCAAGGCCTCAAGGCACATGCAGCGCACGACCCTCCCTCCCAAAACATAACCCACAGACTTGCTCTTGGAGTGCAGATCAGGCAGTTGATATGGCGCCCTGATAACCCTTAAACCCTTCAACCCTTATAAACCCTAAACTCTAAAAACCCTAGGGTGTGGGGATCGACGCAGCCCAGGACGTCATGCTCCCCAAAGGCATGGCATTGACCATTTGGTTCGCGTGATGCAGCCTTCTTGGTGCCGGCAAAATACTCTCGGCGGTGCAGCTAGCCCTTTTGAACCCCAGACTTTCAAGAAACAGTGACTGCACGCTCCTTCGCAGACGAGGACGCAGGACCTGGGTTTACAGTCGGCAAGTAGTTTCAAAAACAAAGGGTTTGGAGTATAAGTTGTTTGTTGATTTTTTGTTGGGGCGGGGGGGGGGGTTGGGACAGCCAGATTCCTGTTGTTCGGCATCGTGCGCGTTCTTACCGCCTGCCTAGCTGGGGCATTTGTTTGACGGCTTTTCTGTTCAGACATGTGCGCGTTGCTAAGTCCACGCAGATCCTTCAATTCAACATGGCAACGTCAACCTGGCAATGTCCAGCCAATCGTTTCACGGAACACCCGAAAGAACAACAAACGAAGGTGATCCTCAATTCCTCCAGGCCCCTCACAAGTAAAACCGCTGAGGGAATGCTACCATCAACGAAACGAAGCGAGATCCCACAAAAACTTGGCCTGTAGCATTCCAGGACCTAGCTAGACTTTACCAAAGAGGAGTTCGCGGACACAACTTCGTTCACGACGGCACTGTGTCATGGGCCTGAAAACTGGAATCCTGGAAACCCTACAAGCTTCGCTGTCCAGATGGCTCAACCCAGCTACCGGGCCAGCACACCGTGAGGAATTGATCAGATAATCAACCCTTTTCTCCCAACCTTAAACCCAAACCCTATTCCGACATTTCAGGATCTGCGCATGGTCACGTGGAGCCAGCCGGGGCCCGGGCGACAGCCACTGCGAAAGCTGATCGCCTCCCAGGAATCCCCTCAACCTTATAAGCCTGTAAATAAAGCGCTTCCTCGCACACTCCCACACGACAAGGTCCAGAAGATTCTAAGGAAAGGAATCAGCACTTTGGGCTACAAGATGCTCGAACACCCTCCCCGAAAGACAGCTAACACTCCTCGGGCCACCACAAGCTTAGGTACCCAATGCCGAGTTGCAGCTCGGACTCAGTGCGGGCCAGTACGACTTCTCTTACATCAACTCTCCTACATGCCGGTGCGCAAACAGGATCACCATTTCCACACTAAACAATGAATGGAGTGCCAGGTGCAGTCAGGCAATGCCTGCAGTTGCAGTACTTCTATTTTTCGCACCATGCAGGCGGGAGTCAGGCTGAGCTCAACTGGTCTGCGCAGCGCCATCCCAATCGATGGAGGATGAGCCGGGCCATCTTCTGGCCACCGATCACGCTTGGCTCAACGCGCTGGTGGTAGTCCTCGGTGCAGAGGCCGTCCAACGCATCAGCCAAGTGAATGGGAACAACCTCCGAGCCTGGCACCTGGATGGTGCAGTGCGCCAGCTCGAACACTAACCTCAAGCGTCTCTGAAGCATGCCCGGAAAGCAGGTGTAGCATAGCATGCACAAGGCCATATTAGCCCACGACGTGCCGTTGCGTTCGTCGGGGTTGTAGATCATGCAAACCCCTATCTTTGATGGGCGCGTTCTGTGTGTGAGCCGCTCAATATAGCATTGTACCTGGTACTTGTACATGCCGATGAAGTATGCCACGGCAGGATGGAACCAGAACAGGAACGGCCACGGGGTCAGCATTAATAGGACCATGGCCAGCACTGTGAAGATGGAAGGGGCCAGGGCAACGTCGTTGCCACCCACAGAGATCACCAACATGTCGCATGGCCGGATCCGATCACGGATCAGCTGCTCTTGCTCAAAGAGTCCACAGCAAACAGATGGAAAGCAGCAGAACTGCACACCACCCACTCGGCTTGCCAGAGTCGTCGCTTCAATAGCCGTGTTGATCGTAAACGCTGGGGAGCGCATGTCGCACAGCAGTTGGTTCATCCAGAAGGTCACGTCGCAGACCATTCTAGGAGGCTGCAGCAGCCGCTCATACCCATTCACGGCTGGAGCATGGGACCCTGCTGGACGCCATCGCTCCGCTGCAGCCCCCTGATTGAAAAGCCAGGTTTTGTTGTCCAGTGAGGAGTCGCCAGCCAAATAGATCGTGGCGCCCTGAGGGTGAAGGGCCAGCAGACCATCCAGCAATACCTCCAAATAGCCAGCATCATGCCCATGATAGGTAGCATAGAACGGCCCCGCCGGCACCATCCGGACTTGCTGCGGGGCAGCGCGCCGGATGCGGGGCTCGAAGCTGCCCAGCATCGAGGTCGAGTCCTCTGTCGTTTCGGTCTCGCTCTCACTGAGATGCCCGACCACAGCCATTGCTGAAGAGGAGTGTAAGAATAAGATTGCAACTACACGGCTAGCGATTGCAGCTCATTGTAGCTCAGTGTGGTTCATTGTCCTTTGCTCACTTTCCTTTGCCCTTGGCGATACCGCCATGTGAACAGCCACAAGGTGCGATGTTCGATTAGAGCAAAAGCAATCCCAAAGTCTAAGGCCGTTGCTTTTTTTGGGATGTTCCCCCTTGTGCTAACAGTCCTTAATAGGGACCATGGTACCCCCTACTATAATGCCTATTAAGGACGGTTAAGTTAGCATAAGAGGAAACATGCCAACTGCGGAGGCCCTGTCTCAACAAGGAGCGCACCTACCCTCGACGTGTTTCTTGTGCCGGGTTCTGGCCTAAAACCCTGAACCCTAAACCCTCAAAACTAAACCCTAAACCCTAAACCCTAAACCCTATAAACCCTAAACCCTAAACCCTAAAACCCTAACCCTGACACCCAAACCTCAAAAGCATCCTGAAGAACCCAATCCCCAAAAACCCTAATAGGATCCCAAAGCCCCTACAAAAGCCAGGTGGGTATTTTCCAAAAAATAAGGGTGCCCCTATGTACCCCCCCAATCTAGCATAATCCCCTGTATGAGGAAACCCCCAAAAAAGGTAAGAAAGGGGCCTGAATGATTCGAATAGGGTTTTAGGGGGCCATTATAGTAGATTTACAAAGGGGAACCCATAAGGGAACACTATTAGTAATTCTTCCGACCCCTATATTTCCCGAATTTTTCGGAAGCCCCCCCCCCCCCCCCCCCCCCCCCCCAAAAAAAAAAAAAAACAGCCTCGGCGCGGCGGCCCATGGTCTCGGAGGCCTTGTTGATCTGCGGCTTGAAGGTGCAGTGCGCCCTGAGCTCGGCTTTTTGTGGGGTGTTTTTGGGCTTGGGGTTTGGGGTATTGAAAACATGGGCTTGTGTGTGTGTGGGGATTCTCTCTAATTTTGCAGCAGAGAGCGGTTCGTAGACTTAAGCAGGGACTCCTCTCTCTGCGCCTGCTAGGGGAAGAACTCGTCATTTGAGCTCAGGTCGAACTTGAGGATTCTTTGGTGCTGCAGGGAAGGTTCCTTTCTCATCTTTCTGGAATTTGGAGCTGGGGACGGCTTATGTAGGGATTTGGGGGTAGGCTTTTCGGTCCCGCAAACCCTCAAGTCCCTGAACCCTATAGCCCTTTGCTTTCTCAGTCCGCCCGTCGCCCCCTAAAGCCCCAAGCGCAGCTGAGCGTGTGGCAGCTGCTTGACCTGTTGGGCCTGCTGCTCGGCGCCTCGGCCGGGCAGGGTCCATGGGCCCACAAGAAAAAGCATGGGGGGTTGAGGTCAAGCAGTGCCGCTGCTTGTAGGGCCTCAGCCAGGGGACAAACCCACTGTGCGCCCCGAAGTTGACCCCTACACCAGTGAAGGCTGACAAAGCGTCCTGGCATCGGTTGTCCCCTTCTACTCCCACAAGAAGGTAGCACTCGCAAACAACACCAGGCCCTTACATCAGCGCAGAGTAACACCGGAAAGCGAAGTTATGCTCACGGCTTTTTTGGCCACCTGCCAGGCAGGTTGGGATCGGGTGGGTCTCTCAGAAAGAGCCGAGAGTTTCTCTGAGACCACGAGGCCGTGGCTGATGCGCTGCTCCCTGCGTTGGCTCCAACCTTGCAGAGCTCTGGGGGTTTGGGGCTTTCCTGGCTGGGCCTCGCTCCACACTGGGGCCCAGAAGGCCCTTCACAAGCTCGGATTTTGGGCTGGTATATCGGGCTGCGCAGGCAAGGGATCTACGGGTAGTTCAAGGGCTCTGGGTTGGCGATTTCGCCACTTAGGGTTCAGGGTCACAGGCCATACAACCAAACGAGTCTCTGAACCGGAAACAACCCCAAAACCCCAAAATGTCTCCCTGAATTGCTGACTGCTCAACCCTAAACTCCCATAAGCCTTAAACCCTAAACCCGAAACTCCCATACCACTCGAGTGCTTAGGCTTGTGTCCTAAAGCATCACATCCTGGGATGTTCCCCATTATGCTAGCAGTCGGGATTATAATCGGGGGCACTATAATCCCTATTAAGGACTGCTAGACTGTATAAGGGAGAACATCCCAAACTACATCCACAACTGCAAAAAACCAGATCCGGATCCTCAGGCCTTGATCTCCGAAACGCGGCTCCATATTGCGAGCCCTCGCCGTCTTGATTGGGGACTCTTTGCGGGGTTAAGGTTGGGACGTTCCCCCTTAAACTTCCAGTCCTCAATAGGGGATTACAGTACCGCCAATTATGATCCCTGTTAAAAACTGTTAGCATCCCAAGGTTAAGGCTTCCAGGGGCTCACCTAAACTCGGGGATGCAATCTAGAAGGGGGGGAGGGGGAGGCAGAAAAAGGAACACGAAGTCTTTCTGCATTTAAGCCCCAAGGCGAACCCGCAAAACTCTACCGTCGATGCGTTGCCAGGCGAACTATGTAAATAAATGTCGTTTTCCCGTTGGGAATCGCCTGTACGGCGATCTGTGTCTGCTCTGAACCTTTGACTTAAGCCCTTCCCAAGTTCTTCGCGGCGAATGTTTGTAAAAGTTGTTGCTACCAATCTCCGCCAGCTGCAGTCTGGCCCATGGTGGGCCGCGTACAACTGCCTTTGTCATTCTGTCATTCTGCCTGCGGCTGGCACAACACCCCCACCCCCTTGGGGGGGGGGGGGGGGGGGGGTGCTGAAATTGTAATTTACATTTTGGGCCCCCGTGATTTGCGGCACTCCTCGGGCGCCAGTTATGCAAAGTTGTAAAATAAAAGCGTTTACAAGTATGCGCCCCCTCCCCCATTTTACATTTTTAAGGGGGTGGGGGTGGCACAACCGCAGGTCTAAAACAACCCCTTCTGTTTGCCATACCCTTGAAGCCGAAGGCTCATGCTGCTAATTACGATGCCCTCGTCTGATAGCGCTTGAAGTTGTACACGAAAGGCATTTTTGCTTGTGGGTGCGGGCCGGTGGATGCTCCGAGGCCTTGTGGCTTTTCGGAGCGGGTGTGAAGTTATGCGGAAGTCGAGTTTAGGGCGTTGTGGTCAAGCCTTGTCTCGCCCCCCCCCCCCCCCCTTCTCCCCATGAAACCCTAAACCCCCTTTAAAGGTCTGCGGGTCGTCCTTGCAGAGATCACAGGGTGCATCGTGGCCTCCTGGCCGGACATGCAGGGCCCAACCCTAAATCACAACAAGGATGATAAGCTTGGGCTCCTTCTAACTCTGCATGAACAAAAGATTGCATGTAAGATCGCTATTCAGGGTTTAGAGCATAGACCATCTAAGCCCCAAGCTGTGCGGTTTCTACACCAGGCGTGCCTTCATCTCCAACTCCTGCTGCCGCGTCCGCGCCTGGTACCAAGCTTCTCGCCGGCCCTGTGGCAAGCAGGTGAAACAGCCCTGGAAGTCTCCACTCACGTCCATGTGTATAACCGCCATCACTTTAAAGGAGTCCTGAAAAAATGCAGAACTTCGGAATTGAACAAACATTCCGGGGCTGGGTGGTTTTTGGCATAAAGGCCAGGACTTTGGCTCTACGGGCGGGCGGCTCTAGGGCCCTAGCACCTTGGTGCTCCGCTTCATTCCTTTTGAGGATGGGGAGGGAGGTGTGCCTGTTGTTTAAGCCGGCTGAGAATCGCCGTCTGCAGTCAGGGTTTAGGAGCCCGAGGTTTAATCCCACACCCTCGTAGACTGCCAACAAACGCACCTCATGGGCACACCTTGTCATAGCTTGGGGGGCTCTTGTGTGGTCTTGAGACTTGGTCTCCGAAGAGCACGCTTTCAAGGGAACCCGAAGCTGGAAAGCTCTTCCTGTACCCTAAACCCAGAAATGCAGCCCAAACCCGAAAACCACGTCAAGTCCGACTCTTCCAAAAGGGCTGTTGAAGAAACCCCCCCCCCTGGACTCCTGCATGATGTCGTCTAGCCGCTCATGCACGGGCCTCAAGCAGACTTCAGGCTGGCATGTCCCACTCTGACTTCCTCACTGAGCCCGCTTCTAATCCCTGAGCTCCCGGAACAAAGCACCGTGAAGCCGCACTGCGCTCTCCGCAAGCAAGCTGAGCTCCCAGCCGGACGTGCTTCGCCTCAGGCCGCAGCTGTGAAACAGCTTACGAACCTCCTGAATCTTACAAAGCACACAAGCCGAACCACAACCCCCGAACTTCTTGGGAGAGCATCCTGGAGGCAGCTTCGTTTAGGGTTTAGGGTACGGGGGGCAACCGAAGGAGGACAGGGAACAAAACAGTCAGCCCCAACAGAAGCCCTTGATTCCCCTGGAACAACCGAAGACAAAACCCAAAGCACAACCAAACACACCTTTTCCATAGGGCGCATTGTCCACGTTTCTTGAGCCTTGAGCCAAAAATATCCGGGTTCATTGACCCCTTCAACTCCCATCACCAACTCTTTTCTACAATACCAGTTGCAGCTCCGCACTCCCCCTGTCCTAGGATTTCCTAGGACACATTGGAGATGCCGTTCTTTGGCCAAAAACCGCCATTTAGGCAGCAGCCAGCTGCTTGAAATGCACATTATGGTTTAACGTCATCCAGGACGAACCTTCAGCTCATTGGCTGAATCCTTTACCATTGAGGATTTCTTCACCTCGTACTTGGAAAATTCACGTTCCAGCGGCCCGTTCCTCACCAAGGAACTCAGCATTCACCACCCAGCCATCCTTGAGGCAATGCTTACAAAGCGTCTTAGCCCTGGGCTGTGAATATCGCAGAACATCACAGTCACTGCTTGCGTGCATACAGTTCCCACCCACTGTTGTATACAAAGTGGCACTCGCAGGAATAACCACCGCTTTCTTGATCCACAGCCATTTATACAGCCGTCGAAAGAGGCACCATGCCAGTTCCCAGAGTATAATTGCTGCCACCAAATACGCAACAAGGTCTGAATTGTTGACAACCATTTCAATACCTTGAGCCAGAACCATCACCGTAGACGTGTTGGCGACCTTGCACACCCCTTCTTCTGAGCAAAAGAATCCAGCCGTGGACACTTCTTCGCCACCAGTTGCCATCCCTTGCAGAGATGCAGCCACCATCATGACCGCCATTGCAAGCGAGGCTTTTTTCAAGTCAGTTCCTTGAACCAACAGTCTGAGACCCCAAAGTGCCTTTTGCTTTGCGTACACCTGTCCACTCATTAACTTAGTCAACAGGTCAGCGATCATATACTCACCGCGAAGGTGCGCTATCACCATATAACCACGGTCCACCAGAGACCTGACACCGGCTGCTCGAATTCTCAGGTGTCTTGTTCTCCAGCTTCCAGCAGGATATTGAATGATCGAGCACGTTGAAACCGAATCTGTATACAGCACTTTTTGCAGCGATTCTTCACCTGTTCCAACCAAAGCGGCAATTATAGGGGTGCACGACTGAATCATCGTTGCTCCCTCTATGGACGCATGTAATTCAGCTTCAGCTGTACTTAAAGCCACCGTTGATTGTCTTTGTGTTGCCCACATCACTGGACAGTCACCCCACACCACCACCGCTCCTGAGTGGCTCTTTTCATTTTCACCTGCTGCAAAGCTGGCATCCGCGTAGGACTCCACCACCTTAACACCTCGTCCATAACGCAACACCTCATTCCTTTCTTTTTCGCATGTTGCGATTGCTCCGAACGTCAAGCCTAACGTTGGAGTTGCAGCAAGGTATCGGAAAACTTCCTCAGCCTTTTTAACCACAAATCGTGGCCTTCGGGATGTCCACAAAGACAACTGGCTCGTGCAGAACGCCAAATCAGGTCGAGTTTTGATTGCCACCCAGAGGAACTCCCCTACGGCACCTTGAGCCGCTCGCAAGGAAGGAATATCCACCTCCTCTTCTTCACCTGGAGTTTCTTTCACCATTGGCAGGTTACTCCCTTTTCCAGTTTCATCGATCTGATACCCTCGTCGGTTCAGCAAATCTCTCACGAAGTCCTCCTGGTTGAGAAAGAAGCTGCCATTTCGATACCAGATTTGGACACCCAAAAACTTCAGGAATCCATCACCGCAGCCTGGACCACAGAACTCGGGTTCAGAAGTTTTCCACTCCTTCCTAATCTGTTCCAAGGCCTCCCGGAGCACTGTCATAGTCCCAGCCATCAAAAAATCATCCACGTAAAGACCCATTGTCCCTACCAACTTGCTTGCACCTTCCGGCTTTTCTTGTGCCATAATAAGGAACAGACTTGGGTCTGCATTGGACCTCTGAAAGCTCATTGCTTGTCCATCCTTTGACACCCAAGACATACCTTGAAGACGTTGGTCTCGCCACTCCACCCATGCTGCAGGACTTTCGGCCAAACCGTACAAGGCCTTTCTCACAATCCACCGCTCCTCCTTTGTGCAAAGACCCAATTTCACCGCCGCCCTTGGGGGCTGCACCACCACCAAACGCCCTTCTCTTTGCGCCCTATTCATCGGCGCCGTCAGAAAAGCTTTGGAAATGTCTAAGCCAGCGATGATCCATACCATATATGCTGCGTGCCTCACTTGACACCTGAATGTAGTTGAATCTAAGCCTGGAGCGTACAGCGAGTGACGACTGAGTGACCTCGGCCCTTCATATTCTGTAGCTGCCGTTGACGAAATGAAGTTTCCACATGCACAGATACGGGCACGTCGCCTCCCTGTCCCTTGCTTCCGGGTAAACACCACCAGACTGGGAACGTGCTCAATCACCGGTGCATTAGGCTCTTCCGCCAATTTGTCCAGCTTTTCTTGAGTTGTTGGTTCCACCACCTCCAACTCTTTCACCAAAGACGTCACCTCGTCCGACAATGATTCCCTCCACTTTTCCAGCTCTTGCATGGCTTCTTGTGTAGGGATTGTTTTTGTTTGCAGGAACTCAACCTCCTCTGCTGCCTCAAGCGCGGTATTTTCTTGCACCATTTGCTGAACTTGAGCTGCTTTGACCAAAAACTTCGAGAGCTGTTCCTCAGCCCTTTTTGCTTTAACCAGCCATTCTCTAGTCTCTGATCCTTTCTCCTCATTCGACTCATTGGCCGATCCATGGAACTCGTCCAAAATGCAACATTCCTGTTCAGCAATTAGGCGTCGAATACTCAAATGCTCCTCTAGAGCCCATTGATGCGCTTCGAACACAGCGTAGTCGACTTCCTCTGCAAGGTCGTCCAGCGAGGTCTCTTTCAACGTCATTTTTAACCACTTCCTTTTTTCACCTTCTTCAGCTTGTGGTTCCGGAAGAGGAAACTTGCATTGGAGAAGATAGCACCTATCCTTGTAGCTCAAACGCTCCATAAAAACAGGTGTGTACCCTGTCAAGGATACCCTGTTCCCTTTCCAAGGCATAGGACCATGCAGCTTTCTCGGAAAGAACGACATGAAGTTCCAGTGGATATCCACCAATTTTCCAGGTAAGACTTTCTTCCCATAGGATTGCTCCACCACTTCAGCTCCTTCCTCTAAGACCTTTTCATCCTCAACCCACAGCTGACCATCTTTATAGTCACCAAAGCCACACACATAATTGCAGCAATGCTTTTCATTGTGACTATCCCTATGCAATGACACCGGAGCATTGCATGAGATCTGAAGAGCAGAAAATTTGGCTTCAGGATTGTGGTGCCTCACGAATGATGCCAAATAACGACATAGCCATGGTCTTCGATGAGTCTCTTTTGTGATACCACACACTCCGCCATGAGTATAGTGGCCCAACACCAGAGCTCGCGTACTTGCGCACCAATTGTTGATACCACCTCTTCGATTCACCCTCTTTGGGTATACAATCCCTTCCAAAAGCTCCTCGCAGTCCACGTAATCATACATAGACCTTTCATACATTGACTTGGCTTTTTGCTCTTCTTTTTTCAACTGTGTTCCATCCCCAGCAGTCTCACTTTTGCAGACCAAATAAGCATTTTCATGAGGAGAACAGCAAGTCGGCCAATACTCATCACCAGGAACATTGTCCTCAACATCTGCATTTTCTTCCAGCTCCCCCAGACCCTGCATGTCATCCTCGAAAATTTCTAAGGGCGGACTCTCCCCCCGCTTGCGAAGCAAGCGCAAGGAGCCCACACGACCACGCAGTGAAGAGGCCGGGCTTTTTGCCATCAACCGATGGCGAACTGGAGGATCGCGAGGCGGAGGTAAAGGAGGTCCTTCCTCATCAGCAAACCGAAGCGCCGGTTTTTTCCCCTTGAGACGATGCTCTGGAGGAGAAGGCTCCTGTTCTTCTACCACCCCTTCCAGCTCCAATTCAGGCGGTTCCTTTATATTGGAAAAAATCGTAGTGCAGGGAAATAACACCAGTTCATCCGGATCTTTTGCAGTCCCTTGAGCTTCCACCCAATAACCACCAGGTAGGTCATCGCATGGACCCAAAAGAAGCGCAGGCTGCGTACGATCGACCCATTGCCGACCTTTCTTTGTTCCATCCGGACCCAGCAACTCCCACGGACGACGTTTGACTTGAATCTGAGCACCAAAAGGAAGCAATGCTTTAGGATTTAACCCCAACTCCCTTTCAGCTTTCTGCCACCGTAACATTGACCAATGGCGAGCAGCCAGTGCCCAGTACGCCGGCCCGAGTCGCGCCTCCTTTAAGAGCGACCTGACACCACGTTTGAATAAACCCACACATGCTTCAGCGCGCCCATTTGTTTGCGGGACTCCAGGATCACCAGTGGTCCTATATATCAGACGAGTTTCACAAAAGGACCGGAAGCGTGCATTGACAAACTCCCCCGCTCGATCTGAGTGGATTCTCAACACCGGATACCCATGTCTCTGCAAGCGCACCATCATCCTTTGAACTGCCGACAAAACAGTTGTTTGCTGTTTATCCACAATCGGCTCCACCATAACGAAGTTGATCATACGGACAGGTTGGGTCAAGTGGTCCTTCAGTTCCTTCCAGGATTTCTCGGAAGCTTGAATTTTCAACACCTCCGCCTCCAGAACTGGCGCAGGTTCCACCGGTGCAGAGCCTTCCTCCTCGAAGTGCATCGCCTAACCATTCTCCAACACCAGCACCTTCATCTGCCACGTGATCTTCCACCTCATCCGCATCTTCCTCCTTTTCTGGAGGGCGACCCACATTGGGATCCAACATTGGAAATTGATACACACCAATAACAGCGTGTCGTGGCTTCTGCTGGTGAGCATCCTTCGAACACTTGTATGGACCCGCTAAGTCCAATGATAAAGTGTAAGCATCCCCATGCTTTCGCCTCAAATGGCGACGCTCTTTTCCAGCGGCAGACACACAGATTTGACAATCACGTCTGAAAGGAATATGCCCCCTTAGGCAATGGTCACGGAAAGCTCGCTCCTCAGTCGTCAACCTCCGTAACGTCCCTTCTCGTTCTTCTTTTTTTAACACCATAGCTTCCCGTTCAGCATCGCTCTCATGCAACCATTGTGCCAACCTGTGACGTATTCTTTTAACCAATCCAAACGCCCATCGCGCCCATATAGAGGATTGTCCAATACGCTCTTCCAGGGTAGAAGCGAATGTTGCCGACCACGGAACAACCACGCGAACCTGTTCCAACGATTCCCATAGTTCCATATCAGACACCAGGAAAGTCGTAGGTTTCACCAGAGCATGTCCCAATGCTCCTTGATCAAAGTGTGCAGCGTACATTCCATAACGCTCACAAAAGCTTTTCACCTCTGGCCAACTCCAGAAGGTAGGACTTGAGAGCCCTTCCTGAGAACCATCCACCAGATCCTCAGCACTCAAGACCGTTTTGCCGTTCTGAGAGAAATCTTTCCCTATGAGTTCAGGGTCCCCAGGGCTTTCCATGCCAAAGAAGACAGAACTTCCATTGATGACTTCAGCAGTTCCACACCTTGAATGCACCGCCACGTCATATAGGAAAAGCATCTTCAGAAGTAAAACACCATCCTTTTGAGCTAATTCTTGATGTGGCCAAGGAAGACTCTTTAATCCCAACCGTTCAGGCCCACAGCGCCGGCGTAATACAGGTGGACCACCGTCTTCACCTCTCAACCTTGACACTGTCCTGCATGGAGGTCCTCCAACCACAGCAACCACCTTTCCTTCAGCCGCCAGATGCAGAAGATACTTCCAGACGCTCGAATTATGTAGGTCACCGCCTTTTGTCAAATCCAGCTCCAGTACCTCCACATCCCGACTGGGAAAATGCCATTTTTGTTTTCCCGAAAATAGGTGTACCACCACCCTTTTTGCTCGTGCCAGCCGTCTCCTTTTATGACGGTTGAAAGGCAACGCCGCAATATCTCCACGTGGCAACAGCTCCATCAGCATATTTTCTGGTATATCCCCATAATACCACCGAAGAAATCTCCAGCATGCCTGGACGAACTCCTCCTCATTCGCTGACGCTGTCCGCGCTGCGCTTTGCAACGACGTTTTTACAGCCACCTCGTTGTCCGTATTCGGACACCCTTGAACCATACGTGCCACCTTCAAAGCTTGCTTTGGGGAGCACCAATCCATTTCATCAATGATCTGAAGCGCCACCTCCTTTTCTAAACAAGGGCACCCATTCAGATCACGAACGCGAAGTTCCCCCAGAACAGGATGTGAGGCTGTGCACTTGCCACCACGCCACTGAACTCTGAGACCAACCAAGGCGCTCGCTTTGCCAATTGGCACTAGTGGATCTACCATTTCAGGAGTTACCAGGGTCCCACCTGGGGTAATACACATCTCCCGAGATCCAACAGCTAAAGACACCAACACCTTTTGCTGCGGAAGCTGTTCTCCAGGACGAAGTGATCTGAGAGGATGTGATGCTCCCGAGTCCAACATGCCCATTCCCGAACACTCATTGGTGTCAGAAACCCTGGCCACATGTAGAACGCATACTCCTCGGCCTTCTCCCTGCTTCGGCAACAACGTGGCATCCGACGAACCGACTCCACAGTCCGCCCTTCCATTCCTCCATTGAGAATGGGACCAAGATACACGCTGCCCTTCAGCATGCAAAACCATTTTTTCAGCTGTTTTGTAATCCATAACCAAACAGCCATGTTCAAACCACAAGAGCTGGTCCAGCGAAGATTTTGCCCCCACGTGACACATCCCATTGATCACAGTGAGGTTCGCCCCAAACTCCAAAATCAACCAGAGAGGGATAATCAGGGGCCCATTGTCTTCCCTAATCAACGTCCCTTTCTCTGTAATCCTCATTGTCACACCACCAAGCGCGCTTTGCACCATAACAGTAGTGTCTGGTAAACATTCCCATGGAAAAAGCGTCCGCACAAGATGCGTAGCAGCTGTATCCACCAACGCCACTCTCCCTTCCTGCTGAAGCAGCCCAGAGCCACATAACATTCGAATACTGGGATCCCCGTTTGATGCCGACTGTTCTGATGACAGCTTCATAGATTTCAGCACCTCTAACGCTTCAACAAGGACCTGATTGGCCGTTGATGGCGATGAGGGACTTGCAGAACCTTTATCCAATCCCGCATTAGCCGTCTCATCTCCCCCTTCAGCTACCTCTGCCTTTTTGGCATTTCCCCATTTCGCACCTTTGCCGCCCTTTCCCCCTTTGGGAGAATTCCCTTTAGATCTACTCCTCTCAGGATTTGAGTCCACATTGGAACTTGCACCATCCTTATATGGACATTGCGGCTGCAGATGGCCAACGGCCCCACACTCAAAACATCTTCCTCGTTCAAGGGAGTCTTTGTCATGGAATTTGCAGCGGGATCCGAACTTGCACCCCGCATCGGTCTTCCCATATATCCAACAGAAAGGACGTTCACCATCTCCGCTGTACCTTTTTCCTTTCCCTTTGCCTTTGTCACCCTCCTCTGTCTCGTCACCAGTTCCCTTTTGGGCCTTGTTTAACCTGGCCCTTTTCTTGGCGTCCGAGTCCTGCTTCACCTCTTGTTCACCAGCACTATGCAATAGCAGTTCAAACTCTGCCTGTAACATTTCAGCTAGTTTTGTCGCAGTTTCAGAGGTCGGCGAGTAGTCCACCCCCAATTTCTCCCGAAAGGATGCCACTCTGAAATGAACCGTAGGGTGTTTCGCCAGCAACGCGGATGACAAACCATCCAATCCCTTGATAAGCAAGGTAGCGTCCGGCTCAGCCGCTCTCAACTCCCTCAATCGGGAACGCCATTGCGCCCATTGACGCACTCCCTTTATGGCCTCTGAGATCGAGGTTGCTGGAGATGGTTGCACCAAGAAGTTCAACATTGTGCTGCGCTCATTTGCTCCACCTGGTTGGTAGACCGTCAGCAATTTGTAAAATATCATCACTGACCCCAACATTCGAGTGGAAACGATCTCGGTCTTCAATCTCTCCGGGATCGCCTGTAGCAGCAAAGACACCGCTCTCTGCTCCAACAAAACATGCACAGTTTGAACCACTTTGAGCCCTTCCAGCTCAGCCTTGATGCCCAACCTTTCCAGCGGAGAAACACTCAACCATTTGGCATACGCTTGATATGCCTTTGAGTAGACGCATTGCCACCACACTCTTCCTGTATCTGTCAGTGAAGACAACATTGGTTCGATCATTGCGATCCAATCACCCAGTGCCGTCGGATTGCTTGGTGTGTAGTCTGCCAAAGTTGGAAGGCTCATCACATGCTTCCCGAGAGCCTCCGGACGTTCGGTTCCAGAACTATCACCAGTGATTGGCATACCACGTGGCACCACTGCTCCAGGAGGTAAACTGACCCTACCACCAGGCCCTTGAGGTAGTCCATGTCCTATACCGGGCGCAACAGCTGTGAGCGGAACCTTTTCTAATTCCAACTTCCCAGCGACCATTTTCCACCGATACGGAACATCATCCACCATTGTATATCCACCCGATCCTGCTGAGTTCTCTTGCGTTGCAGTTTCCCGAGCTGAAACAAAACCGGGCTGGTTCCCCACAGGTGCGGCAGAACCATCAACACCTGACGGCACGGAAGTAATCGGAACATGTGTTAAACCAGGTGGTCCACTTGCATATCCACCACTTGCAGGACCTCCCGTGGGGTAATTCAATGGAGGCAATCTGGAGGGTTTCTTCCCTTCAGCTACATGCATCATTGGCACTTCTTTTTCATCCTCCACTTGAACATCCCCCTTCCTGGACCCAGGCAAGGATTGAAGATCACAACCCTTTGGCAGGTCGTAGCCCTCAATAGGCAGCCATGTCCCATCAGGCAACACAGTCCAAAAACCACCCATACCATCCGTGTAGAAAACTTGTCCTGGCAGGTACTGCTTCTCTGGAGTCATTCCTAGAGGATATGCCGTGTTTGCGTCCACCACTCCAGAGCTCCGTGCCCTTGAAGCTGACCCAGATGCAGCAGAGGTATAGCTTTTCTCCTCCACCCGATGCAACCTGTTCCCCAGCTCCTTTGTCTGCACAAGCAACTCTTTCAGCGCACGCTTCACCACCGCCATATCTTCAGTTTGCTCTTCACCACTAACATCAGGAATGAGTTCTTCGTCGGCTTGCACTCCACCAATAGTACCTCGTTCCATTTGGCCCATTAAGCCTGACGATGGTCTCTCAACAGGTGCAGGTTCCTGACCCAAAAGATCTTGCAGCGAAGGTGGCCTCCTCGTACCTTCACCACTTCTATCCCCTCCGCTCGCGGGAAGACTTGCCGGCCTTGATTGCCTAAGTCTCATTTCTTCTTGAGCCCGCTCGCTCCAGAAAGGATTTGCTGCTTGAACCGGAACCACTTCGTTTTCCACCTGAGGCGTTGGCTGTATCATTGCAACCTCCCTACCATCTGTCAGCGCTTGTACCATTTGTTGTCGATCTTCACCCCCACCACCACGATTTCCTTCGGCTTCATTGGCCGTTGGCGACAGTCCAGGCTCAGAGCGACGCCGCATCATGTCCATGGCGTTAAACAAACGAAAAATCTTTACCAATTCCGCAGGAAGCCAAATTTGGGCTCATAACCTACGGGGGGCAACCGAAGGAGGACAGGGAACAAAACAGTCAGCCCCAACAGAAGCCCTTGATTCCCCTGGAACAACCGAAGACAAAACCCAAAGCACAACCAAACACACCTTTTCCGTAGGGCGCATTGTCCACGTTTCTTGAGCCTTGAGCCAAAAATATCCGGGTTCATTGACCCCTTCAACTCCCATCACCAACTCTTTTCTACAATACCAGTTGCAGCTCCGCATAGGGTTTAGGGTTCCCCCCCACCCGCCGCCTCCGCCCCCCCAGAAAACTTGGTGGCCGAAAGAGGACAGAAAGGTTGCACTTTACCTTTAAGCCCCTGCTTACCCCGGGAGCCCTTTTGGCAAATCCCTCCAACCCTCAACCCGAAGCATCCCGAAACTCCCTCAAATCAAACAGCCCCAACATCGCTGCCAAAGGCAGAGGCAGGCCAGGGGCCAAGGCCAGTTTCCGAGATCTGGCACTGATCTGAAGAGGCTGTGGCATCTCCTGCTAGCATGGGAGGGTCGTTAACCCTCGGCCAAAACCCCACAGATAGGGGATGGGGCTTACTTCCTTTTGGGTGGGGGGATGGGACCGGTTTTGTAGGGGGAATTTGAGGTGCTGGTTGGGGTTTTGGTTTGAGGTCTTGGTTGCAGGAAGTGACTGAAGAGCTTCAGGATCTCCACGCTTGCAGGGTTCAGGGTTTAGGCTGCACATGCTTTAGAGGATCCTCTGTACGGCAACCCTGTGGGAGCTGGTGACATAATGCAAGAACGTGCCCTAAACCATTTTGCTTCCACTTCCCCAAGCCCGGAACCCCGAACTCGAGCTTAGCTGGCCCCACTGAAGCTTGGGGCACCATTTTCTCTTCCGCGCGCCTGACTAAAGTCCAAGAACCAGCATTCGTAGACGCCATCGACTGCGTCAGCAACGCCTTCAGTAATCCACTGTTCATTCGCATCGATGGCTGAGACATCCACGGCGCGAAGCCCTATATTTCTATTGCGGCACAAATCTTTGAAGTACTCGGTGCCCTTTCTTGCCACGTTCTGCACCAACACAGCCTGCGGAGCTGCTTGTTGCATGACGTCGAGCAGGTCTTCAAACAGGTGAGGCTCGTAGAGTATGTCGCTCCCGATCACAATGTCAAACCTTGGCGCAGGGTCCTGCAAGCCGTGCGTCCAGTCCACTTCCAGGGCCTCCACGTGCCCACCGCCAGCAGCGATTGGCTCAGCATTTATCCGAACATTGTAAACCTGTCTGCTTGCTTCGGCGCTAACCAACGCAGCATGTGTTCGACTTGGCTTAGAACAATTAGCCTGGCCTGGTTGGGCACAGGCCGCCACTGGGAACCCCAAACCCCCATCCACCAAAGCTGGAAAAGCAACGAAAAGGTTGCCAATGACACGGCTCAGCGACCAGATTGTCCCAGGTCAAGGCGGCTCCGTCGTATGCCGTCCGCGTCTCAGAGACCACCACCTCCAGCCTGGTTTCGCAACTGGTCTTCAATCTGCAGTTTCTGAAAAGGCTTCCCGGCTCTTAGTGGGAAATTCGGGAACTAGCTAAGGGGACATAAGGTGCCTCTTTCCCTCCCTCCCTAGTAAGAGCTAGTTTGATTGGGGTTTAGAGAGGAATGCCCAGAAACGACCGTGGGTCACGGTCAGAACAGTGAAACAAAACATGTCATATGCAAGTGTCTGCATCACACAACATGCAACTATGTAACAATTTGAATTTGAATCACATCGCGTCATATCTCACACGCCTCTGCGGCTTGGCAAACTGCTGCCACAAATTGCACATTGTACACGATCTGTCTGGCTGTATTTACGGCGGCATGCGTGTTGAAAAGGGTTCGCAAACACAAGATTGGGGCTGTGCCAACTCGGGATCTCCACCTTCGTCTCAAGGAAGTATGCGCGGAGCATTCAAGCAACGCGTGGTTCAATGTGTCTGGGCCACGTGTGCAAAAACGGAATGAAAGGGATCCCATGTTTGAATGGCGTGCTGCGCGTCCATCGCTGAAACAGTGATGGCCACACCGAGCCAATCCCCAAAACCGCGCAGAGACAGGAGAAAGATGCCGGCTATAGACTATAGGGTGTAGGAGCGGCCAAGGCTGCAGTTCAGCATACAAGGTGAGCGACTCTGTAGCACGCAGTGCCACCGAGTACAGGGCATGCGACTGCTGGCTGATCACCATTTTCACATGCCGTAGCCAGCGCTTCACGACAGATGAAGCTGTGCCCGGCCCAATCCCCCAAGTGGCTGGATGAGCTACTCCTATTGACATCAATTCATTTGCTGCGGCGTTTATGAACGAGAACTCGACATTGCTCGCAAACTGAGCCATTCGTGCAGCCAAGCATTTGCCAGACAAACAAGCAAGACGAGCCCAAAGGCCAGCAAGTCGAAGGAGTCGTATACAGTTAACACCCAACCAACCTAGTTCACCCTGAACAGCTGCAGTTGGGGCCCCACGAGGCCAAGTGAGCAGCCGTTTGCCCCATGGTACCATGCGGACATCGATGCGTCGCAGCTGCGTGGCGGTATTGATAAATTCCAACCCAAAGCAAGCTGATGGGGCAACATAACTTTGGAAAATGCGTTCAGTAAAGGAAATGGGCAAATGTTCCGATGAAGCTGATGTCCAAGAAATACACGCTGCAAATCGACTTTCACCACGAGCTAATAGCTGGTCTGCATGCTTCTTCCAACTCAGATTTTGCTGCAAAACACCCTAAACCCTAAACCCTAAGTTTAGGGTTTAGGACTTAGGGCTTAGGGCTCAAAACAAGGGGCGCATGGTCGGCTGCAAGCAGCAAGCCCACCAGGCCCACGCCGGCGCCCAGCTCGAGTACACGAGACACGCCGCTGAAACCTCCGCCGGGCTGGTTTAGGGTTTTGGGGTTTAGGGTGTTGGGGTTTAGGGTTTTAGGGTTTAGGCCTTTAAGGTTTAGGGCTTTAGGGTTCAGGGTTTTAGGCTTTGGGGTGTAGGGTTTAGGGTTCTACTGTTCTTGGATGTTGGGGATGATTGAACATCTGTCATGTTATGAACTGTGGGCAGACATTTACATACATTTTTTGCATCCAGGTCTCACGCACATACGTTAAGCATGGAAAGGCACACACACACATTGCAATAATATACATATATATATATATAGATATATACATATGTGTATATATATATATGAAAGAGCAACCTTTCGGGTCTATTTAACCTCTCTTCTTTTCTATTTAACTGATAATTATTTAAATAATTTAAATTATTTGAATAATTTAAATAAAAACTACAACCCATTTAATTATTTAAATAAGTCGGGTGATTTAAATAATTTAAATGATTTAATTGAGACCAATTAAATTCTTTAAATTATTTAAATAGTTGAAAGAGGCCCGGGGATTGAAATAATTTAAATAATTTAATTCAGGCGAATTAAATTATTTAAATTGTTTAAATTGATTAAGGAGGCCGGTGGATTTAAATAATTTAAATAATTTAATTCCGCGCAATTAAATTATTTAAATTATTTAAATTATTTAAATTATTTAAAGAGGCCGGAGGATTTAAATAATTTAAATAATTTAATTCGGCCCAATTAAATTATTTAAATTATTTAAATTATTTAAATTATTTAAATTATTTAAATTATTTAAATTATTTTAATGCTCCCAAATCCAGGCTGCGGGCCGGAGTCGCCTGAGGCCGAATTTCCGACCATTTAAATTATTTAAAAAATTTAAATAATTTAAATAATTTAAATAATTTAATTCCGGCCAATTAAATTATTTAAATTATTTAAATTATTTAAGGAGGCAGGGGGATTTAAATAATTTAAACAATTTAATTCAGGCCAATTAAATTATTTAAATTATTTAAATTATTTAAATTATTTAGAGAGGCCGGGGGATTTAAATAATTTAAACAATTTAATTCGGCCCAATTAAATTATTTAAATTATTTAAATTATTTAAATTATTTACATTATTTAAATAAATTATTTAAATTATTTAAATGCTCCCAAATCCAGGCTCCGGGCCGGAGTCGCCTGAGGCCGAATTTCCGACCATTTAAATTATTTAAATAATTTAAATAATTTAAATAATTTAAATAATTTAAATATTTTAATTCAGGCCAATTAAATTATTTAAGTTATTTAAATTATTTACATTATTTAAAGAGGCCGGGGGATTTAAATAATTTAAATAATTTAATTCGGCCCAATTAAATTATTTAAATTATTTACATTATTTAAATTATTTAAATGCTCCCAAATCCAGGCTCCGGGCCGGAGTCGCCTGAGGCCGAATTTCCAACCATTTAAATTATTTAAATAATTTAAATAATTTAAATAATTTAAATAATTTAAATAATTTCATTCAGGCCAATTAAATTATTTAAATTATTTAAATTATTTAAATTATTTAAATTATTTAAATTATTTAAATTATTTAAATTATTTAAATAGGCCGGGGGATTTAAATAATTTAAATAATTTAATTCGGCCCAATTAAATTATTTAAATTATTTAAATTATTTAAATTATTTAAATTATTTAAATTATTTAAATTATTTAAATGCTCCCAAATCCAGGCTCCGGGCCGGAGTCGCCTGAGGCCGAATTTCCGACCATTTAAATTATTTAAATAATTTAAATAATTTAAATAATTTAATTCAGGCCAATTAAATTATTTGAATTATTTAAATTATTTAAATAGGCCGGGGGATTTAAATAATTTAAATAATTTAATTCGGCCCAATTAAATTATTTAAATTATTTAAATTATTTAAATTATTTAAATTATTTAAATTATTTAAATGCTCCCAAATCCAGGCATCGGGCCGGAGTCGCCTGAGGCCGAATTCCCGACCATTTAAATTATTTAAATAATTTAAATAATTTAAATAATTTAAATAGTTTAAATAATTTAATTCAGGCCAATTAAATTATTTAAATTATTTAAATTATTTAAATTATTTAAATTATTTAAAGAGGCCGGGGGATTTAAATAATTTAAATAATATAATTCGGCCCAATTAAATTATTTAAATTATTTAAATTATTTAAATTATTTAAATTATTTAAATGCTCCCAAATCCAGGCTCCGGGCCGGAGTCGCCTGAGGCCGAATTTCCGACCATTTAAATTATTTAAATAATTTAAATAATTTAAATAATTTAATTCAGGCCAATTAAATTATTTAAATTATTTAAATTATTTAAATTATTTAAATAGGCCGGGGGATTTAAATAATTTAAATAATTTAATTCGGCCCAATTAAATTATTTAAATTATTTAAATTATTTAAATTATTTAAATTATTTAAATGCTCCCAAATCCAGGCATCGGGCCGGAGTCGCCTGAGGCCGAATTTCCGACCATTTAAATTATTTAAATAATTTAAATAATTTAAATAATTTAATTCAGGCCAATTAAATTATTTAAATTATTTTTAAATTATTTAAAGAGGCCGGGGGATTTAAATAATTTAAATAATTTAATTCGGCCCAATTAAATTATTTAAATTATTTAAATTATTTAAATTATTTAAATGCTTCCAAATCCAAGCTCTGAGCCCGCAGACTCGCGGCTCGATTTGGCCAAATTTTGCCCGCAGACTGCCCGGCAAAATTTGGCCAAATCGAGCGGCGCCTTTCTGAAGGCCCGAAACTATATAAACTCTCGCGGCTCGATTTGGCCAAATTTTGCCCGGCAGCCTCCGGGCAAAATTTGGCCAAATCGAGCCGCGCCTTTCTGAAGGCCCGAAACTATATAAACTCTCGCGGCTCGATTTGGCCAAATTTTTCCCGGCAGCCTCCGGGCAAAATTTAGCCAAGTCGGGCTGCTCTTTGTACGCGATAAGGAATGCGCGGCTCGATTTGGCCAAATTTTGCCCGGAGGCAATTTTATTGCGCGTATTTAAATTATTTAAATTGTTTAAATGCTCCCAAGTCCAGGCTCTGGGCCGGAGTCGCCTGAGGCCGAATTTCCGACCATGTAACTTGTTTAAATTATTTAAATTATTTAAAGAGGCCGGGGGATTTAAATAATTTAATTCAATTCTGTACAATTAATTCAATTAATTTATTCTTTTTGTCACCTTTAATCATCTTCTAATCGGGTCATCGTTTGGATCTTATTTGGAAAGCATCCTTTGTCATAATCATATTCTATCGTTATCACCTTTTTGTTACCTTTTTGTTGTAATCTTTTATCATTTTTGTCATATTTTCATCATCTTTTATCATCTTTTAATCGGGTCATCGTTTGGATCTTATTTGGAAAGCATCCTTTATCCTAATCATATTCTATCGTTATCACATTTTTGTTATCTTTTTGTTGTAATCTTTTATCATTTTGTCATATTTTTATCATCTTTTATCATCTTTTAATCGGGTCATCGTTTGGATCTTGTTTGGAAAGCATCCTTTATCCTAATCATATTCTATCGTTATCACCTTTTGTTATCTTTTTGTTATAATCTTTTATCATCTTTTTTGTCATCTTTTTATCATCTTTTATCATCTTTTAATCGGGTCATCGTTTGGACTTTGTTTTTGAAAGCATTTTATCTTAATCATCTTCTATCGTTATCATCTTTTATCATCTTTTATCATCTTTTTGTCATCTTTTATCATCTTTTATCATCTTTCTGTCATCTTTTTGTAGTCGTTTATCATCTTTTTGTCATCTTTATTATATGTTTCCGTCTTATATCATTATGATTATGGGGTGAGCAAGGAGTCAAATCGCAAGCCCTGGTCCCTAAGATTTTCGGTTCAGCTTTTATGCCAAAGAGTTAAATCGCAAACCCAAACCAATTAAATCATTTAAATCCTACGGTCTAATTAAATTATTTAATTGAGGCGTCGGATTTAAATAATTTGATTGGCTCTGTGCTTGTCTGTACTCACCTCCCACCACAATTAAATTAATTTATACGATTTAAACGATTTAAACGATTTAATTGGGTCCAATTAAATCGTTTAAATCCTACGGTCTAATTAAATTATTTAATTGAGGCGTCGGATTTAAACGATTTAATTGGACCCAATTAAATCGTTTAAATCCTACGGTCTAACTAAATTATTTATTTGAGGCGTCGGATTTAAACGATTTAATTGGACCCAATTAAATCGTTTAAATCGTTTAAATCGTTTAAATTATTTAATTGTGGGGAAACTCAGCCAAGCCATAAACTAAATTATTTAGGTAGGGCTGGAGAGGCTGGAGGGGCTGGAGGAACTGGAGGAACCTGGAGGCTGAAGGGATGGGCTGGAGCTGGAGGGGCTGGAGGGGGCTGGAGGGGGCTGGAGGGGGCTGGAGGGGCTGGCTGGCTGGAGGGGCTGCTGCAAGGGCTGGAGGGGTTGGAGAGGCTAGAGGGGCTGGAGGAACTGGAAGAACTGGAGTGGCTGGAGGAACCTGGAGGCTGAAGGGGCGCCTGGAGGGGCTGGCTGGAGGGGCGGGCTGGAGGGGCTGGCTGGAGGGCTCTGCAGGGGCTGGAGGGGTTGGAGGGGCTGGAGGGGAGGGGCTGGAGGGCTTGTGCTTTAACCCCTCCTCTCCCCTCCCCTACCCCTCCCCAATTTTCCACCTCACTTCGCAGAGCGCCACCCCACGCACCGCGTCGCACCTGCAACCTGCTCCCCGACCCCATCACCCCCAACAAGCCCCCTTGCAACAATTTACTACACCCACACCACTCGCACCTAACCCCTCCTGCCCCTCCACTCCAAACTACCAACCTGAAGTTATCATAATTATGATGACTTCAACTTCCCCATCATAAGTTATCATAATTATGATAACTTTAGCTTCCCGATCTAAATTATCATAATTATGATAACTTCAAGTTCTTTATCTCAGAGTATGATAAATATGATAAGCAACTTTTCATAATTATGATAAGTTATTATAATTATGATAAGTTATCATAAGTTATCATACTTATGATAAGGTATCATAATTATGATAAATTGTCATAGTTATCACAAGCTATCCTCCTCGCCCTTTCCCGTTAAAAGTGCTTACAGCTTAAAGACCTTAGTACAAAAAACTGTACTAAAGCGCAAAGAAAACAATGCTTATGATGCAGAGACTTTGGTACACTATGATGCGTCAAGACACAATGAAATTATGCTTGCGATCTAGACACTGCGCCCTTTGAGATAGTTGAGAAGAAAAAAATGGCCGCGTGCCAATATTGATTGCTTGTAACGGAGTGATTCCAAGTCTTGCTTATCGGGGGGTAAGTGTTCGTAAATTTCACCAAAAACATGACAATTTTTCCGCTGAATATGTGTCAGTAGAGCCGTGCTACCACAAAAAAAGCATGACACAATTTTCGCGGAATATGTGTCACCAGAGTTCTCTTAGCAACATAAACATGACACTTTTCCCGCGGAATATGTGTCAGTAGAGCTGTGCTAACACAAAAAGCATGACACATTTTCCGCGGAATATGTGTCAGTAGAGGCGTGCTAACAAAAAAAAGCATGACACATTTTCCGCGGAATATGTGTCACGAGAGTTCGGCTAAGACAAAAAGCATGACACATTTTTCGCGGAATATGTGTCAGTAGAGCCGTGCTAACACAAAAAAGCATGAGAAGTGCACCTATCTGTGAATAGCAAGATTGGTATTTCTAATTAGGGAGAGACAAGGGAGATATATAAAGCTTTAATTAAATGATTTACATCATGTAATTTAAACAATTTAAACAATTCAAATAATGTAAATACATTATATAGTTTAAATAGTTGAAATCCGAAAAGGGGGGGGGAACCACCCTCCCCGCCCCCTAAGAATTAAATAATTTAAATAATTTCAATCCGAAACCTCCCCGTCGTACTTAAATTAATCACTATTTAATTCTTGGGAGGGGGGGAAGCTCCGGGCAAAATTTGGCCAAATCGAGCCGCGCATTTCTCATCGCATACGAAGAGCTGCCCGATTTGGCCAAATTTTGCCCGGAGGCTGCTTGGCAAAATTTGGCCAAATCGAGCCGCGCATTTCTCATCGCCTACGAAGAGCAGCCCGATTTGACCAAATTTTGCCCGAAAGCTGCTCGGCAAAATTTGGCCAAATCGAGCCGCGCCTTTCTCATCGCCTACGAAGAGCAGCCCGATTTGGCCAAATTTTGCCCGAAAGCTGCCCGGCAAAATTTGGCCAAATCGAGCCGCGCCTTTCTCATCGCCTACGAAGAGCAGCCCGATTTGGCCAAATTTTGCCCGAAAGCTGCCCGGCAAAATTTGGCCAAATCGAGCCGCACCTTTTTCATCGCCTACGAAGAGCAGCCCGATTTGGCCAAATTTTGCCCGGAGGCTGCTTGGCAAAATTTGGCCAAATCGAGCCGCGCATTTCTCATCGCGTACGACGAGCAGCCCGATTTGGCCAAATTTTGCCCGCAGACTGTCCGGCAAAATTTGGCCAAATCCAGCCGCACGTTTCCCATTGTTGGGCCCTTTGGGGCCGTTTTTTTGGGGCCAAATTGGGCCCAAAGGGCAAATGTTGCCCAAAATTAGCCAAAGGAGAAAAAAGAGCCCACTTCATAAACTGTATAAACCTTATAAGTAGTTTTACATAATTCTTTTACCCCACCCCCCCCAGCCCTCCTCCACCTTTCGTGCCCTCTACCTCAAAAACGAAGGCTTGTACTTGCACTTGTACTTGTAATGTACTCGTATAGGCGCAGAGTGTGCCTAGGTCACTTGAGAAGTTTTGAGTGGTGCAGCAAACCCAGCTGATGCTCATGATTTCTCTGTCTCCCTATATATGGGCGATGGAACGGGTGTCCTTTTTGATCGTTTTCTGCATCTTCAAGGGAGAAAAAAGGACCCCCCAAGAAGGAAAAGTAACATAAGAAAAAGGGAGGGACATTGAAGAGATCCTCTCTTTACTTAGTCATTCCCTGTCATCTCTTCTTATCTGTTGTTTTTCTTAGTCGCTTCAAAACGCAAAATAAGGGAAAGGCGATTTCCTGAAGAGGAGGAAGGGTACTGTACCTATCTGTGAATAGCAAGATTGGCTTTTTCGAATTAGGGAGAGACAAGGGAGATATATAAAGCTTTGCGACAAGTTTTGTCACTCCGTCTCCTTGCTTCCTGTCTGTTCTATTCCTTGCAGAGATCAGGGAGAGAGGATAGATAAAGAAGAGTGCCATCTTCTTTGCGCCTTGTTTTGTCTCTCCCTCTCCTTTATTCATCTCTCTTCTATTCTTTTCTTGGCTCTTCCCATTAAAATTGTGTTCCTTTCATCGCTCCTCTCTCCTTCTCTTTCCCTTCTCTTCTGCTGTTCCCCTTTATATGACAAAAAACACAAGAAAGGAAGAACAAGAGGGGAATGGAGGCCCTTTTCCTGTCTTCTCCTGTTGCAATGAATAAGGAAAAGAGCATAGGAGATAAGGAAGGGAATTGAAGAGTAAATGGGCGATGGAACTGGAACGGGTGTTCCTTTTGAGAGTTTTCTGCATCTTCAAGGGAGAAAAAAGACATCCCCCAAGAAGGAAAAGTAACATAAGAGATAGGGAGGAAAATTGAAGAGCTCCTCTCTTTACCTAGTCATTCCCTGTCCTCTCTTCTTATCTGTTGTTTTTCTTAGTCGCTTCAAAAAGCAAAATAAGGGAAAGGCGATTTCCTGAAGAGGAAGAAGGGCACCTATCTATCTGTGAATAGCAAGATTGGTTTTTTCTAATTAGGGAGAGACAAGGGAGATATATAAAGCTTTGCGACAAGTTTTGTCACTCCGTCTCCTTGCTTCCTGTCTGTTCTATTCCTTGCAGAGATAAGGGAGAGAGGATAGATAAAGAAGAGTGCCATCTTCTTTGCGCCTTGTTTTGTCTCTCCCTCTCCTTTATTCATCTCTCTTCTATTCTTTTCTTGGCTCTTCCCATTAATATGGTGTTATTGTTATCTCTCCTCGCTCCTTCTCTTTCCCTTCTCTTCTGCTGTTCCCCCTTAAATGACAAAAACGCAAGAAAGGAAGAACAAGAGGGGAAGGAGGCCCTGTTCTTTTCACAATGGATGGGGCAAGTGAGCGGGGTTGGCTCCTTGCCCGTAGACCCTCCCCATGCTTCAGCATATTCTTCCTCTCGCCCTATCGCCTCTCTGTTCTTTTCCTTGTTCCCAAACGGAAAAAGTGAACGGGTTCCTGAAGACGAGAGAGGGCGCCTGTTTTTCTAATTATAGAGGGAAAAGGGAAAGACAAGGATGATAGATAAAGAAGAGTGCGATCCGTCTCCTTGTTTCTTGTCTTTTCTCTTCTTTTCAATACCCTTCCAGAAAATTAAAATGGCATCCTTGTTGTCTCTCCTCTCTCACTTCTCTTTCCCTTCTCTCCTTCTGTTTCCGTTTAGCTGATAAACCACAATAAAGGAACTTGTATGATAAAGGCAGTGGGAGGGTAAGCAGAGGGTGACTCCTTGAGTGTGGACCTTGCCATACTTCATCATATCACTCTTTTCGGCCTATCTCTTCTGCTCTTTTCCTTACCCTTCTCCTTTTCATAATTCTTCCTGCTTAGTTTTTCTTATTTCGAAAAGAAAAAGGGAAGGGAGAGATAAGGGAGAGGGGATGGATTAAGAAGAGCGCCATCTTCTTTGCAACTTGTGTTGTCTCTCCTTCTCCTTTATTCATCTCTCTTCCATTCTTTTCTTGGCTCTTCCCATTAAAATTGTGTTCCTTTCATCGCTCCTCTCCCCTTCTCTTTCCCTTCTCTTCTCCTGTTCCCCTTTATATGACAAACACACAAGAAAGGAAGAACAAGAGGGGAATGGAGGCCCTTTTCCTGTCTTCTCCTGTTGCAATGAATAAGGAAAAGAGCATAGGAGATAAGGAAGCGAATTGAAGAGTAAATGGGCGATGGAACGGGCGTTTCTTTTGAGAGTTTTCTGCATCTTCAAGGGAGAAAAAAGGACATCCCCCAAGGAGGAAAAGTAACATAAGAGATAGGGAGGAAAATTGAAGAGCTCCTCTCTTTACCTAGTCATTCCCTGTCCTCTCTTCTTATCTGTTGTTCTTCTTAGTCGCTTCAACAAGCAAAATAAGGGAAAGGCGATTTCCTGAAGAGGAAGAAGGGCACCTATCTATCTGTGAATAGCAAGATTGGTTTTTTCTAATTAGGGAGAGACAAGGGAGATATATAAAGCTTTGCGACAAGTTTTGTCACTCCGTCTCCTTGCTTCCTGTCTGTTCTATTCCTTGCAGAGATAAGGGAGAGAGGATAGATAAAGAAGAGTGCCATCTTCTTTGCGCCTTGTTTTGTCTCTCCCTCTCCTTTATTCATCTCTCTTCTATTCTTTTCTTGGCTCTTCCCATTAAAATTGTGTTCCTTTCATCGCTCCTCTCTCCTTCTCTTTCCCTTCTCTTCTGCTGTTCCCCCTTAAATGACAAAAACGCAAGAAAGGAAGAACAAGAGGGGAATGGAGGCCCTGTTCTTTTCACAATGGATGGGGCAAGTGAGCGGGGTTGGCTACTTGCCCGTAGACCCTCCCCATGCTTCAGCAAATTCTTCCTCTCGCCCTATCGCCTCTGTTCTTTTCCTTGTTCCCAAACGGAAAAAGTGAACGGGTTCCTGAAGACGAGAGAGGGCGCCTGTTTTTCTAATTATAGAGGGAAAAGGGAAAGACAAGGATGATAGATACAGAAGAGTGCCATCCGTCCCCTTGTTTCTTGTCTTTTCTCTTCTTTTCAATACCCTTCCAGAAAATTAACATGGCATCCTTGTTGTCTCTCCTCTCTCACTTCTCTTTCCCTTCTCTCCTTCTGTTTCCGTTTAGCTGATAAACCACAAGAAGGGAACTTGTATGATAAGGGCAGTGGGAGGGTAAGCAGAGGGTGACTCCTTGCGTGTGGACCTTGCCATACTTCATCATATCACTCTTTTCGGCCTATCTCTTCTGCTCTTTTCCTTACCCTTCTCCTTTTCATAATTCTTCCTGCTTAGTTTTTCTTATTTCGAAAAGAAAAAGGGAAGGGAGAGAAAAGGGAGAGGGGATGGATTAAGAAGAGCGCCATCTTCTTTGCAACTTGTTTTGTCTCTCCTTCTCCTTTATTCATCTCTCTTCCATTCTTTTCTTGGCTCTTCCCATTAAAATTGTGTTCCTTTCATCGCTCCTCTCTCCTTCTCTTTCCCTTCTCTTCTCCTGTTCCCCTTTATATGACAAAAACACAAGAAAGGAAGAACAAGAGGGGAATGGAGGCCCTTTTCCTGTCTTCTCCTGTTGCAATGACTAAGGAAAAGAGCATAGGAGATAAGGAAGGGAAGAGTAAATGGGCGATGGAACGGGTGTTCCTTTTGAGAGTTTTCTGCATCTTCAAGGGAGAAAAAAGGACCCCCCAAGAAGGAAAAGTAATGCAAAATTGAAGAGCTCCTCTCTTTACCTAGTCATTCCCTGTCCTTTCTTCTTATCTGTTCTTTTTCTTATTCGCTTCAGAAAGCAAAATAAGGGAAAGGCGATTTCCTGAAGAGGAAGAAGGGCACTTATCTATTTGCGAAGAGCAAGATTGGTTTTTTTCTAATTAGGGAGAGACTTGCCCCGCCTGAGCCTCCCTGGCCTGCTTGTTGTGGCCACATTCCGCTACAGTTGCCCCGCCTGAGTCTCCCTGGCCTGCTTATTGTGGCCACATTCCGGTACAGTTGCGCTTCCAGAAAAATGCCATCCTTGTCATCTCTCCTCTCTCACTTCCCTTTCCCTTCTCTCCTTCTGTTTCCTTTCAACTGATACAGCGCAAGAAAGGAACTTGTATGATAAGGCAGTGGAAGGGTAAGCAGAGGGTGACTCCTTGCGCGTGGACCTTGCCATACCCCCTCCTATCGGCCTATCCCTTCTGTTCCTTTCCGTCCCCTTCTCCTTCTCATAGTTCTTCCTTTTTGTTTTCTTATTTCGAAAAGAAAGAGGGCAGGGAGAGATAAGGGGGAGAGGATAGATAAAGAAGAGTGCCATCTTCTCTGCGCCTTATTTTGTCTCTCCCTCTCCTTTATTCATCTCTCTTCTATTCTTTTCTTTGCTCTTCCCAGTACAAATGCAATCCTTTTTGTCTCTCCTCTCTCCTTCTCTCTCCCTTCTCTTCTCCTGTTCCCCTTGATGTGACAAAAACACAAGAAAGGAAGAACAAGAGGGGAATGGAGGCCCTGTTCCTTTCTTTTCCTGTTTCAATGGATGGGGAAAGTGAGCGGGGTTGGCTCCTTGTCCGTAGACCCTCCCCATGCTTCAGCAAATCCCTCCTCTCGCCTTATCGCCTCTGTTCTTTCCTTGTTCCCAAATGGAAAAAGAAAACGGGTTCCTTTGCATGTTCATTGTTCTTCCTTTTGTTGTTTATTTGAAAAGGAAAAGAGCAAGAGAAGAAAGATGAAAACGAGCACCATCTTCTCTTAGCCTGATTTTGCACCTCCCTCTCCTGTCTTCATTTCTCTTCCATTCTTTTCATTGCTCTTCCCATTAAAATTGCATTCCTTTTGATCTCTCCTCTGATCTGCGAAGAGCAAGAATGGTCTTGTCTTTTGAATTATAGAGGGAAACGGGAGAGGCAAGGAAGGGAGAGATGATAGATAAAGAAGAGTGCCATCCGTCTCCTTGTTTCTTGTCTCTTCTCTTCTTTTCAATCAATACCCTTCCAGAAAATTAAAATGGCCTCCTTGTTGTCTCTCCTCTCTCACTTCTCTTTCCCTTCTGCCGCAGCCAAACAGCGACTTTTTCACGCAGGCTGAAAAAAGAACACGCATACACAGATAGCAAAGAGAAACAAATGAAAATAAGAACAACCAGAAATTCGCAGTTCGTAATGGCGTGCGGCTAGGCCTAGAACCGCTGGGCATGAGATTTGCGTGCCATATGTAGGTGTAAATATGTATTTTTGTATTACGATATTTATATTCGCTCTTTTTAAGCAATAAGAAAAACCCAAAGCTAAATAGACCCTAAAGGCGGCGGGCTCATATATATATATATATATATGTATATGTGCATATGTGCATATGTGTATATGTGTATATGTGTCTATGTGTATATGTGTATGTACGTATGTATGTATGTATGTATGTACGTATGTGTGTATGTATGTATGTATGTATGTATGTATGTATGTATGTATGTATGTATGTATGTATGTATGTATGTATGTATGTATGAGTGTGTATATATGCTCGCACCCTACCCCCCCCCCCCCCCCCCACCCCGCCCCCAACCCCCCCGGCGCATGTCTTGAAAACATCGGCAAGCACGATGCAAAAGAACGAGTTTTCCTGATACTAAGTTAGGCACACTTGACATACTTGGAGGCCAGATAAATGACACAAATTGGCTTTACCATTAACCGGCCGTTGTATATGCCATTATAAAATTAGGGCTGCACATAGCAATACAACCTACCATTATTGCGAGGTGGTTTTTACCTGGAATGTGGAAGCTCGTTTAGTGCATCGTCTGTCCCACTAGCTGTCCTCAATTCTTCCAACGTTCCCGGCCATTTAAGCAGTACTTTCGCATTCAAAGATAACATTGGCCTCCAACTATGTTGTTCGAAGTACTTGAACTGCTCGCCCCGAATGCCGAAACTCATTTTGTGTACCGGTTGTCCCAGTAGCTGCCCTTCATTCTCTTCCAATATTCCAGGCCAGTTCATGTATTTGAGTCGGGGCAGCTAAGAAACTTATTAAGAATATAATTCCAATTTTCCATCCATACACTAGAACGATACGATTTACACAAGTTCAAAGCCGGTTGATATTTTAACTCAACGGACACAACCAGCCCCAAGTTACATTCTACAAAACTAGTTAAATATTGCATTGCGGGCGTTCATGACGTTAAGTCATGGATGTGAGTAATGTGACCGATGAAAATGAGGAGGGCCGAACATATTTAGAGTCTCAAATCGACGAACTATGTCACTGAATTACGTTAATATGTTTTCCATCGCAGAAGTTAACGCCATAAACCTTACTTCGTGTTTTCTGCACCAATTGAACTTAACAGATCATGTGGCTACGTTATAGCTCATCATATAGTGGGCATTTGCCGTTTTCTGTGGAACATTAAACACGTCGGCTCAGCGGCCGGTTTCGTGACTTCAAAGGGGCCGCTAATTCATGCCATGCCTTGGTCTGCAGTCATTTTCAAACGTTGATGGTGTCGCAGAAATGTCTCCTGGTCTGGGTTCCAAGTGACAACCTTGCATGTAAGGGACAGCTACTTCGGATTTGCATCAGTTACCTGAGTGAAAACAAATACAATCATGTGGCAGATTTCTGAAACAAAAACGTGCATAAGTGCGAGCCGCTCCCGATTGGGCCAAATGAGAATGCATATGGAGTCTGCTGGCATCGGGTCGAGGCATTCTTGTTGCCTCTCGATCAGATAGTCATAGTAGAACATGAGTATGATAACCTGATAGCAAAACCAGAATATTTTCATAAAGTCATAAGCCCATAGCCATACAACCCAAAACACGGAGAGTCAGAGCTTTGGCTTCTTCGAAAGTTACATTGCCAATATCCAAGTCGTTCGGCCAACTACTCACACAATAAGCCGGGGAGCGCACAGGCCTTGACACTTTCAGCAGCTGCACCCAAAAACGAAGGTTTCAAAGGTTGTAAAGGACTGCAGGTATAAGAGTCTGATAATACCTACAACAGTCCAAGATTCCGTGCCCAACAGTTCAAAAGGTCCAACAGTCCAAGATATCCCCGCATAACGTCTCGAAGCCCAAACAGTCCTGGATTTTTTGAAATCCGCCGAGGCCGGAGGTGTACACCCCCCTCCAAATCCTCCCCCCACCCGCCCTTTTTCGGACCCCTTTTTTGGCCTCAAATGGGTACCCCCCCTGGGAAACCGGGGTCCGCAAGCGGACGGTTCGCCAGGACCAGAGGCAGTCGAAGCCCCTCCCAGCAGGGCCCCACACCCGTTCCCCCCCCCCCCCCCCCCCCCCCCCCCTACCCCCCCTACCCCCCCCCCCTACCCCCCACCCCCCCCCCCCTCCCCCCCCCCCCAACCCCCCCCCTTCCCGCCCCCCCCCTTTTTTTCCCTGCCCCCCACCACACCTCCCCCCTCTCCCCCACCCTACCAAAGAGTCACCTTAAACCTTAAGGAACCTAACTCAACCCTACGATCACTCCAAGCCGAACCCTAAACCCAAAAAAACCCTCAACCCCAACGCGTGAACCTTGAGCCCTAAACTAACCCTCAACCCCAAACCCCAAACCATAAACCCGGAACCCTCAACCCTCAACCCTCAACCCAACCCTTATTGCTTGGGGTCCAGCGACTTGGGCGCTGCGGAATCACCATGCTCACGCGGATGCGCTGGGCCGGGCCGAGGCGGGTCGCGTAGCGTTAAAATTATGGATCCTTGAACTTTTGAACTTCCGAAAGCCCAAACAAAGGCCCACCGGACCCCAAAAACCCAAAAGCCCAAGCTTCTGGAGTTGTGGATTTCTGGGTGGCCAATAACAAAGTTGGTGGGATTTCGGGACTTTCACGGGGGAATGAGCAAAAACATCGATATCAATACATATGCAAGTGCACACATACAGGTTGCACTTGCGGCTGTTCATCTAACCTTTTCCTCTGCAGTGAGCTTGCAATGTGTAGGCTTCCAACAGCAGCCCGGAGGCCGTGGAGCTCGACCAGGGACTTCCAGAGAAGCCAAGCACCCCGCCAGACTTTGCTGCCTACGGTCTCGGGAAGCTCCCGGACCACCAGCGGGGCCTTGCCCAAGGGCCGCTCGAGGCGGAGGCCGACGTAGCCATCCACTGTGCGGCCGAGCTGCTGCTCCAGGTTCCTGGAATTGATTGCAAGGGCCCTCGAAATGATTGGGGCGGATGCTGGAACTGGTAACTAGAATAACCCTTTTGCTGCAGGCTTGCGTGAATCCTCGCCTGGATGTGTCGCGCTTGTTCTCCGAACTAGAATAACCCTAAACCCCAAACCCTAGACCCGAAACCCTCTCCAAGGCTCTGGTGGCAAGCTGCCTGCCAGGCCTCGGCCTCCTGATGATCAGCGACAGAGAGGGGGAAGACCCGGGTGACGCCACCGGGGAGGCCGTGGGGGAAGGCCGTGCCGCTCAACACTGCCAGAGAGGGGCTGAAGAGCAGCAGCTGGGTACCTTCAGTGCAATTAAAAAGGTTTACGGTTCTAGAGTTTTCGGGGTCTTAGGGCTTTAGGGTTGCGGTTCTTCCGGTATGAAAAGGCTTCTGCAAGACTTAAGATTGGCTTCTTTAAGCAACCCAAGGTGCAGGGAATGGGAATGGAGATCGGATGCCACAGCCCGTCGGCGGCACGGACGACGAGCTGGCGCGACATGCTCACGAAAGATGCCACTTTCGCAATTTGGCTCGGCGGGGCGAGGGTTCCAGGCCTCCGCCTTAAAGAGTAGCTTGCCACAAGCTTCTGTTAAGTAGTCCACGGCCTTGGGGAAACTTAAACACTAGCAAAGGCTCCGCACACGCACAGCGGCCTCCAACTTGAGGGCCTTTCAACTTAGCAAGTCGCACCCTAGATCCCAAGTCCGAAGACTCTATCTGCTCGTAGTCCAAAGTCACTTAAAAGTGAGTTGAGATGTGCAAAGATGTGCAAATTCAGCTTCTGTGGGAGAGGCTTGGGAATCGACACCGGAGCTCGAGCCCGGCTGCGGAGGCGTGCGCCAGGTTTGCTTTTTGGGGTGTTGACTTTTGCTCTTCGCTTTAGGGACTTTAGGGTGTTAGGACTCGTTCTGTTGTACGGTCCGGTCAAGATTTCTGGGTGGTCTGACGGTCAGGGTTGGGTTCTTGCTCGGCCTGGGGCCCATTTGCAGGCTTCTCCCGGAACTGTCTGTAAAGCCAAGACCGCTGGGCATCGGAAATGTAGACCCTCAGCGACCCGAGTCTATGACACCGTGGGCTCGCACGAGCTTCCCAAAACTGTCCGAAGTTCCGTGGTCCCATGGTCAAGGCTATCTGTGAGTCAATGTTTCCAGTATCAACCATCTATGAGTCGCAAGACATTGCTCACAACTGCCACTTGTCACTAAGTCCAGTCCAAAATCGGCGACATGATGGAACGTCTCGGGGTTTTAGGGCCTTGGGCTCGAATCGAAAGCCACAGATTTGGGCCCCAAACCTGGCCTGGCTTCGCGCCTGCTCAGACAAATCCTGCCGCCGCTTGTCTCGATCCTTTTCCGATTGAGGCATGGAAGTCTGGGAGGGTTTCTTATTGCTACAGTACCTGCCTAGCTGACGCATTGCGGGGCAACACATCCGGGGAAAGCGTTCGCCTATTCATGTAACACGTCGAAACAAGTCCGCCAAAGCCTAAAGCAAGCAAGCTGAGAATGTTTGGGTGCAAGGTTTATAGAGCTTCAGGCTTGTGAAGCCATAAATCTTGGCCATGAACTCAACTAAACCCTACCAAAACTTCCCAATCTTCAAACCCCACAAACCCTTAACCCGAAATCCCACACATACCCAAGCTGATCCGGCAAACAAGGCAAAAGCAAATATGGCCCCTTAGGGGGCGCGACCCCTTGGTGCTGCATGCTTCAGTCACACATGCAGAGATTGCTACCCTAAACCCTTTGAGCCCTGTCTTTCAAACTTTTCGTATCAACACAATGGCCCCGCTTTAGGACGGGTGGTCAATTCGAGGTCTACAGGGTCAGGGTTTTGGGTCTGAGGGTCTAGGTCTTTGCCAGTACCGTAGAACTTGAGACTTCTTTCAAAAATCATTGCCCCTGACTCAGAGCCCTTTCTTAAAGCCCTTGAAGCATCCTGCTGATATGGTGGGGGGGGTTCGGTTTTAGGCTCCCAGGCCTTCGCCCACTCAGTCAGGCGCTTCGCGAAGCATACAGCATCCTGTGAGGTTGTTGCTTGGAGCTTAGGGGTTTAGGGTTTAGGGTTTAGGGTTTAAGGTCAGAAAGCACACTTGGGTGCAGGATTGATGTCGGACTGAGCTCGAGCTAAACCCGCGTCCCCTGCGAGCCTGTTCGTGCAGTTGGGATTTAGGCTGCAGCACGTGGTGTGCGATTTGCGCGATGCCTTCTGAATACGGCAGCTAACCCTTCAAACATCTACTGTCTGGCTTAGCTGGGATGACTCCATCAAACCAAGATACTCTTTGATGCCACGTGCCCTCAAACCCGAGAAGCACAAGGCTTGAGTGAAGCCTCCAGCCCAAAGGACCCAAGCGAAACCTGTGCGTTGGGTGCTTCTTGGGGGTGGAGAACAGGGGTGGGGAATCCGAAGCCCTATAAAAGCCAACAACCATGGCCTGCCTTCTCCGAGAGTATCTTCTTGGTCCCTGCGCCAGGTTCACGATGTGCAAGCATTGTTTCAGTCAAATAAGAAACGCAAAGATGATCTTCGGCGCAATACCTTCAGAACATTCGTTTCTTGCTCAAAAACAAAAAACAAACACACACACACACACACACACACACACACACACACACACACACACACACACACACACACACACACACACAACTTACTTACCTACTTACTTACTTGCTTACTTACTTTGGCTCGGGTCTAGGGACTTGGGGGTTGACTTGCTTCTTTTTCTTATAGGGCTTGGAAGGTCAAACCGTGGTTCATCTCCGCATCAACGCTCCTGTCGACAGCTCCCCTGCCGTGCTGGAAGGCGTCTTGTCCTCCTCCTGCGGTCATTTAGGGCGGCTGCGGCTGAGTGCAGGCTGCATTGGTTCGTTGCAAGTTCATCGGCGACTTCGCTTGCCGCAATAGTTTGTGAAGGCATGCTACATTTAAAATCCCATTGGGAGAAAGTATCGCCCCCCTCCCACTCCCCCAGAATCTGCTGATTTTCTGAGGAAATCAATGATCGCGTCTCACTTGCGCAAAGCAGAGGAGGCCACTGAAGCCAGCGTGCGAAGATCGATGCAAACTTGCCTCAAACAGCTCAAGCCCCAAAAGCAGAGACCCGAAGACCGAAATCATTGCAGGCCCCGACCACGCACCCATCCTTGCGTCGCCGGGGCGGCGCCGGGGTGGAACTTTTCGACCGCCGTGGCGTGGTAACAGGGGTCGCAATTCCCGGAGCCTTTATTTTGGGGGTTTGGGGAGGTGGGGGGGAGTGGGGAGTGGGGGGGTGGGGGCGTTAAGGTCTCAGGGCTTCAAGGCTCGGTTTGGGAGGTCGCTGTTGGGTGCGATGATTCTTCGGTTCCGGGGGTAGTTGGGTGGTGGTCGAGGAGTTGAGGAATCGCTGCTGTGCATGTTCTTTTTCGGTTTCTTTGCAGTTTTGCCAATCCGCTTGCCGCAGCGGCCCGACTTGTCATGGAAAGGAATAGTTCAGCTAACCCCGCCTTGCTTTGACTGTCGACTTTGTCGACTGCCTCTGCACGGAGGAAACAAGACGAAACTCTGTACATCGCTCGACGAATTTCGACGCCACTCTCGAATTTCGCATCTTCGGCTGCATCCGCAAAAGTTGGCAAGCCAAGGACTATCTCTATTGCATCGGAACAGGTAAACGAAGCCGAGAAAGAGCCACCGGGAGGATTGCTGCACAATGGGTGGTCCACCAAGGGCCTGATGCTTTCAATCAGGGGCTCCAAGGTCTTCATCACCTCACTGCAGGATGGTCCCATGCGATTCCTCAAGAACGCCGCAAAAACTAGAATAGTCGACGCAGCAGTTGCCATGTTTCTCGCAACCTACGTTGCATTGACAGTCATTGCCCTGTCTGAATGTGATGCAGCCAAGAATGGCGCAGCTACCTAAGGGCTGCTTCGGTAAGTGGCAGGTTGCCTCGTAGTCCGCGCAGCAGTCCCCTTTCTTCATGCAACCTTCGTTACATTGGCACAAAGGGCCCGAGGAACCACAGCCCAGCTCCGCACAGGAGCTGCGTCCTTGCACCCGGTTCTGGCTCAGGCACTGCGCCTCAAAGTCAGGGCAGCAGTTCCTGTGCTGCAAACACCCCGCATTGCACTGACAGGCCTGGTGCACAGAGAAGGGCCCGCACCCGTAAGACGAGCAGGAGGCGCTTGTGGCCTTCGTGTTGGCTGCACAGGTGGCCTGGTAGTCCTCGCAACAGTTTCCATGATTCAGGCAGACTTCATTGCACTGGCAGCTCTGTGCCGCATCAAAGGGGCCACAGCCATAGCTCTTGCAGCCCGCGCCGTGCAGGGCGCCTTGACTTTGGCTTGGGCATTCGTCAGAATAATCCTGGCAGCAATTGTTGTGAAGTGTGCAGCCTGGATTGCACTGGCAGCTCTGGCCCCCCACGTAGGTGTCCGCACAACCATATGTCCTGCAAGACCCTTCCGGGACGTCAGGATGGCCGGCAGAGATCTTCGCACCACAAACCTTCAGAAAGTCGTGGCAACAGCTGTCGTGGTTCACGCAAGCAGAGTTGCACTGACAAGGCTGGTCGGGCTCGAACTCTTGGCTGCAGCCTCTGTCCACACAGCTTGCAGAAGCGCTCCGCAATGAACTGGTAGACCAGGACTTGTGGCGCAGCTGCGGGTGATGCGACGTCGTCGAGCTCTGCGAGGCGAACTCATCTCCGGTCACAGTCGTTCGAAAGCGGCCCTTCGAGTCGAAGCACTCAGTGGCGTAGTCTGAACAACAATCTTCGTAGACGTCGCAGCCGGGGAAGCACTGGCACTCTGCACCGCTCCTGAAAACTGCGATGCAACCCTGATCCTTGCAGAGCTGCGCCGCAGCAGAAGCAGCAGAAGCAGCTAGCAGGAGGAGGCACCAAGAAGCCATGGCAAGGAGTTTCCGAGCTTCTCCGTGAGTCGCTTCTGTGTTGCTTAGGGGATTCAGGGGGTTTGTGCGTTTGGGCTCGAAGCCAGGCCGCGGTGGTGCTCAGGAGGCCCACGACCAACCACGGAGTCTGCAACAAAAAAACGTTTAAAAGCTACAAACTCTGAGAGGTGCATTTAGCAACTCATTTTGCCCTTTGCCCTTTGCCCAACATACCAACCACCCCCTCCCAACCGCCTCTGCCTTGGGCACAGCCGGCTCCACGGGATCCGACAAGTCGGCCGTGGAGGCCGTGGGCTCCAGCGTGGGCTCCAGCGCGGGCTCGGCCGGAGTCTCCGGGGACAAGGCTCCTTCGGTTTCATGGGCTTCAGCACGGGAGCCTGCTGGAGGCCTGTGCGGAATCTCGGACTTCTACGCATACATCTGTCTGTGCGGAGGTCTGCGTGCAAACTTCGCAAGGCATGCTTCAGCCGCTTTAATGCCAGCACATGCTCAGAGGTCAGTAGATCAACCCAAGAAAGCCTCAACCATGTCTTGTTCACGAGTCTCGAAACCCAAAGAAACCCCTCCTTTCTACTGCGCAAGCCCTTGTCTCAAACAAGGGCGGTGAGCACCTGCCCAACAACCTCAAACAAGGGTATACACAAGTCTCCTGGTGAGCCCGCTGGTGAGGAAGCCTCGCTGGGCGGCCCGAAGGCAGGTACCCGAGGCGAATCCTCCGGGCTTTGGCTGTGGGCTTACAGTGTTATTGAAGTTGGTTTCTCACAGGGCTCAAGGGGACATGATGAAACATCGGTTGAACGCATCCTGTCAAGTTTTGGCCCGTTCGGGTTGGTATGGATTTGCCAGTTTGGATTGAAGGGCTTGGGCCTGGTCTAGCCTCGCACCGTCTGGTCTCTCATCCGCTGACTGTCGGCCGACCTTGCAACCGACAGGGAAACCCTTGCCTGTCAGCGACTAACCCTCGAAACGTCTATCCAGCATAAGCCACAGCCCAACGCCTCAAACAACCCCTATCGGATCCATTCGCTTGGCGCTCTGTCCTGTGCCAGCCGGCCTGGGCTTAAAGGTAATCATGGGGGAGGCATGGAGCAAAGGACCAGTCCCTGAGGGGGCAGTAGTCATGGAAGCCATGGAAGCTTTGGGGTCTCAAGGTGTTGATGGGCGAACAAGACAGAAAGACCCCATATCTATGCTTTGTACTATGTTCATTGGCTTTATCAGGAATGCATGAAAGCCTTATAACTTTGCGGGTTTTTGAAGGAGAGAGCGGTTAACCATGCATGCGCGTGAAAGGGTGTGAACGGCTAATCGCTCAAGGGTCCGAGTCCAAGAAGGGGGCGAATTTTCCTTGTCCAGCCCCATTCCTGTTCACCTCTGTCTCTAGGAGTTAATCGCGGGAGAAAAGAGGCTTTTTTGGAGGGATCCGCGGGACCATCATAGCCTTTGTGCTACACTTTATTGCGGCCAAATAATCACCAACTCTCGTTACCGTAGATACACCTGTGGCCCCAAACCGTGTTCTGCCAGTTTTCACGCACGACCCTGACTTGTCCCCCCGAAACCTGGCTGCGTGAAAGCCATCCTTTTCTGGTTTAGGCTTAGCTTGGAGGGCATGAGTAGAAGCTGCCCTCAACCTCTCAAAACCTTTGCTCAACCCCCAAACCCGCCAATCCAGACCGGTTCCCCTACAACCCTAGCCGCAGGAGCCGCGAGCTGCCCTACGCCGTATATTCCGAATTCAGATATCCCATAAACTCCTCTCTTTCTGAACATGCTTCTAAGTACGAGCCTCTGAACACTCACGGTGCCTTCGTTTACCAGAGAGCCCCCACAAGGGTAGCTTTCAAGATTTCGAGGCACGAGCCCTTTGACGCCAACGTTGGCGCTGTCTGGTATCCGGCCCGGGTCGCGGCCTGCGTTCAGGGCTTTTGGGGGGTTGTTTGAGGGCTAAAGTCAAGTCTTCTTGCCAGGGGCATCTGATTTTCTTCCCTCCTGCACAGCTGGGGCGAATCCACTTCGCAGGGTTGATGTCATCTGGGATGACTTAGAAGGTTTGGGAGTTCTGCAGCTCTGCTCTTTGTATAAATGAGACTTGGCCCGTTTCGTGCATGCCGCTGCATGCCTATGCCTGCGTTGTTCAACTGCATGTGCTTTTGGGAACTTGGGGCGTGAACATGTTTCAAAAATGAAGCGCATAAGCATGACTCTTCTTTCTCATATGACAGTCTACACCCCCGCCATACGCCAAGAAAGTGATTTTGCGACTTTTCTGCCAACCTTGAGCCCACTCATGGACACCCTAGCGCCCCGCGAACAGCGCGAACAGCGAGAACACCACGAACAGCACGAACAGTGCGAAAAGCGCGAACAGCGCGAACACCGTGAACAGCGCGAACAGTGCGAAAAGCGCGAACATCGTGAACACCCTAGCGCCACGCGAAGAGCGCGAAGATGCGAACAGAATGCGCAACGCGAACAGCGTGAACAGCGCGAACAGCGTGCGCAGCGCGAACAGCATGAACAGCGCGAACAGCGCGGCGAACAGCGCGGCGAACAGCGTCCATGTAAGCCCCTTCAGCCTAAACACCAACCCAAAGAATCTTTGATACAAGTAAAACATTTGTCATTGTTCTTTTCATATTAATATTCTATGATATATTCTCCATATATATCAAAAGAGTTCGATGTAAATACTTTGATACAAGTAAAACATTTGTCATTGTTCTTTTCATATTAATATTCTATGATATATTCTCCATATATATCAAAAGTTAAAAAAGGATTTATTAAAAGCAATATTATATAAAGTATTAAGTGTAATATTTGAAATAATAATATTATTATCCTAAAGTCCTAAAGACCCACGCTGCCAGTGTTCCTCCATTGGTTCTGGGGCACCGCGCGCGCCCCGGGGCCGACGGCGTCCGGCGAACCCCGGTAAGCCTGCAAGAGCGAATTACAAGACATTCGGGCCGAGCTGCAGTAACTCCTGAGCCCTAAGCGCTAGAACATGTCCAGCACTGGGCCTCGCTGGGGCATGGAAACTCTATATACTTGGCCCTTGTGAAGAACTTGCATAGAAGATATGCTTTCCCAAGCCAGCAAATTGCGCCAAACACGTTGGACCCTAAACGCCTATGAGTCTATGAAGTCCTGAAGCCCCGGAGCAGCGCGGAATCAATGCACGGTGTTTCCCAGCCGCTTGTGTTCAAGCTGGAAGGGAACGCGGCGTTAATGACTAGTCGAAGGTAGCAGATGGGACTTGCATAGTATTTGCCACGCAGTGGTGTTATGCCTTGCAATCCTTTGCCTGCAAAGAAGTGGCGGTTCATTCCTTACAATTGCCTTTCACTTAAGCAAACTGGCCGACAACATGACATCTGCAATGCATTCAAATCCGCTACTGCCTTCGGGTTACAGGGCACTCGAATCCCATACTCTGGAGATGATCTCTGTTCATGGCTTCACGCTTGTCATTGGGGCTTTGGGACACAGCCTGCAACCAACAACTGCGCTGGTATCCCAAATTGGGATTCGTACGCAGCATTTCCGAAAAAAGCACGTGGTGCGCATCATTCTGCTCCGACACAGCTTCAGGATCGAGATGGAGCAGTACGTGTGCGGAATGGATCAGTTGATTTCTGGTTCATGCGCTTGTCTTGTATGTTAGACCCAATCCGTATTCTGTCAAAGTGATTGAAGACGGGGATTCCGGTAATTTGGCTGTAGGCGTGTGTTGTTTCGGGCATAGATCCGAATTTGTCGTATTTCTCGGTTTTGGGGTTGAATCTCTTGTAGAATTTATTTAGTCCTCCCACTGGCCGGATTGTCTGACATTCCTTAAGGGTTGTTATGTAACGGATTAATATATATATCATACATTGCCTTTGACATACTGTTACAAAGCTGTTCCGTTTTTTACGATGGTTCAATCCACTGAACTTGTCACTAGATGTTGGTTTGAATCCTGTATCTTATGCTCTTCTTCTTAATCTACAAATCGGATACGATACACCGGCTAAACCGTACTTGTGGTTCATACCCTGCCATCTTGCTTTCGCCAAAAAACGGGGGTTAAATCGTTACTATCATAAGTTAATGTATATTCGTCCTTCTCTCTGCATTTCCTAAGGTCATGTAAAGAGTGTATCATTTTACATTCAGTGGCTTCGTCTTTCTCGTTTGTGGCAATCCGGGGATGCCTTAACCGCTACATCTTGATTTTCACGGAGTGCCACCATCTGACGTAACATCTGTCGGTTGTCATTTGCTGTGCAGAATGTTGGCATATGGTGGTTGTATTTGGTAGGCGAGTATTTGAAAATCGGCTTTATGAATGAGTTACATATCCTTACTTGAATGCCGTAGCGTTCAAATACCGGCACCATATGCTGTATTGGTCTTTTGGAGAGTTGGAGGTCGAGGCATAGGTTGTTATGGTTTGGGTGCTAGGGGCGGGGGAGGGGGGGGGGGCCGGTTGCATGATTCGAGAATGGAAATGGCATCTGCTAACTTTATGGGTTCCTCTTCATACATTAGTAGCGCCCTGAGTCGGTCGCCTCGCCGAGGGGACGAGTGGCGGCGGGGATCCAGGCGACCGAGGCCGTCGAGATTCCTGGCAAACTTGGCGACTTGAGGCAGGAGCCCAAACTAAACAAATCCTTTCTCCTGACAGATAATCGCCCCCTTAACCCCAGACGTAGTCCCAAGATACCGAAGGATCCACTTACAATGGGAATATCTAGTGGGAATATTTAGAGTTGGGGTGGGGGGGGGGGGGGCCATAAAGCCCCAAAATCCCGAAGCATGGAACTCCCTCGGCGCCTCCCGGGGGCTGCCCGCGGGGCTGCGCGCGGCTCTTGGCGCACCGGCGCCTGCGCCTAGATTCGGGTTTAGGGTTTAGGGTTTAAGGTTTAGGGTTATTTTGGCACCAGCATAACTGGACGAACCACTCAGCAGGTCTCGACGTGGTTTAGGGTCTTGTCCCAGGCCCCTGCAAAGGAACAGAACTCATCAGCCATTTTTGAACCTTGCGAACGAATCATCACAAGGTTCACTGAGATCCTGACATCTGACCCCTCAACCCTGAAACCCTAAACCCTAAACCCTAAACCCTCATCCCCGGCCTTGAACGCTGGGCTGACCAGGGCTCCGGCCCAAGGCCTGACCTCAGACCCGCGGCCGTAAACTTCGGTATGTTCCCCCTTATACTACCAGCCCTTAAGAGGGAGTATAGTACATACCCCCCTATTCTGATCCCTGTTAAGGACTGTTAGTATAAGGCCCTTAATAGGGAGTATAGTAAATACCCCCTATTCGGATCCCTGTTAAGGACGGTTAGTATAAGGGGGAACATCCCACGGTAAGTTCGATTGGCCAGGACTTGTCTTCGGCGATTTCGGGTTCTGCCTCCTGGGTGTAGGCCCTGCAGGCGACCCCACGTTTGAAAAAGAAAAGGGCCAATCTAAACACCATGGAGTTGGGTTCTTTGTTTCTCCCAAGCTCCGACCGCATGTCACGGACTTTAAGCCCCACTCACCCCGTATCTGTGAGCTCACCCTAAATGTCTCCCCACGAAAAATCTATCTTCAACATATATGCTCCCAGCCAGGTAGACGCAAACTCGACTTTTGGACGGAGCTTAACTCCATCCTAGTAGAGCACCGTAATCTTGAACAATTGTAATGCCAGATTGGATGCGGCCTTGGACCCGGAGGCCGTTTATATCGCCCCGCAAGTCGTGGGTACGCGACAGTCCATCCAGGAAGATGACAGAGATAATGCTGTTTTTCTCTATGACACCCTACAGGCCCATAATCTAGTCCTCCCTCAAACTTTTAGTTCTCTCCCTTTTGCAAAGCGTACGCCTTCAGGACATCTCGATGGGAGCGGGCTACTAGGCGGTGTAGGAGATTGGCATCGCGGGCTTCCAACTTAACAGCTACTTCTAGGGGGAGGGGGGGGGGCTTAGAGCTCCCACCGTAAAACCTAAAGCCCTGAACATCTGATTGTTGCACACTGTGAGGTCTCCGTCACCCAAGACCCACACTGGCCAGCTCCTGGATCACCTTAGCAAGGAGGACCTATGGAGCCCCTCTGAACTTCAAAGTTGGAGCCCAAACTGAAAAAATCCCCCTTGAGCTCTGAAGGGTGCATGGTGTCCACTTCCTTCGGGTAGGGAGCTTTGAGTTGGATACTTGTAACTTGTAACTGGGCGGCAGCAAGGGGAGCCCAATGCTTCTGGATCCCTAACACCGGGACCCTTTCACGCAGCGGCCTCCGGCGAGAGCAGCGCCTGGGCATCACTTGGGATTCGGGGTTCGAGGTTTCCGGATCCATCACCGGAAGCAGGTGGGTAGCCACGGTAGCACGAGCTTTGGGCCAACTACTCTGAAGGGCCACACCTCGGAGGGCTTGCAGGCATCTCCTAAACCAACCAAGGAACGGCCACATGTAGAGGATCCATGCCCAGGCTGCGAAGGTCGCTGCTAGAGCAACCTGCGGCAAGTCCCCGAGCTGACTGCCCCCCCCCCCCCCCCCCCCCCCCCCCCCCCCCCCCCCCCCCCACCTTAGCCTCCTTCTTCCGGGAGGGTTTTTGGTACATTTTTTTTGGGGGGGAGGGCTGCGTAGCTGCCATCTGGCTGTCTTCACCCCATAGGCAGCAAGTGGAAATCCTGTCTTGGCGGTCAACACTCGGAGGTTCTGGCTGACAACTTCAACTCCTAAACCTCCAACTTCAACAACATGATCCCCGGTCTGTAGATTACGTGGAAGAAGCGCCAATGAAATGGAGTGGCAAAGGCTTCATCTCGGCCTAAGTGCGGGTGGGTGGATGGGACATCTTTGCACCGAAGGCTCTGCAGAGCTTCGGAAAGCCCAAGGGGTCTTCGGAGAAAACGTCTGAGGGGACGCTTCCGTTCCCGAGCCCAAGCCCAACCCGAGCAGCCTCACTTGGCCGCCTCGCTGACCACTTTTCGTTGGGTGCGACTAAGCACAAAAGATTGAGCGTGTTCCCAATGCTTTGCCCGGTGTAGGTAAGTCGTGTTCGGCCACTTATGAGGCTCCCGGTGGAGTTTCCTAGGGGTTGTGCCCTTAGCTTTTCAGAGGTGCATAGTGGGCGTTCTCACATGGGTTAGACCGCTGCCAGCCTATGCCTAAAAGCACCCGCGGGGGGGGGCTCCTTTTCCACGAACTATAGGCTGAGCTTGAAGCCCCCTCTACACGCCCGAGGCCCCAAGCGAACAGTGAAAGGGGGGGCATTCAACCCTGAACCCTACCATGAACCCCGCCCCCGTTCTGGATCCAGAGCTGGAGCCAAGAGGGAAGTGCGGCTTGGAGTGGGAATCCTCCCGTGGTAGTCTTCCCCTTCCCCTATGCAAGGATCCCTTTGAAGACCTGCAAGATGTGCAAGCATTCTGTGACAGGGTTGAACATTGAGATTCGCAAAAACATGCCGTGGCAACGACTAGAGCCGAGGGGCATCCAGATAGAATGATTGGGGCGGGATCTCTGCTCGCTTGTCAGAACTTTGGCCCTACCATGCCCTACCCGAAGCCATGCGTCTCTTCTTTAGGCCGAAGTGGCAGGAGCGACACAGTTCGCGAAAGGGCTTCGTTGCCAGTTGCTTCGGTAAAGGGGTTTTGCTTGTGGGTTGAGGATTCGAGTTCATGGTTTGAGGATGTGGGCTTCGGGTGTGGCCGTCTTTGTGAGTGGTTGGTGGGCCATGCTTGAGACACCCGATACTCTTTCTGCCCTGACTCAGCGTGCTCCGGGAGCAAGACGGCGCGCGCTCAGCAGCTCAGAAACAGCGATGGCCATTCTTGCGCGGCTGGTGGTCCAGAGCGCATCCTGCAGCGGCGCCGATCGGCCCTTTTGCGATGGGCAGAAGCCTTTGGAGAGGCGAATCAAGTAGGGCTCAGGCCCGACAGCTTTCAAGCCCCATAAGCCATCGTATGCAACTAACCTTAGCCCACACTTCATATCCCCAAGTTGTTGAGCAGGGGATGACCGTCTCCGGCGCCACTGCGGCGAGAGGTACGTCGAGGCTGCTGAAGTCAGGGTCTGACGTCCTAAGCCTTGTAGGGCCAGGCTCACGGTTCATTACTCCAAGGATCAGAGTTTCCCTTTTGTGGCAGTTCTTGGGCCTATCTAACCTTTATGAGCCTCCTACGTCAAAATGCCCTGAGCCCTCTAAATCCCCGAACTGCCTATAATTACAAGGCCCCAGAGGCTTGAAGATCTTGGGCTTTAGGGTATCAGGTTTCAGGCTGGAAGGGCTTGAGAGTTTCTTGAAGGGCTTGGGGTGCGTGTGGCAACCGATCAGACACCTCACAGCTTGGAGGAGTACCCGCCCAGGGGCACAAGCACTGCCCGCTTTTCGACTCTCACACTTCACATGCAAACGCGGGGAGGAGTTTGGGGTTTTGGGTTCCCACGAACCCCTTACGAGAATGTGCCAGAGTCTGCTGAAGACTAAACCGTCGTCTGCACTTCTACCACGCAGATCTTGGTGAATGTGAGTGGCACATACCGGATTCCACCACTTGCAATGTCCGACCCAAAGCTCTACAGGAACCCTGCCCTGCCCTAAAGCTGAAAAGGCCACAGCTGAGAGGGATCCTTTGGCCAGAAACCCGAGATCTTCGATCGCCTTCTCCCCAAAGCTTGGAGGGGGCCAAACACCTACGGGAACTCGGGCTTATATGCTCCAGATTCTGAGGAAATAAGGCAACACAACCGACCAAACGAACCCGATTGGATTAAAAGGGTGGAGCACGGGAGCTTGGGGACTCAAGGCCCACAAACCTACATATATTTGTACTATAGTAACCCCTGAAACCCTATTCTAAATATTAATTATTAAGGCCCCTATACTGAAAGAATGCAACACCGGGCGGACAGGAGCTTGCCGAGGCGAGGGGAACTTAAACGTTGGAACGGTGCAGCGCACAACCTCCGAGGAACTTCGAGGGCACTCATGCAGCGGCTCATCATAGAGCTTTGCATACGGCGCCCTGTGCGCAATCTCAAGCCACTACGCATGGGCGCCCCCGAAGGTCCTCCTTGACACACGCAGATGGCGATCCTCTGCTCCGCACGCCCTATAGGAGAAGACGAATGCGGGAACTGTCGAAGTCTGAACCCGAAAGCGTACATCCTAAAGCTCTTTGCAAAGTTAAGGTGCGGCAGCGTGGCTTGGTAGAGTCTAGCGCTTTCTCTGAGGACTCGCCATCCCGTGACTACCAGTCCCCTATACCACGCCAGCCTCTTGTCGACGAAGAAGCTACCGGCTGTACAGGTGTCGGACAATATTCTTATCAAGGACTCCACCCCACGGGGGGTGTCCGCACGAAAAACCTGTGCCACAGCCCCTCTCTGGGACTTCGACGACGACCTCAGGCAATACTCAAATACATTTGGGCAAATCCAACATAGATTTTATATTATCAGATTGTTCTATTATTTAGTTGTTACAGTACTAAATGATTCTATGTTAATATTTGTATGTCTTTGTTTTGCTCGATGGTTTATATGGATATGAGCATATTGCTATGCAGGCCCTGCTGAGGGCCCCGGCAATGATCAAAATCAGGAAGTCTTTTGGGACAGCGCCTTCTTCAACAAGGCAATGTAACGGATGTTCTGCAACTTCTCCCCGCGAAGGACCTGAATGGTATGCCGTAAGGTGCAGGTGGGGTGTGGGGGGTTTTCGGAGGCTTTGTTTGCCACGGTCTCCCCCAAGAGTCCGTGGGATGCTCAGGACCGAAGACGGCCGCAAGCTTGCCCAGCTGCCGAATTAAACTAAGATCCCTTCTGCACGGAGGCTTGCATTTAGTTTTAGAGTACCTCCAGAAGGAAATACATTTTTGGAGGACCGCCCAGAAACTCCTTAAAAAACCCATGCCGCCCAGTTGCAGCTAGCCGCTCTTTCCAGTGCGATTCCTTGGATCGTGCCGTGCATCGCAGCCCGAGCCAAAACCCTGAATCACGTAGGGGTTAGGGTTGCGGACCTGACCCTTCAAAGACGGGCGGAGTGTCGCAAGCGATGCATTGCCGTAACGCCCAAAGATCAATGCGCGAAAGTTGAAAGCTTCGGGCCCCCCCTCTCGTGCAGGGTTTAGGCTGCAGTCATTCCTCTCTCTACGCGGCAAAATAGCATCCCAAACTCCCGAGCCCTCTCTCAGGAAGTGTGAAGTGTGCAACAGCATTGGATTCATTTGGGCCTGGTGGATGCTGGCAATCAGCTGCTCGCGGAGCCTTAGCTGAGACGGTCATGCAAAACAAATCTGGGGTTGCGGGAGGGGGGGAATACAATCCACCATCTGCCAATAGTATCAAGAGTCCCTGATGAATCCTGAAGTTCAGTTGCAGCGCCAACCGATGGTTGAAGTTTGATGAGGATAGACGGATAGAGCCTCCAAACGGAGCCACATGAAGCTGGCCAAGAAGCTTGCCCGTCTCTGTGGTGAACTCAAAGGGCATCTCTCGTAGCTTGGTGATGATGACACCTGCCTCGCAAGAGCCGGGCGGTTTCATGCTTAGGATGTGGACTGACCAGTCTATAGTTTATATTCATTTGGGGCTCAAAAGTTTTGGCACGGCAAAGGCAGAAGGATGTGGCAACTGCAACACGATCTCCGCCCCCCTCCCCCGACAAACCCCTTGCTGCTGAAGCCAGGTCAGAAACTTCGCTCCGAGTGTCCTTCCTGGCTGTACGTGGTTGCTATTCGCAGGAATTTAGGACGGCCCCGTGTAAAAGAGTCTCTCCCACGCCCTTTCATGCGCAGCCTCCTTGGTGAGGGGCTGAAGCCTGCCTTCCAGGTCTTTGATGGTGGTTCGTAGCCTCCAGGAATTCGCACTTAAGGCATCATTAGTGGTCAGGGCTTTAGGGCCCATAGGAGGAGTTGGACTCTAGGGTCGACAGAAAGAAGTAAGCTTGGGCTTGGGATTTGGAGGGCCTCGACAACGCGCGGTTTGAAAAGGCTAGTCGCCCGCGAAGATGAACTGTAGAAGCATCTGACGGATGGAATGCAACTTAGTCCCTTCGCTCAATGTAAGAACACACATGCTACGCCAGGTGGCACAGCAACTAGCCACATGAACCAAGCAAACAACCAGCAACCAAAAGAATGATGATCGTGCAACGTGACACGTCGCCTTTGGCAACTACTCCAGGCACGCAGCATCCCTGCAAACACGGACTGCGTCCTACAAGCAGGAAGATTGCACGGAAGCCGAGCAATCGAAAGACGGGCCTGTTTGTGTCGTCCTGCAAGTTTGCGATCTTGTCTGCCAATTCGTCCGCGTTCCCCTCTGCCAACAGTTTTCCTGGGCATGTGTCGACAACCATTAGGGTTTGCAGGTGCCCGTGCGCCTTGGAGATCATGCAGCTGAAGTTCGCACACGCACTTGCTTGGAGAGTTTGGCCCGGACCCGCTCCACCATGCCGATCTCCTGCAAGCCGCCGCAGCGGTGCTCTAGTGCACTCCAACGTGTGCATTACATGTGGGAGCACCGCATATTGCACAGGAGAATGCGTACATGAACCTGAACCATACAGGTAACTTTGCTTTGTTCTCGCTTCTTGTTCTCCAGGTCTTTGGGAGTCACAGGGCCTCCTGCGCCAGTCGCGCCCGCAATGTTTCCGGTTCACTGTTGGCACGACCGCGTCATATACCCCGAAACATGCCCCAATATCAAGTAGGCCCCATCGCAGGGCCTGTGCAAGCTCGTTCGCTGTCACCCTATCCAGTGCGTGGGAAGGCCAATCCAATTCCCCAGTCACAGATGCCGTTGAAATTTCCTGGAGTTCGACACTCGCTCGCGACTCCCTAGTCTGCACAGTTTCCCAGGTTTGCACAACCCTGTGAGTCGGCTGCTTGCCCTTCCTTCACGGCCAGCTGCTCTTCGTTCCTACTAAGAAGCGCGACCTCCCCCGACGCAAGCCTCTTCTTGTCTTGCCCATCGCAATCCCCTTTCACCTGAAACCTGCAAGTGGCCTCCTACACGGCATGACTCGGGGCTCGTGTTGTGGGCGTGTCGATCCAAAACCGCTCTCTCTCGAGGTAGACGTATGCTTGTGTGCATTGGCATAGGGCATAGGTGAGGTTAGGCGAGAACGGACACGAGGCAGAGAGTGACAGAGAGAGAGAGAGAGCAAGCGAGAGAGAGAGAGAGAGTAGAACAGAGCGCCAATCTACACCACAGCACGTCTTAGCCTGCGCATTCACCCGCTGGATGTCGCGCAGCCGTCCCAACTGAGCCATCATCCGCTTCACCTGCCAGAACGTTTGCAGAATGGCAAAGGCTGCAGTTTGTGCATGTTTGAAAGCATGTGGAGTGCCACCACTACAGCCCTGACGCCGCGCTGTCCCAGCCCATGGCGAGGTCAGCGAAGGGCAGCGAAGCTGTTGACGATGCGTAAACACAATCCTGTGCGAAAGCCCGAAGTCCTGCATTCATGGTACACTCCGACAGATTCAACCCCCGGCCGGGGGCCCTCGCCACTGGAGCTGCAGACTGACCCCAAGCCTACCCCAAAACGGATACTCTTGAAGGTGCCCCTGTAGGCCGAATCATATGTTGACCCTTTAGAACCCGCCTTGAAACAATTCCCCTGAACAAGACCCCCCTCAAACCCAATCAAGGGAACACATTGGTATTCGCCTAAGAGCCCTAAACACCTCTCGGCCCTGAAATCGCGCCTGGTTGATCTCCGCTTTCAGGTGTGTCCTTAGGTCGTCCGCCTCGCGCGTGGGCGTGTCCCGAATGGAATGGAGCTGCTTTTGCGTCTCCGACCTGGAGTGGCTTTAGGGTTGTTTATAGGGCCCATTATTCCAAAGTTTAAGGCGTCATAAGCTTTCAAAGAGGTCATATTACAATTTTTTTCAGGCGTTGAGTTTCTAAAGGCCTTTCAGAGCTTATGAGGGGTTCTGAGGGGTTGTGAGGGGCTTGGGGCCTTTAGGAGTGTTTAAGGCTTCGGGGGTAGGGTTTTTCAGACTTGCATTCCTTAGAGGTTGCAAGGGAAGTCGTAAGGACTTCGGGGCTCGGGCTTCTTTAGGGCTGATGAGTTTTAGGTGCCTCTTCAAGATATAGTAGTTTTGGGAGTCCCTGCACTCTGGCCATACTGTAGGCAGCCACTTCTAGGGCACCCGAAAAGGGATCAATATGTTATCTATCGAGCAGATTACAACCTCAGCCTTATGGGAATGTCCGGGAAAGTCTTCATAAAATGCTTTGTCAGCTTGTCCCGTGGTGGAAGATACAAAAACCACCCATGAGGGCTCGGCGTGGTGAAGGGACTCTCAGGCACTCTCATGCAGCATGCGTGGGCGAGCCAAAGCATCAGGCGAAACAAAGCATGGGCTGTCAGAGGTACAGCTGGGGCACAGGAAGGCTGGGTAGGCGCTTTTTTTGGCACAGTCCAGAGCTACGACGCACGCGACGCCCGAACCTGTTGATGTCTATACTTGAATGCTCTCAAAATTGATAAACGAAGCCAAGCTGCAATTTCGCACTGAATGTCGAGATGTCCTTCTCGTAAGAGGTGATCTTCGGCCAGACCTTTTCGGACCTTAATATCCGGCAAAGGCATGCACTGGAACCTGCTCTGTTGCTGGATCGTGGTGTTCATGGCCGATTGGAAGGCTGAGTTGAATGTCAGGGCTGTGTTTGGGCTGTGAAGGGCCACGTTGCGGGTCCCTAAGCCCAGGCCGAGAGGCTCTCTCCTCAGACGGCTTACCTGCTCCTGGAGGCTGCGAGCCTCTTCACCTTGCTCGTCGAGAACCTGCTTTGCGAAGAGGGCGGAAGCTAACCCTAAACCCTAAACCCTATCAACCCAACATATGCCAGGGTCTTGAGGGCTTAGGGGGCTTCTCACTCACGTCTTCTTCCTTTACAACGCTGCTCCCCTTCCCACGGGCCATTTGAGCTCGAGAAATGGCATAGCCCTCACCTCTAAACCCTAGGCCGCATCTGGGCTCTGCACACTCCACTGGTGCGACGGAGGGAGAAGTGAGTGGAATCGCGAGTGTCTCCCCCACGTTTGTCGGTTCTTTTTCTTGGGGGGGGGGGGGGGGTCCCGTAATAGTACAAACTTACCAACATGTTTGGGGGCGGGGGTGAATTCGGAGTATTCCTAATTTTGGAGGCGCCCATTTTATGCTCACCGCCCCAAGGTTCGCCCTCACTCTACCGCACGCGCCTCCCCTCTCTCCAGGGCCTCGTTGACCTTGTCAAGGACTGTAGTCACCTGGGCTTCAGGACGGGTTTAGGATGGTGCCCAATCCTGCACAAAACTCGCCCAACCTTAGTTCTGACTGACCCTAGGTAATTCGGGGGTTTACGAAAATATGGGACCCCTTTCATATAGACCCCAAGTAGTAGGATACCCTCAGAATAAAGACCCCAATAAGGTACCCCTAATTTCGGAAGCCCCCATTTGGTGCTCCTGCACTCCTACTTACACTTGCACGAGCCCATCCTAGACCCTTTGATCCCGGCCTCGCCCCGCTTCTCGATCAGGGACATCGTGCGCTTCAGGGAGCCCACGTCCTGCTTGCTTTGATGACTGGTAGGAGAATTATGAGTACCATGAGGATCATGATTATCATGACTATCATGAATAATATGATTTTTTATGATAATTATGATTGATGAGGACGTTTATGATCTTTCTGATTTTTTGTGGCCCGGTCATAGTTGAATTAGGGCTTTGGCTGCTCTTCAGGCGTGCGCATGCTGTCGAACTCCGGCTCAGCCGGACATACCTGACTGTCAGCTCCAACTCCAGCCTTGATGTTGTGGTAGTGCTTATGTCTGAGTCCAGCCTGGGCCAACTGTCAGATCGAAGCGAGGAGGGGGGGGGGGCCAACAACTGAACCTGGCAAGCTCCGCTTGCAGCTTTGCAAATCGGCCGCGCTGTCTCACAGCCTTTCTGCATGAACACGGGGGCTTCGATTTCACGTGCAGGGCTCGGGGTTCTCGCCCAACATTGCTGACAAAGGGCAATTTTGTAGTCGACCTCCCGAATCTTGCCCGTCATGTTCACCACTTCCTCTGGGAAGCCCGCAGGGGTGAAGGGATTCTGCAGGTTGAGGCGAGGGTAGAGGATTCTGAAAAGCCGACCTCAACCAAACTATTTTGAACCGTTGTCTTGGTAGACTCTGAGTCTTTGCTGCCTTCATGCCCACGTTGCATACTAGGCATACTACTAGCCTGAACTCTTATCCTGCCCATCACCGGCGCCTCTTCGTGGGCAAAAAAGCCACCGTTTGCATTCAGCTTGGCAGTGAACTGCTCCTGGAGGCAATGGGATTGTCGAGGCTACATGAAGATCAGCAGGGTTTGCGTGGGGATGGGGGGTTAGAGCGCACCACCTCTGCACCCTAAGCTCTACAAACCCCATGGCAAAGCCATGGCGCGTGTTCCGACTTCGGTGAATTCCAGCTTTTCGGGTGCCTGGGTGGGAACATCATCCCTTCATCTCCTCGAACTGAAATCAGGATGTGATGTAGCAAATCCGCACCTCCCAGCCCCAAGCTCCCTGAAAAAACCAATTGTATCTCTCCAAGCCTTGCGACCACGCTGTCAGACATAGATAAACCTCCCAGCCCTTGCCTCCTGTGCCACATACTCCGCACGAGCCTCCTGCGAAAGCACTGCAGCTGCAGTCGTTTCACGGTGGGTCCCCCATCATCCCCCACGCCCATCGTGAGGGCTTCCAATGCTGACCTCCTCAAACCTGGAGTCCCCTTCTTGATGGCCCACCGGCGCTAAAACCCTTTTGATTCTGGTCCTGACGCCAATGAAATAATAAAATAATCATAACCTATACTGCATAAGATCGTATCATTGTATCAGTGCACGGTCAGACTGTTCTCTTGTTCTCTCTCTCTCTCTGCCGTGAACTACTATGTTTCTACACTTCTGGATACATTATTGTTTCATTGTGTCATTATTGGTCTATTCTTGTAATTAATTTGACATGTTTATGTTGTCTGCGATGTTGTCGTTCTATTGTGATACTGCCATACTGTCATCTTACTACCTAGTATCATAGGCCTCGAGCTCGGCTACCTGCTCCGTAAGCACGTCGTTCTCGAGCCGGAGGGACACGGCCTGGAGAGGCCGGGCTTGGGCGAGGATGGCAGATGAAAACACTCTGAAAACAGATTCCTAAATGAACACAAGACTTGAGGGAAGAACATGACCCCAATTAAGGGTAAATATGACTTATCCCAAGGGCCTACCTAGCGGTTTATGGGTTAGGGTTTCGACGCTCACTCTCGCACTCGGCCGGCAAGGTCTGGAGGTCGTTGAACGGTGGAGATTAGTTATGGAGACAGCATGGAGCCCAGAACGTAAGCATTCTCCACACTGTTATAAGACGAACTTCCGTTTAGGGTTTGCGGGGCTAGGTCGAACTATTTTTCTGGGGGGGAGAGAGGGGTTAGGGTCTATTCGCCCTGTTAAACCCAAAACCTGCAAGTAGCCATCCTTAGCCCCCCAGACGGCGTGGAACCTTTTTGTGGGTCCGGGGTTTGCTGGCCTCTCGCCGGAGATTCTCGTAGGCTGTGGAATCCTGCACGACGAGCTCAATCTTGGGGAAGACTGGCACCAAGATTGATTAAGAGTGGCTCGCTTTGCTGCGACTTGTAGGTCAGGAAAGGCTGTCAGACACCGAGGACGCCGTCATGTAGGGTTTTTTTGCTAAGAGGTCCTTGCCCAGCCGCTCGCCCTGCACAAGCGCCTGCTCCACCTCTCAAAGACGCAGAGCCCAAGCCTAAACACCCCCCCAAAACCACCAAATCCCTTTTTTGAATGTGACAGGAAAGTCTTAACTTTTTGAAGCTTTCCTGACAAAACCCCGGACCCCAAACCCCCAAGCCTAAAACCTTCCAAGCCCTACATTCCGAAGATGGACCCTAGCAGCCGTGAGGATTTTCTTGAGGGTCAAAGACCCCACCGTGGGCATGTCTCGGTCAGCTAAACATACGCCTTTTGCCAAGAGTTACGAGCTGACATGGGCAGAAAAGGACCCCATCAAACACGACAAGTTTCATGTTCAAAGGCCGTTTATACAGTCATCTTTAAGTTCTGGGGCCTTTCGTGAACTTACCAAGAGACAAGATACTGGGTTTCCCATCGTCTCCTCTAAAACCCTCCAGGGCCTTCAAGGGTGAGGGCCTCTCAAACTCGCCCTAAACGTTGGGGCTGTGGATCTCAGGCCCAGGTGGTCCTTGCAACGTAAGGCCTTGCTATTTCTGCCGCCTGCCTTGCTGGCCTGAGAATGTGCCCGCAAGGCCAGGGATGTTTATTGGGAACCAGCTTTCAAGCCTTGCATCCCAATGCAAGAAAACGTAGCGATGAGAGAAGTGCACAGCAAGGCTTCCGGCACACATGCTCGGACTAGAGGAAGTCACCCAAATGGCATGCTAGGTTCTGAGAACAACACTTTCGGTTGTTGCTCTCACTAGCCCGGCAAGGCTCCAAGGTTCAGGGGCACAAAGAAAACGGTTGAGAAGCCTTCCACCCTTTGGCGATACTTGCCAAGAGGCTTCCATGAACAGGTCCCATACTTGAAACAAATGGCGCAACGACAGTGGGCATCTTAACAATCCTGACATCAGATGGTGGCCACCTCGGTCACGAGGTCCTGAACACTCATCCTGAGTCTTGGAAGTGAGAGTGGAGCTCTTCATGGGAGATTCATGCTCCACTGTCAATGCAAGCTTCAGGGCGACCGCATATGACACATGGTCTTGGTCAAAGCATCGAGTTTTTTTCGGGGTGCACGGCAAGTCCGCTGCCTTCCTTGTTGGCAGCCCAGGGGCGCGAATCGAATCCCGACTTCTACCATGACTCTGCCACCACTCATGGCTCTTCGTACTGAGATTCCGGGAGCGGCTTTCCTCATGCCCTACGGATTCTGTCTGTGTTACGTGGCTAAGCATCTTAGAAAGTTTGGGCTTTGGGGCCAGAGGAGTCCAAAGACCGGATTCTCAGAACGCTTGGGGAGCTGGCCACCGTCGCCGGGGCATCTTCTTGACCACCGCCTGGCTACCGGCACGGTTCAGAGTTCCTCAAGCTTCGACATTCCGGCTTGCTATGACAGTAACAGGGTTTAGGGTTTAGGGTTCAATTTGCAGGGATGCAAGCGTGTTCATGTCGGGGTCTTGCAATGGCTCTGAGGTCCGAGGTTTGGGGAGTCTAGGGTTACAGAGTCTGTCCAGCTGGTGACTCTGCGAATTGACTTCAAAGGGCTCCTGGGTCCCACTCTCCCACTTTGTTCTGGCTACACCTCGAGGCAGTTTTGATTTTGATCCTAGACATCCCAAACTTTGATGGCCAAGCCCCATGAGCTCTTGTGACCTCGGCAGCAGGACCCAACCACACCCCTGAACAAGGATCAGGCACGAAGCTTCTTTTTCCCGCGCTGCGAAAACGTACACGCGAAGGAAACCAATAGCCGTGGAGGCAAACCATGGGTCTCCTAGAGGAGCGATAGAAATGAGATCTAGAGGGATTGGGCATTCGCATATTCCGATAAGACTTGTTGGACCTGGGTTTTAGGGTTTGTGTTTCCAAAGCTTTGGCTCCTTCTTGTGCGGACGATGGCTTGGCCATCTGCACACACACTTCGTCTCGGAGCCAAGAAGGAATTTCGAGAAGCACGCTGTACTCATGCCACGAAATTTCTCCCAGGGTAGCGTGAAGAACACAACTGCTTGCCCAAACACCCTGGCCCTTCAGATTTCTACCCGATGCCCAATCTCACCAAAATCCAGAAAGCACTTCAACCAACTACGATTATCGTGCACGGTGCCCAAAGCCCCTGAGTTCGACTGAGTCCCTTGCCTTGCAGCCCCCCCAAAAAAACCCTTTGCGGCGTTCAGTGCTGCAACATATAACCCTCAGTGCCGTTAGACGGAGTGGGTCTTGGCTCCCAAACTGACATTCTGCGACGCGGACATTCGTCGGACCGACGAGGAGGAAAGCCGCCCATCTTGGGACAAACCCCCCCCAACATGCTCTCCCGAACCCGACCTTCTGAAGGCGCCCTGCCTCGAGGGTTCACTTTGTGTATACTCCTTCTGGGCCTGCGATACCTCTACAAGATAGAGATGTATTTACACACACATACAGAGAGAGAGAGAGAGAGAGAGAGAGAGAGAGAGACAGCTAGACACAAATGAATACGCACCGACAGGGATGGGGAAATCATTGTGTGTGTGTGTGTACACATATATTTCTCTACACGTGCTATGTACCGGTGCGCATATACATGTAAATAAACAAATCAATAAATATATATATATATATACTTTGTTATAGTTATATCTATATTTATGCTTATATTTATGTCTGTATTCATATTCCCCAGCAGGTCTCGTAAGGATACACATACACGAGGCCTTGGCCAAGAGCTGCTGCAGGCTACCCAACCCTTGAGCTAAGCCTTGAAGACCTGCTACAGCTCAGCCCAAGCACTCTGCAAGCAACAGGTTTAGGGTTTCGTCGCTCACTCGAACAGGTTTAGGGTTTAGGGTTGAGGGTTTGTTTGTGTCAGAAGGTTTAGAGTTTAGGGTTTAGGGCAACCCTCAACAACCCTCAACGTCAACGCCCAATCCATAAACCTCCAGTCCCTGCACCTCTCTGAATCCCTCCGAAAACCCTGCCCTTCGTGTGTTGAATCTCTCCGGAGCCGCAGCCTTCGTTTGAAAATCCGGTTCAGGAGCTGCCAGGCTCGCGCACGCGCGCGAGGTCGAGGGTACTTTTGGCCGCCCAAAGAAGCGGCAGGTCTTGGTTTAGGGCTCAGGCGTTTGTCAGTAGGCATCGCCGGGTTGGGTTGCCGTTTTGGCTCTTTTAGCCTTGAGGGTTCTGGGTTCGCGGCACATCTTCGGCTGTCCGGCCGGGCATGGGAGGACGAGACCTCTCCCGTCTCCAATAAACCAGAACTCTTGCGCTTGCAGGGTGGGGTACCTGGAGCCCAGTTGCTTTGCCCCCCTCCCACCCCATGGATAAGCGGACACCTCACACACTCTTTTTGAAGGCCGTAGCATGCTGCAGGAGCATCTTCAATCCAGCATCGACGGACCTGCCATGACTCTTGCACAAAGTGGGTCAATGTCAAGGCAAGGTGTGCAGGGATGTACTGACGGTGCAACGATCCGCTACCACTACGACCACGACGACTGTGCGTGCCGTTCATCCCTTCCCCGTTTATTGAAACCTCTGTTTTTTAAGAATCCAGGGCGGCTTTGGGCTTCGGGTTTGTGATTTTCAGGTCAGTCCACCCCGGAATAACTTTCTGTTTTTGAGGGACTCAGGAAACCGAGGGAAGCGAGCAATAACTTCTTATACTACGGACGGGGGTGAAGTTAAGCTTACGAAGGGATAACTACGACAACTACTGTTGCCAAGACTCTACTGAAATGGCTGCGACTGCGACAAGCTACGGGTCATTGCTACTACATGAATCCGAGATGGCTCCTCTCTCACTCTCAATATCGTGAAGTCCTGCTCCGACCCCGCCCCAAAAACAGAAGCTAAGGAACCTAACCTTCTTCCCTACTCCGACCTCGAAAGCCCCAACCTTCCTCAACCCTCAAACCCAAAGCCGTAAACTACTCTTGGCTTAAGAACCCCCACAAAAGTAAAACGATGATAATCCCCACATTCTTACTCTTTTCAGGGAGCAAATGGTAGTAAAACCTAAACCCCAAACCCTAAGCCCAAAACCCTACACCCCAAACCCAAAACCCAAAACCCCAACACCGCCTCTGCAGCTCCTGTAGGCCGGCATCGCTGCGGCGGAGCGTTTCCTGTGACCAGGCCTGCGGAAAGGCTGGCTTTAGGTCTGCTTGGCAGGGTTTAGGGTGGTTTTTAGCTTAGAATTTAAGACCAGACAAAGCGGACTCCGTCTCAGTCTGCGTAAGAACACGGCGCAAGGTTGTAGGGGGCTGGTGCCCGCATGGGATGAGGGCTGGGTGTCTCACGTCTCGGATTTAAGGCGTTCTGCTTTGCGCTCCGCTGTTGCTGTGCGAACACGTGTACAACTGCTGCATGGAATCAGAAAGTGAGTCACAAGTTCCTGTCTGTTCTTTTTTGCGGTTTCGGACCACCAAGGACTTGAACCACAGAACCCTAGCAACCCCCAAACCCAGGTAGCTGCAGCACAGCCTTTCTTAAAGACCCGGAGCAGAGAGAGGGGAGGGGGGGTGGGGCCGAGACACACCAAAGCAGGTCCAAAATGATGATCTCTAAACTCCAAAGGGAGGGCGGGCATGGGGCACCAAGGATCAGATGATTTGGAACCCCCTGAGCTCTCGAAGAAGCACCCGGGGTAGCTCGCAAAAGCTCTCCAGCCTCTTCCGGCTGATTTGGCCCCTGCGCATGGCCTGCTGCAACTTTCTCTCCTTTAACCCGAAACCTTCAGTCTCAAAGTTCAGGTCCTACATGGTCCTACAATACCCTTCGCCCAGTCTTTCCCACTCTTCGCACTCTTTGGGTTTTGCTTGGAGGGGTTGAGGATCTGGGGATCTGAAGATTTCGAGGTTCTGGGGGTTCAGACCATGAATCTCGAGCTTTACAACATCCTCTTTTGCTAGACCTGTCCCTGACTTGCAAGAAGGAGCCAGGATTGCTCAGCTGGAAACTCGCAAGCACATGCTGCCCTAAGGGCCTCTAAGCTTCAAAAGCTGGAGTTCTTCTTCCATGGCTTTACCCTCAACTCACGACACTTCTGCAGCTGATGCAGGCCCTGCCCTGGGTTCCGGGCAACGTGATGACTTAGAGGTTCAGCACGTTCAAGCCGGGCTTTGGAATTCACATCTAGACTGACACCTACAGTACCCTCCTTCAACTGGGTCCAGGGCAGCATCTTCAGACGTAGTCTAAAAAATTACAGGATTTGGGCTCTTCATATCTCTCCGATTTGAGGTTCGGATGCGGGCTGCAGAGCCACCCATGCCGAGTTTACCCTCATCAACCTAGGCCCCCTCAAGAGATGCCGGCCATGGCTCGTAACCTGCTGCCAACCCCCGCCTGGCAGGCAGGGGCTGTCGGTGCGAAGAATCAACCTAGGTCGTGGTGCCAGTCTGAGGTTTAGGGTCTAGGGTTAGGGTTGGGCGGGAGGGGCAGTGGCCTTGTTGAAGCCAGTACTATGCGCGCAAGAAGGAAGCAATGCCGTCAACACCCCATCAGCATCGTCACGAGGCCCACTAAGACCCGCACAGACGCCATGTCAAGGCACAAGAATGATGAAGACAGCATTTGAACCTGATCCCCGGCTGATCTCTAATCTCCCTTCATTGCCGTCTCGGAGCGTCTCGTCCGACGGGTCTGCGCGCGCCTCTTCCTTCGTGCCGAGCTCACTAGGCTCAGGGTTTGGAGGGTTTGAGGGTTGAAGCCCAACGGCTCCTAAAACCAACTGCAACCCAGACTTCTCTCTCTCTCTCTCAGGCATTCGAAACGTCAAGCCTGCCAGGGACAGCTCTCGTGGCTACCCCCGTGAAAGTGTAAGCGGGACAGTCAGAAGTGTGCGAATTACGGTGAGTAAGAGCAAGCGCATGCAGCAACAGCCAGACTACAACTTCGCAGAGAAGACCCTAGAAATGCGACGTAAGTCACGGATAGCTAAGCGCCTTAATCGTTGCTGCTCAATTAAAGCTTGTATGCCCGCATTTTCAGGCAAATCAAGACACTGCGAGGACTCACAAGGTTCATCTTCGCTTGCATCATCGAGAACTCTACCGAAAGGTTGAACCGAGGATTCACGAGGTTTCTCTTCTCTTGCATCATCCAGAGCTGGACCGAAAGGTTGCATCGGGAGGCTTGCCTCACCTGAGCCTGGTTGCTCAAGCTCGCAGAGGCCCGCATCTCGTTCGAGTTCATAAATCCGTCTCTGTAAGGTTTGAAGAGAGGCCTCAGTCGTTGCCACCACATTTGCCACCAAAGTCTGAGCGATGTTCCGGCACTCATCATCAGTATAGACCCTGTGCGTAGTTTGCGTCCCCATTGACATTACCCCACCCGCACCGGATGAAGCACACTCACCATAGTCATCCGCATCATTTGGTCGATTCTCGGCCTCATGCAGATGCAGCCCGACCCCCTGTGGTTTATGTTGATGCCACGCGCCGTCGTCAACATGCAGGGCGCCATACAAGCTGATGGTTCTTCGAGTCGATACGGCCGGATGATCGCACAACTCTTGTAGGGTGCACTTCAAGATGCTAGCTGTCATCCGATAGTTCAGTCTGGTGGATAATCTCAAGGAATAAGCTAGGCAAGACACCAGTTTTCGCTTCCCAGACGGTGATGAATCCATTGCAGCAAACGCGCGAGCGAATTATAGAACAGTATGCTCATTAGAGCCTCGTAGCCAAACTTGAGCCGTAGCAGGCCCTGAACCTGAACACATGTATATAAGCCTCGCCTCCCATCCCGCAAGCCACTGCACAGTCCCTCCCCACATCCCCGACGAAGGCCGCGGAGGCCCAGGGACAATTCTCTGACTGAACCCTAAGAAATTAGAACCTCAAATGCTGAAGCTCCAAACCCTTCCCGTAAACCCTTTTTTTTCAAAAGACTCGCGTTGCTGCCCGTATTGCCCCCGCATACGAGTGCTGCAGCACTCGTTGACCCTAAAACCCTAAACCTTCACACCCCGAACAATAAACACACCAACAAAACCTCAGAGTCGTTTGGCCAATTGAAATTTCAAGGTTTAGGAAGTTTAGGATGGAGGTGTGGCGTTTATGGCGTCGTGCAACACTTTGGCACTGGGAATTTTTGGGAGTAGGGGGGATGCGAAACTCAACATCCTAAATCCTGGTGCCAGGGCGCCGAGAGAAGGGGCGCTGCCTCCCCGGAAAATGGCTTGGAACCGGTTTGCGGGCTCTGGACGAGGCTTCGGCTGAATGTTTGGCAGGTTTATAGGGTTCGGGGGAAGGGTTTGGACCCAACATGTCTGGGCCGAAGACAAGACCATCGTCCCACGTGTGCAGTTCACGGTTCCCTGCTCCTTCCAGCAAGCGCGAATCAGGACTTTCGGAAAGGACTTCATGCTGCGCACAATTCCACTCCTGGAGCAGCAGGCTCCAGATACACGACCCAAGAAACCTCCAACACACGCACTAAACCCTGAACCCCAAACAGGGGCACTGCTGGGCTTGTGTCCGAATATGTGGCTTGGGGCTTTAGAGGGCTTGGGGTCAAACTCCTCCACCCGGAAAAGCCCCAAACCCTAAACCTGCCTGCTTGCGGAACTCTTGAAGCTCAGTTTGGGCCTGCGCCAACGTCCTGATGACAAACGTGAGACCCTGAGCTCTTCGAGCTATTTAGGTTACGCCATGCCATAACCCGAAGAGCTCCTCGTTTGATGGTACAGACGAACATTCCGACTCTTGCGCCAAGAGCCGCCATCCGTCAGGCATTCAAACAAGAACTACGCACCAAGAATTCCCAGGCCCTAGAATTCTAGGCTTCAAGCCCCCCTTGGGATCGGCGAGGCTCCGGATCAAGTCCATGAATGGGCGGTTCGCGTCTTGAGCAGCTGAAGTGGTCCTCCGAGAGATGACACCAGCGACACTCGTGCGCACTGTTTCCTTGTGCTGAGTGGACCCTTCATATTGGGGCTCTCCAGGGTTCGGGCTCTAGGGTACGAGGGCATACTTGGTTTAACTAGTCTTTTTAAAGCCAACTTGGGAAGCTCTGGATCGTCAAACACCATCGACACCATTGCCTTCCTCGACCGACCAAAAACAGGGCTGCGCTCACAAGACACTAGGCGAAGAAGCGCGACTCGCACGCAAAGCCATCCGCAGATCAACCCCAATCTTTTCTGGGGCCTGGATCTCAGGGGAGAGCTGTACCGGCCCGGAAAGGCCGAGAAGGCTCGCGCAGTGGGGCTTCGTCGCATAGGGCCGGCACCATCCTGGGTATGGGGTTTCGGTGCACTTCCCCCATGCGGATGCAGCTTCGGAAAACAACCAAAAAAGAGCTCAAACATGCAATGCGTGCCAACGGGTGGGGGGGGGGGGGGCAGCTTCCAGATGTTTGAGCAACATGAGTCGAAACCAGAGGTGATGCGACCCTCCCACATCGTAGTAGCCCATCAAAGCAACCCTAAACCCCCCTCCGTCCCCGCAGGCCCAAAACGCCTTCATCCCAAAATCCTGCCCTGTTTTCCCGTCATGTCTCCAATGCTATTGAAGGGCTGCACTCCAAACATTCGACAAACGAATTCATTCAAGTGATTTTCCCATGTTTCCGCTTTTTGAAAGCTTCAACTTGAAAATGACGGAGCCTCCCTTGCATGAGGGCTTGTAAAGGCCGATAGGTGTGACACTTATGGAGTCCCAAGCAAATTTCTCTGGGCGTCGTCTGGTCCCATGCTGAGGGTGGCGTACGTCCGACTCTTGGCAAGCTGCTTGCTCTTCAGTCGCTCCTGGGCCGGGTCTTAAGGCAAGGGTGTGGGGAAACTACCTGTGACAAAATCATCGCCAGGAAACCCTGAGCAGCGGCTCTTAGTCCCAACAGAACATGCAGTAAACCAATGGAACCAGCTAGAGAGCCTTTACCGGAACACCATGGACCCCAAAGACCTCTCATCTGAGCCCTGAACCCGAGAAACGCAGAACCCAAATCTCTGGACTCTAGACCCTCGTCAAAGTCTTCGAAACCCTGGAGGACCCCGGTTTCAGAGCGGCGTAGGTAGACTTGAGCTGCTTCCGCAGGTCCACGATGTCCTTGCAATCAAGGTTTCCAGCTGAAGGAGTTGAGGGCGTGGTTTCGTGTTCATTCATGGGGGTTCCGAGCCGAGGAATGCCTAACATAGCTCAACCTTGCATGCTGGTAATCCATAGACCGCACTCCAGACTTATGGCCATCAGCCGCTAAACCTGTGAGCTCTGAGGATATGGACCCTCTGACTTGGGGGGGTTTGGCGGGTTTTTTTGGGTTGTGTCTGCTGCCGAACACATGCTCGCACTTGCACTTGCAGCAGACAACCTTGGTGAAAGCATGATTTAACCGGCCACAGCCACACAAGGAGCAGTGTCCTCCAACGTCAGTTTGAGATGTGCGCATTTACGAAAATAAGAGACCCCTGATATAGACCCCAAAAGTAGGGTGCCCTTATAATAAAGTACCCCTAATTTTTTGGAAACCCCCATGTAGCGAAGGACAGCGCCACGAGCCATGCAGCCGGAACTCTGGGAAACCCGAAGCCCGAACGCAACGCCTTCAACCCGAGTCCTGAAGCCAATCCCAAGGCCATCTAAAACCCAACAGCTTTGTGTGTTTTGGCCACCCGGCAGACAAGCCACAGCGCTTGAGGGTTTGGGGGGTTGGCCCTGCCTTCATTGTGGCGATGTTCGTTCCGCGGAGCGAGAGGATCAGGTCCAGGAAGTCCAGGAAGCTAAGGCGCCGCTCCTCTCCAAGAGGTCGGATTTTGGGGCCCTTGCAGAGGTCATACGAAGTCATCAAGTCGCGGCTTAAGGTCGCTCTTGGATTTGGGGCTCAATGCGGCAAAGGAGGCCTTGAGCGAGCCTCTCTGAGCCTTCAGTAGAAAGTGTATGGTGTAGTCCCGCCCAGGTCACCGATACTAGAGAACTGAACAGTTCTGGACAAGTTTGCACCGGTGCGACTATAGGACTCTTGGTACGAAGCTGCACAGCGGAGCATGTTGCGCTTGGGGCTTCTAGTGCGCAACTAATCCCTCCATGCCCCTGGAGCTGAAATCCCGAACGTAACGCCCCGAAATCCATGAAGAAAGCCAGAAAAAAATCACACACGCACACAGGCACTTTTACACCTCCCCAAATCCAGACCATATGACCTCAACATCCAGGAAAGCGGGTACTTTGCACGGCCAAGCCACCGTACTCTCACCAGGCTCTGGGGCAAAGATGAAGTCGGTGGCGTCGATCATCCTTGGGCGCTGAGTTGTGCTGAGATGCCCAGCTCTGCTGCGTTCGGTATATAGATTTGCGAACGCGACATGGTCCAGGGACTCCGCGCCCAGGATTTTGGTACGGTGCTTCTACCAGATCGTGTATGGATCAGGGCAGGGGGGTCGCAGGAAGATTCTGCCTGCAGGCGCCAAACGCAGCGGAAGCTCTTGCCGCCCCCATTTTTGAAGCGTGGATTGAGGTCGGCGCCAGCACACGCCCGTAAACTCATAAACTTGACCCTGTAATCCCTTCGCCTATAGGGCTTGAAGACGCCTCCTCAATTGGAGTTCAATCATGGCGCAAATAAGATCGTAGGCGTCATTGAGATTATCCTCAGAGCTACACCCGCGACCTCCAAGCAATGAGCTACTACCAAAGCCGGCAAGGTTTCCTTCACCCGCTGTGGGCTCCATGACCCGGAGGCATTGACAATTGAAACCTGGCGTGGTCCCCAAGATCTTGTGCAGCTTCCAGCCCCCTTGACCATTGAGGGATGGACTGCAAGCGCACAAGCGAAAGCCAACAAGGCACACCGTGCAACACGCTCCTGGCCAACATGAGTCCTGAGCCGTCCTAATTCTCGATTCTCGATTAGAGCGAGAGCCTTCGGCAAGGTGTCCAAGACAGCCCATCTAACACAGTGATGGTCATCATTCGGCGGCAAACACCTCACCTGACTCCGTAACCCAGCGAGACGAATGGCGATTGTCTTCTCGCACAGTTAAACCGCAAGGCGCTCCATGCCTTCATGTACTCATGAGAGCGCATCCAACGCCTACACCCGCAACAAGGACCAGAGATGACCGAAAGGTGCGACTGCCGATGGAAGATTCGGTCTCTGGCGAACCGGCACAGATCGGCACATTGAACATGCCAGCCTTCCAAGAAGAGCACGGCAAGCGGCCACTTCGAATCGCTGCGCATAGTGAGCAGCAGCAGGCACAGAGACAACTACCTGAACGCAGGGTGTTAATGCCCGGAAGTCTTTCGGACGGGGTTTTGGCCCATAAACTTGTATCATGAACGATTGCCATTATATAACAGAAGGGCCAGCCAGAAGAGGCAGAAGCCAGAAGAGGAGATCCCCGGAAGAGGCCTACAAGAGGCTCGGAATAGGCCGGAAGCCCCCTTGCCAAGGTTTATTGCTGCCACCCGGGCCCCAACTAGGCTTTTGTTCCGACCCAGCGTTGCAACAAACCCTGGAGGGTTTATGAAAGCAGCCCCAACATCAACACAAGATGCCGCTACACAAACTACATAACGTGCGTCGCTTTTACCTCGGCAACGAGGCGGCCCGCATGTGCCCTAGACACAGAGCGAGCACGGTGCTCGAGTTCGCGCAGCGCCGCAGCTCGCAGCGCCGCAGCTCGCCGCGCTGGTGAGCAAACTTGATGTTTCCACAAGTCGGGCTCGGACCGCTGCATCCCAGAGCGTGACGTTGCGCATCTTGAGCCAACATGGTGACATTGCGGGACCAAGTTTACGGTGCTAAGATGGGTGCAGCGTGAGCTCTGGCACGCCCCCCTGCCCCCGATCCTCAATTTTCTACTCATCTCTTCCCAGCGGCGCGTAGATGTCGACCCCACAGCACTGCAGCTTCTTTGTGGCCTCGTCGTTCTCCAAAATCCTTACACTCTTTAGGGTCTCGACTCTCACCCTCGCACGAGGCAGGCAAGGCATGGAGGGTTTTTATTGCTCACACTCGCACAAGACAGGCAAGGCACACAGGGTTTTAGGGCTGGCGGTTTAGGGCTGACATGGAGTCTGGATCCTGTTGCTTCAGGGGTTCGAACCTTTCTGACCCCTTCTTGGAGCCACAAGCCTCTGCTTGAGACAAGGTGTGGGCAGGTGGCTGAGTGAACTCTTCCTTGGAGATCGTGTCGTCTGGGCCCTGGCATGTAAACCCGATTGTCACCGCTTTCTTCCCGTTTACTGCGGGCACCCCGCTACTGCTACCCATACTCTTTCGGCCACCCAAAAGAAGGGGACCATACGTTGAGAGAACATGACATAGCCAAAAAAGCCCAAGCCCCACGCAAGTCCCTCTCGAGTGCTTCGGGCGAGCAGTGACAGGCTTTTAAAGAACCGGCGTAGGGGACCTATGCGACCCTGTGAACCCCAAGGTCAAAAGCCTCTGGTCAAGTCCCTTCTTTAAACTGGACAGCCCTGGCCCAAGCCCTGTTCCCAAACCCCAATTCCCTGATGATTTGGGGACGTTCGTGCCCCTACACCCTCTAGACCCAGACCACCAGCGCGGAAGGAAGCCTTCGACATGCCACACTCCTTCAAAACCTTCACCAAGGTGTGCCGCCTTACTGCTGCACTCTGTGGAGATAGGGTTGCAGTGCTTGCGGTTGGGATGGGGAAGGGGCTGGTTTTGGGAAGCCTCCATGCTCTTGGCTCCCTTGACCGTGCGTGGCAGGGGGGGGGGAGGGGGGGTGGGGCAGACCTTCTGTGCAATCCGGGCTCTGAAGTCAGTCCTTAACCCTTTTCCAACCAGGCCGGGCACTTGCCAAGCTCAAACCAAGACAATCGTGGAGTCGTGGCCCCGGCCGAAGCTAGACAATCACCAAAAGGAAGCACAAGTACAAAACCTATAATTAAATGGTAAGGTTCAGGGCGTTCAGAGTGTACGAATTCCATAAGGGAGGGCACATGCCGCGACTTCGGGCTTGAGCTGCCAGCATTTCGGCGCAGGGTTTTCGCCTAAACTGAATTCACTCCCAAGCTTGAGCCCCAGGCCTCCCAAAAGACGCCGAACCCGACCATGTAAGCCCTACAGGGGTTTAAGAGCTGTTTGGGGGTTGTAAGGATCAGCTTCTAAATCGGCAAGACGCACAAATGCGACCGCGATGGTCTCCCGCTCTGTTGCAGAGACCCCGCTGACGATCTCGCACAGCCTGTTTCGTCTGATCCGAGCGCACTGTGCTAAGCAACCCTACAGAGCAAAGTGCTCCAGCAACCCCAGCAACCATGGGCCAGCAATTACAAGCTGAATTTGGGCGACGCAGGAATCAATAGAGAGACATCGTCAGCTTGCAACTGGTTCCTGGAATAGCTAAGCCCTGGGCACGCCAATGAGCATGTTGAGCACTGTCAATGCAGCCTTAGGCACAGAAGGAGCTGATTACTATATGAAATGAGACTTGTCAGGGAGCCACCGATTTAAAATGTGCAACAAGATGAACAAAAAACACAAGCTACCCCATCGCTTTTGGCACGCCAGCTCCGGAATGAAGCAAGCCAGAAGCTCGCGCTGCCTTTGGGAACACCTCTTTCTGCGGCCCTGCCACGAACAGAATGAAGATGTAGAACAGAAGTATCAGTAAGACGGACTCGTCCGCCAGGGCATTCATGACATCCACAACGTCATCCAAGAGAGTGCCTTGGGAGTTTGACCCGGCATGGAGGTGAGGGTAGCTTCTGGTGTCCCACTAACTCTAGGCTAGGAAGCCTGATCAGCCAAAAACAACTTGAACCCAAAACCTGCTCCAGCTTCCGGGGATGTAGAGGAAAGAGGTTCCCCAAAAAGGTTTAAAGCTTTGGGGGTTACCTACCCGACTATGCTAAACTAAATCATCCCGAAACCCGCGACAGCCACGTCTACCCAGGCCCAAGGAGCCATGCAGGAGCAGGGTGTGGATGGACTGGAACACAGAGTTGAAGTATTGCCTGCCCACCTGGTGCTAGAAGCTCGCGCCTAGAACCCCCAAAACCCTCTCTCACCCCCACAACCCTAAACCCTTAAACCCTAAAACCCTAAACCCTAAACCTCTGCGAAACCAAAAAAAACACCCACACAAGGCCCTGCCTCGGTACCCGAAACAATGTTCTTGAAGGAGATGCCGAAGACGTAGAGCAGGCAAGCCAGCAGCAAAAGGGTGAAGAACACGGAACCTCAGCTCATGGGTTTTTCGAGTTTGGGCTTGAGGGTTTTTGCCACCCGTCTAGCCATGCTCCGCGGTGCCACTGCAAAGAGGATGCTTTGCACACTGCACTTCGGAGCCCAACTTTACGACACTCCCGCAGCAGGGTACGGGGTGGCACCTTTAGCCCAACACGTAACCAGGTTTGGGGTTCAGGGTTTAGCGGGGGCTTTTCTGAGGTATAGGGTTTCGTGCGTCGAGGGTTCCAAGGTTGCGGAAGGTGGTTTAAGGGTCTCGAGGGTTTGGGCGAGTTTTGGTGGGCGGGGGAGGAAAGGGGGGGGGGGGGGGGGGGGTTCTTCTAGGATTCTGAGTTTCGGGACCCTATCGAGCCCTATTGTTTTCCGAAACTTCCAAAAGCATCCGGCACCTGTTCTGTTTTGCATCTGAACTCATTGTTGCCAGAAGCTAAGGACTTAAACCTTGGCCCCCGACCCACAAATCCTCAATCCATGAACTACCCCCAAAGGCTCGAAGCCCTAAACACCTGTAGACCCAAAACGCCGACAAACCCTAACCTGAAAACCTGAAAACCCATCAGCCCTACATCCGATAAAGCCGCAAGCCATGACCTACGCCTACAACCCCATAAACCTCACAAACCCAAAAACCCTATAAGCCCTGCGCTACACCACCAAAACTGTTTGGCCCTGTAAGCCCCAAACAAGTTTCTCTATGTTAGTGAAGGGTGGAGGTCTTTGCAACTTCGCCGCGCATGGCAGCGCCCATGCCTTTGACCTGGGCTCAGGGCTTTTAGGCTTCAAGAGTTTTTAAGGGCCCCTCCGGTTCTGGGGAGGGAGGAATTCGTGGCTTTAGGCTTTAGAGCCACACAAGGGGTGTGGGGCTTAGGGAGAAGGCTTTGAGGCACATTGTCTGCAAAGGTTTTGGGGTGTTCAAGGGATGCAAGGGAATTTCAGATGCCTTATACCGTCTGCCCCCGAAATGCCCTGAACGGTTTAGCGTGCTTTGGGGAGGCCGGGGTAGTCAGGGAAAGTAGGGCATTCAACCCTTTTACATCCGGGCCTCGTCTCAAAAATACACCTTTTCTAAGCCCGAAACGCAAGAAGAAAGCCAATAGATTTTGAATGTTCCCCGTGTTACTGGCAGTTCTGAACACGCATTCTACGATCATCCCCCTAAACCCTAAACCCTTTTTGCAACTGGCTTGCAAAGTCACGCCAGGAACCCACCCCTGAACCCTAAACCCTAAACCCTCTTAAGGACGCTTGGTATAAGGGGGGAGACATCCCAATAAAATGCATCAGACCCCCTAGGGAAGCTGTGCATCAAAAGCGGCCATGATCTGAAGCTCCGGCAGCATCCGCAACAGCCGGGCCATCCGAGCCATACCTGGGGTTTAGGGTTTAGGGTTTAGGGTTTTTTTTGCCACCCGCCTAGCTGACACTCAGGCCACGTTGCAGGGACTAATACCGGCCATACTGTTCGTTCGAGTTTGAGGCGCTTTTAAAGTTAGCGTAAAAAGGGGACCATGTGGGGGGCGAACGGAGCATCCCAAGTGCTCAAACATAGAAAAACACACACACACACACACACACACACACACACACACACACACACACACACACACACACACACACACACACACACACACACACACACACACACACACCCCAAAAAGCAACGGAACCCCCAGAACTCCATCCCCCATGGTCTCGGAGGAGAAAGGCTTTGACGCCACCTCAAATTCGGCAGCGTTCATCAGACCCGTGCAGTTGGCCCCCGGGGAATACTCGTGGGGCCAACTGCACGGGTCTGATGAACGCTGCCGAATTTGAGGTGGCGTCAAAGCCTTTCTCCTCCGAGACCATGGGGGATGGAGTTCTGGGGGTTCCGTTGCTTTTTGGGGTGTGTGTGTTTTTCTATGTTTGAGCACTTGGGATGCTCCGTTCGCCCCCCACATGGTCCCCTTTAGGGTTTGGGGTTTAGGGTTTTCTTTGCCAGCTGCCTAGCCAAGCTCCACGGGGCAACTGCAGAGAGAATACCTTGGGGTTTAGAGGGTCTAGAGATCTCTAGGCTTAGGTTTAAGTCTAAGTTTCAAGGGTATTTTTCTTGAGGAGTTGAGGTCTTCGGTTGTTGAGGTTCAGGGATTCGGTGATTCAGGAGCTCAAGCCTTCACACATTTGGGGTTCACTTCTGGCCCTAGGGCCTCCTTGAAAAAATTCTGGATCCCAGGAATTTATGCCCTAAGCTGCAAGGAACCGGCACAACTAGAGACCTCCCCCCCCCCTTCCCCCCGGTCTCCAAAAGGCCCACAGAGCCACCGCCAAAAGTTAGAGCAGAGATGCGAGACAAGCGCATGAGGCGGGCCAACTTCAACACCTGGGCGCATCATTTCGCCTAAAAACCCCCGGTAAACTCACGCTTTTAACCCTTCAGCCCCCAAAATTTTGAGACTTTCCCAAGAGTCCCAAACCCCTAAAGCTTCTACCCCTTAACTCCAACATCCCTCTCTCTGACAGTGCCTCAAACCTACAAACCATGAAAGACCAAGGGTGCCCCAAGCCCGAATCTGGACCCCAGGTCTGCACAGCTGCCGGGAAAGTCAGGCTCACGAATCTGGACCCTTTTTGCATCCAGGTCTCTTGCAGTCTGGACCCTAAAACCCCAAACCCTGTTGCATTAAACCCTTTTTACGGCTAGGACTGCTGCACTGCCTGCCCGGGACCTTCTCAGCACCCTTGCATTAAACCCTAAACCCTGGACCCTGAACCCTAAACCCCCCAATCTGAGTTCAAGCAGCTGCAGTGTTGCCTCCCACTTCTGCCTCCGTGGCGGTGAGGGCCAGGTAAATGCCTGGGGCTCAGCTGGGGAGGGCTTGAGTCGGCTTATAGCAAGATAGTACTACAAGAATGCTTTTTTTTAAAAAAATTTGTATAACACGCAGAATTGCAAGTTTCATGATATGCTATTATCATCTAACAATATACAAATAGTGTAATATTATAACAATATAAGAATATGAGAGTATGATCATCATAGACTATATCATAGTAATTATTTTGTAGTAGTACAACATTGGACTATTTTAATACGAGAATATTAGAAAAATAGAATAGACCCATATGATCTTGCAATAATCGAATACTAGAAGAATAAACAGTATAAGAATATATTAATAGAAGAAATTTGCCACGAATGTAAAATAATAAGAATAGATTTATATACGAAAAAACCAAAAAACAACTTTTCGAAACTTGAGGGCACAGGCCAAAGACTCTTAAGGTTCCTTGAACGTTTCGCGACTCTTTGTGAGTCGAGTTCCTCCAGGGCAAGCCCTTCAGCGCACACAAACCGCTCGAACCCGAGTGCTTGTGGGGCTTAGGCTCTAAACCCCCAAACAAGCAAGGACTTCACGAGAGCAGCCGTGGCTTGGTCCTAGAGCCCTCCACCCTGAACAGGTCAACCAACCCTGAGCCTGAATCTCTGCGAACCAACCGATATAACCCCCGCACTCAACCCAAGATGATCGGCGTTCTGTAAGAGGACAGACAAGGCTTGGGTGCTTTAGGAGCTTCGGCCTTTTTTTGGGGGCCAAAGCCCAGATGCTTAGGGCCCACGTCTCCCCCGTCAGTAGGATGAGGAGGAGGGTGTCGAAGCACATCCAGCCGTCCCGGAATATGTCGACCTGGTGCACGTCAAGTGGGGTGTGGCTTGTAGGGCTTGCAGGGCTTGTGGGGTGTGTCAGAAATGCAAGCTCCCTTGAAGGCTTGCCCCCCCCCAACCCACCTTGCGCTTGAAGGCGAGGAAGCGGATGGCCCACTCCTTTGATCACTCGAACAGGCCCAGGGTGGAAGTCCAAACAAGGCGCAAACCGGAAGCTCTAAATAGGGCCCAGCCCCAGCATACGACTTTGTGTACTGATAAACGCAAGCCGATGACACCTGGGGTCGATTGGGAAATGACAGCAGCAGTACACGCAACGATTCCGGAGAATAGAATGCTTGTCGACCGGCATCAAAAGTCAAAAGAACCAGGCGTCGAGGGTGTAGAAGATTGCGAATGCGTTCTCCATGACCTGCAGAACACCGGCTACTGAAACAGCTGGCTGAGGCCGACTTCGCCCGGCGCAGCTCCTAAGCCAAGGCCTGCGAGTACGTTTATGTTCGGCAAAGTCCCACCTGAAATATCCGGTCCGCGCTCAGGAGCGTCGGCGCATTGTTGAGGTCCACGTCGACCCAAAGCCAGATGGCGTTGAATCCGATTACGGCTAACCTTCGCAGCTGAGCAAGTTGTGTGGCCGTGGCATTCTTGTCATTCCTATCATTCTTTGCCACAGCAAGCAGGACGGAGCACTTGCAACAGAAGCAACAAGATTTGCATCAGCCGCTGCATCAGCAGCTGCATCAGCGCTGCATCAGCAGTTGCATGAGCAGTTGCGTCCAAGCTTGATGCGCGCACTCTGAACTCCGAACCTAGGGCCCTCAACGCCAGGTTTGCCGTGGTGCGTCAGCTGCTCGAAGAGCGGCTGAACTGCAATGCGCCGTGCCAAGCCAGTATCGTGGTAATACCTTGGTTTGGTGTCGGGCATAAGGCACCGTACTACCTTCCTGAGTTTTGAGCACAACACGTTCCTGACGGATCCTTCAAGTGCCAACCAGAGTTCTACAGTTCCCAGACTTGTTGAAGCCGATGCTGCAACATACTGCAGCCTAACCCCTGGAAACTGAAAGCATACCGCTGGGTCCTTGACCTGAATCTGGCTGCCGCCTGGGTTCATGCTGACGTTGTATTGCGGCCTCACTGCCGCAGCTCGGATCTTGGCCTTTCTCTGGAAGATTCGCTTGTTTGGCTTCGGTCGTGCTTCAGGGCATCGGATTGTTCAGGTTTCGTCTCTCCCGCCCGCGGATATCCGTAACATCTATGACATCTATGAACCAGACATCGAACATTGAGGCAATCTAGAGCGGGGTTAAGGGGTTGTGCTGGGAGCCCAAACCCAAAACAGGGTGTCCTCCCTAACTGGGCCAGGTACAATGGTGTGCGCGGTGGGGAAACTGGCCTTAGAAAGAACAGCGCCTCCCCGCCTCCTGGGACTGGCTCTCGTCACTAGTCGGGAGAATGGCTCCAACAGGGAGACCGGCTCAATTCCACAACACACTAAGTGTCCTTCATCTCCTCTGGGTCGACGAAGACTTGCCGCCGCATGCGCTTGATCTTCCGGGGTGCCTTTGTGTACGCTCGCTGGTTCAGGGCTTCGTTCGGGCCCAAAGTTTAGGAGGTTTTGGGGGTTGTGGTTTAGCTTCGGAAGCGGGGGAGTGGTGAGAAAACAAGGCTGCGAAGCGGAACCTCTTGCTGCTTCGCCGGCATGGCCTCACAGGTTTATGCAGGCCTTCCCCCACTGCGGCACCAGCGAACGTTTCAGAGCCCAAATCCAAATCCTGAGGCCCGAACAAAACCCTGCAACTCCGAAGTGCCCCCGAAGCCTGCAGCCGCATCCTGGGAAGGCTAGAACAAGCCGACCTCTGGGTGTTCAGCTCCTTTTGTTTTTTTGGGGTGGGGGGGGGGGGGGGGGGGTTGTTGCGATGAGGGGTAAGTCATGCCTGCCAAAAAGAATGCCACAGGTGGGGACCATATAAGTAGCTAAGTAGCCGCCAAGTAGCCTATACTTATACGTATACATATACATACACATACACCTATACATACATATATATACCTATACATATACATATACACATACATATACATTATATACATATACATTTACATATATATTCATACACATATGCTTACCTATATATATACACACATACATATATACATATATACATACACACACATATATATATATAATTTCTAGAGGCCTTTCAAGCCCCTGAACTTGGCATCCGGCCAGGTAGTCGGATTCGAAGGCCTCGTCCAGCTTGTAGAGCTGCCGGCCTCTGGAGAAGCCAAAGTTGGTGGGATTGGTTTAGGGTTTAGGATTTAGGGTTCAGGGTTTAGGGTTTAGGGTTTAGGGTTTAGGGTGTAGGGTGTAGGGTTTTAGGGTTTAGGGTTTAGGGTCTACTCGGCCTCTGGCGGCTCGAAGCTCTCAAGTCCTTAAGCGACCTGAACGGCATTCGGGGACCCTGAACCCGAAGTTTTGGGGTTTACCCGTTAACCGCAAATTCTTTGCCCACATGGGTGGAGATGACGAATGGCATGTAGATAAGGAGGGTGATAAAAATGCACAACCATTGGGGCTGACAGTAGCAGCTGCATGCTCTGGAGGCTTTTGAGCCCACGGGACGATTACGATTTGGGCGAGCATTGGGCTCTGGAGAGGGACTAGTGAGGTGCTGAAACGTAAACGATGCGACTCGTTGACGATCTTTGCTTTTGTTGTTCAACTACCACCTGCAAGCCATCAGGGCCTCAAGGCAAATCCAACTCAGGCACCCTGCCCCGAACATGATTATCCCGACGTGCCTTCATCGTCGTTGTTCGTCCCATCTGCCTCCTGGCTGTGAAGCGATGGCATGCACTCGGGCTAAGCGTGCTTTGCGGGGCCTCAGGACAGAAGTTGCAGGCCCTCGGCACTTGAACCGACCCCAAAGCCTAAAACTCATGAATCCTATCCTGAAGCTGAACCAGCTCAGCTGTCGAAGCAGGATCAGTCCGGAAGTGCCACCAAAGTAAGACGCAAGCATGCCAATCACCCTCAAAACATGGGGTCCCCTTGTGAGTAGTCATCATGATGCGGGGTCTTCTCTTTCGGGCAAACCCAAACATGGTCCTGACTGTAGTGTTGCTTGAGCATGTTCGGTACCAAAAGAGAGAAACCAGACATCACAGACAAGGGTGGCCTGTGAAATCCCCCGAATGATTGACCGGACAATCATGCAGTGGTACCGTCCGTGGCCTTAATTAGGCACTTCAGCATGGAGACTGCATGAAACCAGAAGGGGGTCTGTCGCGCGGAGAGTACTCAGGCTAGTACCCTGCAAAGACAAATGACGAAGGATCATCGCATGACCCACCATAACATTCTGCGACAGTGTCTGTCGTGCTATTGTGCATGATACGAGTAGGATTGGGAACGACCAGCCCAGCAAAAAGGTACACGTTGCTCCCCCCGATGAGCTGGTGACCTGTTCAGGGTCCATGATTTCGATCAACCTCCGTACTCTTGTAACTTGTAGCACCCGGTGCCCTCAAGTGGTCCTCTGAATCTTCCATCTCATGGGTCATCTCAGAGAGGAGGCAAGCTTGTCTTTCCTCAACAGACTGCGCGCAGTCTGTGAACTCGGAACCCGACGACTTGGAACCCTCTTTCACCACTTGCGCCTAATCACTGCAGACACTCTGACTCCGTGGAAGCCAGGCGGGAATTTGTGTAGGTGTGTTTAATTGTTTGTGGAGGGGCGATGGGATGGCCAGGCATCGTTCAAGTTGACCTTCACCTCACCCTGAAGCAGATTTGGGCCGCAGTCTCGTACATCGGGCCCAATACCTACTACTCTCACTGACTTATGTGCCCAGCGTTGCATGCATTTACTCTACACCCAGGCATCATGGCCATTGGTGCAACTTTCGTCAAACCCGCAAAAAAGAATAAAAAAAACAAGCAGAAAAGAAAGAGAGAGAGAGAGAAGAACCGCCTCAGGGCCCAAGAGCGGCCCCCTAACCCCAGAGGCCGGCCCTCTAACCTCGAACATCCCCATCAGCCAAACAAAGCGGCTTCGGGTGTGCCGCCCCACACCACCAGCCATTACTCCGCTGCACCATTGGCATGGAGACCGAGGATTAGGGGGGGAGGGAGGATTTTCGGTTTGGGGTTCCTTGGCGGGCCTGTAAGTCAGGGCTAGCACTGCACTTTTGGGCGATACAGGATGGCCACGAGTGCTTCCTCGCAGGCAGGTACCGGCATGGCTCTGAGACCGGGTTCAAAAGGGTTAGTTCTTCGGGTTGGCCTGGTTCCATGAGATCCTAAAGCCGGCAATAAAGGATAAACCCTAATCTGCCTTGAAAGTGGGGGGTTCAAAAGACCCTGCGCCATATGTCCATGGGCCTTGGGCCAAGCGATGGGTGCGGGGACTCTTTGATGTTCCGAAGCTCCCAGGGTTCAGGGTTCAGAGTTCAGTTCCGGACAATTTGTATGAAAGCTGATTTGGGGTAAGCTCAACGCAGCTGGGCTCAACGCAGCTGGGCTCAACGAACGGGCTTCGGTGTTGGGGCTTTGGCGGCGTTGGGGGTCTAGAGTCTAGGGCTAGGGCTGACGCCCTGAAGGGAAGAGCCTGTGGAACCCAAACCCGGAGGCATGAGAACACAGCGCAGTTGAGGGCTGGCTTGCGAATTCAATCCCATATCGAGTCTGGAGAGCTTCTGACTCCTGATGTGCTAGCCGCCACACGCCCCCCTACGTGCCCAGGACTGCTGAGCCTCCGGCCTGAGGTGCTGCAAAGGAGAAGCAGAGTGACAAACATGCCTACGAACCCTATGTGCCCTAAACCCCCCAAGTGCAGTTGGACTCCAGCCACCTGCCGTTCCTTCGTCCGGCCAGCTACCCCGGTCCCACCACCTAAGCCACAGCTTACGACCCGCTGCATTGGCCGAAGCCTTCCCACCTTCTTGGAACCCCACCAAAAAAACGTCACCCGAACAACCTGACTGCCGGCCCTTGCGGTGGGGTACTTTGGGGTGCTCCACATCCAGCGCCTGCTTTGCCCGCGGCACCGTTCGATTCGGGCTCCCTAAGATCTCTGAAGGAAGCCCAATCGCTCACCGGCCAGCACCTGTACCTGATATGGGGGGGGGAGTGATCCGAATTAAGCATATTTTTTTGGGAGCTTGGGGGAAGGCTCTTAGGTCCAGACAGGATCCAGGCTGTTGAAGATGCTGGGCACGGAAATTGCATACAGTCCCTGCGAAAGCCTGCCCCACAACTGACGCCTCAAAAACAATATTCAATAGGTACGTGGGCCGTGATATGTGGGCCCTGGGCATGGGCCATTTGAGGGTCCACAGGGGAGTTTGCCTCTTGGCTCGAGGCCTTCCTGTTTTGGAGACCCCTGGACCCAAGTTCTTGGCGGCCCCGCAACCCGAAACCCCAAAAAACTCCCTGCAGCCCGCTGCATCGCGACTGTCGCCCGGCGCCTGGCCGCCCCACCAGCCTCTCCGGGCTTAGAAGTCCCAAAACGACTGTAAAGAGGGTTGAGGGTGCTTGCTTCTGCTTTCCTGGGAAGGGCTCCTCTGTCCCCTTCTACAAGCCTCACACAAACCTCACCCTGAGGCATCCGAAATCAGAAAGCCGAGCCAAGACCCTCATACCATGTTCCATTCTTGGTTAGCCCGGCCAGGGCTTGGACGGGATTTCGAAATCATACAGGCTGATTTTGCCATACTGCCCGCCGATCAGGCATTCGGCATTCGCTTGTCCCCACTCCCACACAATCCGTCCACGCAGGATTAAAGTTTGGGGCTTAGTTTGGGGCTTAGGCCCCGAAGCTCCATGACCTCTCTCCTTGTAGGAGAAGTCACAACCCCCTTTTGCATCTCGACACTGCATGCTGGCCAGATCCGTCTTGCTCAGCCACAACCCTATCAAACGGCTTCCAGTAGGGCTTAGCTCGACCGGTTTGGGACTTTTGGGGTTCTTGTGGCTTACAAAGCAGTTCAAGAACGGGCCCTCCATTAAATAGAAGCGGCCATGTAGACGCAGCGAAGGCCACGTGATACGTTCGACCGGAGACCTTGAAGAAGCGCCAAAAGAGCACACTGGACTCACTAGACTCGCTATTCACGACTGCAGAGAACAGGCTTGGCTCAGGCGAAACACAGCCTCTCAACGCAATCCTAGCAATCCTGTCCTGAACCCTGTTTCGACTAAATTTGACAAGGAGGGACCAGATCGGGGCCTTGAAGGGAAAGCTGTTGTTATGATACTGGAAGACACATCCAGGGCAAGCCAAACACAAATATCGGACTTAGCTAGCCGGGACGGGGGATCGATGAAAAGTCTGCTGACACCTATTCGAGTTCCCGCTGCAACAACAAGATGCGGGCATCCACAAGTGAGGTTCCCCCAACAACAATGTCAAGGACTGGTAATATCTAGGAGGACCACGTCATCGGGCACAGTTTGCACAGCTCTTTCGAGCATTTTGCCGGGCGAGCCACTTCCGCAGTAGCTGCATCGTAAGGTCCTTTCGCCATTTGGAACTGTCTTGTCGTGAACTGGGAAGAGCGCAAACCAATTGCAAGCAGATGCTACTTATGATTTCAAACAGTCAGACCTGCAGTCGAGCTAAGCAAAGGACCTGAACAGCAAAGAAAAAGCCGTATGGTCACCAGCGCACGACTGAGATCTGCAGCCATAGCGGCACCCCAGAGCAGGCCTCGAACATCCTAAGAAAGCCTAGCCCCCAAGTTCCGTCAACAAATGGGGTATTTCCCAAAATACGGGCACCCCTTACCTACCCCAAGCAGAAAAAAATCCCCGAACAAGGACCCCGAAAAGGGTACCCCTATTTTCGGAAACCCCTATTTCGGATACCGGTCTAGGGTCTCGAAGCGTGCATTGCGGACTCCGGCGACGTCCTGGAAGTCCCGCGAGGCCCTTGTAGGCGGAGGCACTTCCGACAGCACCAGGTGCTGCAGCTGCTGGAAAGACACCTGGGGCAAGAGACTCAACAATGAAACGAAGTGGCCACAACCCCGAAACCGTTAACAGCACAAGTCCCCAGCACCAAACACCAGGACAAGACAAGTCAAAAGAGGAAAGATGGAACCCTCAGAGCATCAACCAGCCAAGAACCTTTAACAAAGACATGCGCCGGGGCCACAGAGTTGAAGGGCGGCGCGCCCTTGAGCAGCTCGAAGAGGACGCAGCCCAGTGACCTCGGTCAGTGCCGGGCTTTCTGCAGGTTGCCAGTTTCGGGATGTTTCGAAGAGGTCTTCGCCACGTTTGCCAGATCCTTCCGTCAGCTCAAACCCCCATTCTCTACGGCCACATCATGTTCGATGTCCTCAGCCTATTGAGGTTTACGTCTTAAGGGCACCGTTTGCTGAAGGTGCTGGCTGCAGTCAAACAAGTGCTCAATCAGCCTGGCAATTCCTCCCTCCAACTCTCACAACTACAGGACTTCACCTCGCCCTATCAAGTGCTTTGCTTGCGCAGCTGCCAGAGGTCTGAGGCGAAGGAGTGAATGCCACCCTCCAGGAAGAGCTCCGCGGCCATGTACTGCCTTGAGATTTTAGCTCGCAAGCAATGCGGTGTGCAGGTCCGCCGGCGACACCAAAGACCGGCGAGGAAAGGGATGTTTGTGGTGCTAGCAGCAATCCTGTAGAGAATTAAGATCTTTCTGAGGTGTGAGTAGCAAAGGGAAACGAACAAGAGCCCCATGACTTTCATCGACCCCCCCACCCTATGTGCTCAACACTGAAAACGGCCCAAGCCCCCCTTACCGCGGCCCCAGGGGCGGGGAGCCCTTGCGCGGGGGCTGCCGGCCCTCCGCCAGGGCCCGCTCGATGTCGTCCACGCGCTGGGCCTTCGCAATGCGAGAGTTCGGCCTTAAAGGGGGAGGCCTGGGGCTTCGGGGGGGATGTTGAGGGTTCGGTCATGCCTGTTGCGATCTGCTTTCCCCTTTCCCCATTCCCCTTTCCCGTCCCCTCACTCCCACGGGTCACCACATTTCACCACACCCTAGCCATGTGCAACTTTCCGTACTTCACATGGCGCCAAATCTCGAAGAGACAGGTAGTCAGCCGGACTGTCCGAAAACTCTCGGAACTGTGGAACCTGCCCGAAATCGCAGAGCTTCAGCGATCCGTTCTCGTCGAAGAGGATGTTGGCCGGCTTTAGGTCGCCGTACACGAAGCCGCCTCTTGGGCGTGTAGGGGAAACCTGCAATCCTCTTTTTTTGGCCCTAAGAGGCAGTAGTTGGCGTGAGCTGAAGCCACCGAGTAGCACGAGTGCACGTGCAAAAGGCCAGCGCAGATGTCCACACCAAAGGCTCTCACCTGACTCGGGCTTTCGAGTTGCAGCAGGGAGCTTTAGGGCTCTCAAGGGCTTAAAAACTTATGGCTCATACTCCAGAAAACAAGCACCTGATTCTCTTGGCGAAGGTAGTGAAAGAGCCTGGCTCCACAATGCCCTTTGGCAAAACAAAACTTCTCCTGCCCTTCAATCGTTTCTATGAGGCACCCTACCCGGGGATGAAAAGAAGGCCTGGTCTTCAGGGAGGCTGCTGTCTTGCTTCAGCAGCCTCAGGAGATCACCCCCGGCACAGTACCTGATCTCTGGGGGGGTTGCGGGTCGGGTATGGCGTTGAGGCTTATGGCTGAGGTTTCCAAAATGGTCAAGCTTGAAGGGTGAGCCACCTCTGTGATATGACTTGCGCCTCCCCTGTCTCCCTCCCTGTGTACCTTCTCAACATTCTCATTCTTCGTTTGCACTCGTTTGGCGCTCTATGCGATCTCTCTGTCTCTGTCTCTCTCTCTGCTCGCCTTCTTCGCAGAACTGCCGTGTTGCCAGCTACGTCCTCCCAACCCCCCCTGAATGGGACCTATAGGTATTCACTTCCAGGTCATGCCTACAAAATTTGGAGGCGCGACTTCGAATTGCCCAAAAAATTCGCCCGGGCACTCAAAGATCACCCATAGGTGATTTCGCGTCTCATACCAGTTGATGAGGCCGAGCACATTCCTCAATAAGAGATTAGAGGCTTGCGTGACGCCCGGCTACCACTAAATGGGCGTAGAGGTACACCCCTGCAAAAGTGAAGCATGAAGACCTACATCCTGGACAAGCGGGGCAAGCTCTCCGAAGTCAGAGGCGACAAGTCCCCTGGTTCCAATCCTAGTCTCAGGCTTCTTGGGTCTTGAGGGCTTCAGGACCTGTAGGCATTTTGGTTCAACGGCGGGGGGGGGGGGGGGGGGGGGGGGGGGGCGGAAAAGGCCGGGCTTCGGATGGTTCAGCTTCGATAGGATGTCCACCTCTATCAGGACCTTCTCCCTCCGGCTCTTCTCGAAGCTCTTCACGGCGACGAAGCGGATGGTGAACTTCTTCCGGCCCTTGTAAACCTTCGAGAACTTGCCATGCCCAATCCTTAGCACCCTACCGTGACCCCCAAGCCTCTGCATCCGCCAAACTGGAACTAGCTCTGGGTTTTCACTGGTCAGTGTATGTATGGGTTTGTGGGGCGGGGGGGGGGGGATTCTGCGCGACGGAATGAAGGAGACACCAAACAGCAGGCAACATTGAGCCAAGCAGCTCCTCGTAGAGATGGTAGTTGTTCCTAGGTTGCCACAGACACCCAGGATACCAAACAAGAAACCTGCATGTTTGGGTTGGTTATTGCGCTTAAAAATTGTATTGCACGACTTCTGGAGGCTTCTGAACAAAGACATCCGAAATGCATCCTTGCATGCCTAGCCTCATCTCGCGCCTAGATGGGCCAACTTTGCCAGGATTTCGGCTCCATTTCCCCTGGAGCCAATCCTGATATACCCTTGAACCCAGCTGCGGAGCATGACGCCCAGGGCCGTGTCCAGACCCCGAAAACAACATGAGCAACGCATATACATGATATATACATATAAATATAGATGTATATATATATATGTATATATATATGTATATATATATATATGTATGTATGTGTGTATGTGTGCATTAGTGTGTATGTGTGTATTAGTGTGTATGTGTGTATTAGTGTGCATGTGCGTATTCGTGTGTATGTGTGTATTAGTGTGTATATGTGTGTGTATGTGTATATGTGTGTATGTGCGTATTAGTGTGTTAGTGTGTTAGTGTGTATGTATGTATGTGTGTGTGTGTGTGTGTGTGTCTCTCTCTCTCTCTCTCTCTCTCTCTCTCGCTCTCTCTCTGACCCTGTCTGTCGGTCTGTCTGCCTGGCTGGCTGTCTGTCTGTCTCGTGTTGTTCAGGAGGCCTCCACCAGGATGCGGCGGAGGGGTGATTGGAGGGGGGGGACGACTGCAAGAGGGGAATGTAGTCATCGACAGGTCTTCTCCAGCATGTCCAAAACAGTAGTACCATCAGCCTTCTCAGAAAGCCCCTAGATCCCAAACCCCTCTACTATGCAGAAGCTATAGACCTTGCAACCGAGCTATCCTAACCAGGGCAGCTGCATTTTACTGGGGGAACTTGAACATGATCCCAGGTGGGTCTTAGAATATGCGCAACACCCAACCTCGCCTCACCCTCTCAAGCCAAAACCTGGATGGGGCCCACCTCCGGGATGGGTAGGTCCTCCTGATCTTCTAACCTCCGTTGTTCTTGGCGTGCTCTTTTCCGCGGCTCGAGGTTTTTAGGTTTTGGGGCTTTAGGTTCCAAGCCTTCTGCGATTCTCGCGGGGAAACTCTAGGTTTGGTATCGTGGAAGAATCGCAGGTCGCCGAGATCGCGCAACAACCCCCCGTCAGATGCCAACGTTCCAAGAGGGCTTCTGCCAGGCCTTTGGTACTCAAGGCCTCAGGAAATCCTTTTGCTCAACCCTTTTCACCTAAAGCTGTTGACAGAGCCTAAACCCCTACCTTAAGGAAAACAGCTGTGCAAGCGGCGAGGCCGCATTGAAGGCTCGCCTGGCTCGTTGGGACTGCTGGGGGTTCGGGGGGGGGAGGGCAACCTGAACTCACATAAGAGTTGGGGAATTCGTAAGTCTTCATAGGAGTTTCCGCAACAGTGTGGAGTCCTCGTGGGCCTTGCAAGTCCCTCTTGGTCGGTGTTTAGGGTGCCGGGCCCCCCCCGTAGGTTCCTGCTCCTGGCACTTCCCTACGCACAAACTCAAGTCGCCTTTGTCCGGAACGTCCAACACCCGAAGTACAACCCAGTGAAGATGCCCCCCAAGCTAAGCTGCTGATCCCCTAACCCAAAACCTGACACCCGAAACTCAAAAACATCTTGAGGAACGCCACGCCAAAGCCCTACATCCCTCAACCCTAAACTCTTCTCCAACTTTAAGCACAAAGTTCCCAGGCCCTTCTTGAACCCTGCTCCTAAACCCTAAACCCCATAAACCCTAACAACCCTAAACCGTAAACCCCAACCCCGAAACCACAGCTCCCTTCAAGCCTTGGGACTTGAGGGGCGAATCCCACACGAAGCGATGCGCGCCAGGCCTCAGAGACTTGGACATGCTGGCTACTTCTAAATTGGGGTAAAGAGGGCTTGTTTTGCCAGCTTCATGTGCTATATGGTCTAGGGCAAAGTTTTGGGTTTAAGGGGTTAGGGAGCGGGCGAAATCCGGTCGAAGGCAAGATGTTAACAAGAGGTCACCTGGGTCCACAAGTTAATGATTCGGAGCACTGCTGCACAACTTGCTGCAGATGGATTGCAGCAGGTGAAGCATGGCATCATACTTCGGGGACCTTGTAGGGTGTGTGTGTTCTGGTTCTGAAAGACCCCTCCTCGCACTCAATATGAAAACCACACAAGCTCCCTATTTTGAGGGTCTGGATATTCGGCGGAGTGGAATCCTGTTGCAAGCTAAACGGTTGTTAAAAAAGTACAGAAAGTGCTGCTAACTAAGGAGCCCCCATCCTGGTTTTGGGGTTCTTGTTGGGACACGGGCCAAGGCGGGAGCAAAGCAGTAGTGATTGAACGAGGTGAGAAGGTGCGAGCGTGATGTGTTATTCTCCTCTTCGCCTTGTGGTCTTCTGATGCTGTTCCGAACCGTCTGTGAGGAAGGGACGAACTTCCGAGAGCGGGTAACTACTGAAGATCGAAACTATCCAGGCATGCACCGATGTCAAATCAAAGGGAATGACAGAGGAAAAGATAGACAAAAGCAATGATGGAATAAAGGAATACACGTTATAATGGCAACAATTAAAACTAGAATAGCACAGTAAGAAAAAGCGATGAACGCAATGCAGTATCGCAAGCAAGAACATGCGTAGTCGAACATAGATCCTTCTCCTTGCAAGATTGTACGTGGTTCTTCAACCCTCGGCTATGACTTGCCCTCCAGCTTTTCCGAAGGCGAGGTGTAGCAATTAGTAGGCTTTGATGCCCTTGTTTCAGTGTTCAGAGCTCGCATAGTGCAGCAAAGGCACAGGCGCGGCAAGAACAGGGCGTGCTCGGCACAGCACATGGCGGAGCATCCTTGTAAACACACAAATTTTATACCCTAAACCCGAACCCCTCACCGGGCTTGCATGAATCTGTTTCATGCTTTGGGCCTCTAGTGCAAAATGGCACCCTTATGACACCGCCTCGAATGGGTCTTGGGGGTCAAGGGCATGGACAGGAAGGTCGGAGAATCGTGTGGGCTGTCGGCGTAGACCAAAAGCAACGCTTGGAAGTAGATCGTCTGCTGTGTGCCCTACATACCAAGTACAAGTATGAGTGTGCATCAGTTGCAACAGATGGCTGCGTGGCATGTCCAGCACATCATCGCACTCTGATACTCACAACCTGCAACCTGCAAGAACCATGTTCTTCATCTAATATAGACCATTTGTACGGAACAAAAGGCGACAGTTCCATGTTGCGGAATGACCATTCATGGCTGCAAGGCGGTCACGAACTGTTTTTCCGCGGCACATGTGTTGCGCAGCGCCGCCGGATGCAGTGCAGAAAGTGCACAGCAGTCTCGAATACGTGTACAAAATGACGCAGAAGTCAGCTGATCAGCGAATTGGTGCCGCGTTGATCAGGTCACTGCCAGTCACTGCTAGGTTGGTGGCTTTATGGCTGAGGGCCCGAGGACGGCTAACGCGACAAGGCGCAGAAAAGCGAACGCGAGAAGCTCTGTACTGCAAGGCTTGCCTAATGCCATGGCGACTTGCTTAAGGCCATGCTTGTCAAGGGCCTGTGGCGTCGGCATGGTGCCCATGTGCTGCTGACCCACACAAGGCTGTGATGTGTAACCCTAGCGGCCTCAGCCAGTCTAAGCGTGAGTACTTGTCGTACTTGGCTGCTTGGGCATCATGCTGCTGGAGCGCTGGCAAGGGTAGGACACAAGCATCCAGCCCCCCGCACCTGTCCACTTGAATGTCAACACTCGCATCCTGCGAAACTGACATGGAACTGGGGATTGGCTCAGCGTCGTCGAGACCTTGATCGTCGACCTGGGCATCATCGCGACTGAAGAAAGTCTTTCAAATCAGGGACAGGTTAAAAAGCTCCAAGAACCACATGTCCCTGCACAGTCTCGAGTAGCATGCAGAGATGCTGTGAAGGTGTAGGGTAGTGCGCATTGTACAGTGTAGGGCTTCGGGCTTAGGATTATGTCTGGAAGCTCCCACTGCCCCTCAGTGCAAAGCGTGAGCGGGAGCGGGATCGACCTTGGAATGGTGGATTTGTTACCAAAGCTCTTCGGCCCTATTTTGGAGAAAATGATTCGTGTTGCAGAAGCACTTTCAGTGGCTTCACTTGGCACGTAAAGGCAGCAGGTAGAATAGTCACGTAGCTCACAAGCCCCCTGGCAGTAGTCCATGCCTCGGCGCTCTGGGTGTCTGGCGGTCACGCTCGCGCCCGCGATGGCGATCTGAGGGAAGCGTCACTGAATCCTTACCCCTCGTCCTTGCATCTGGACTCGCCACGGTACTTACTTGTAGCCGGTACTTTGCCAGATTCGAAGCACAGCCTCTCACAAAGCAGTCTTACGACCAGACCTCAAGCATTCTGCCAAACTCTTAAAACCCACAAAACCCCGCAAAACCGAAGCCTAAAGCAGCTTTTCGCCCATTCAGCCGCCAAACCGCACAAACCCCCCAAAATCTCAGCCCCCAGAGAAGGAAATGCCAGGATCCCATCAGCTCCGGCCTCGAGAGCGATCACGGTCGTCATCGCCGCCCTTCTTTTCCTCTTTCTCCCGGTGCTCTTCTGGCACATCCTTTCTTGGGGCCAGGGGGTGGGATTGGGCTTTGTAAGTTAATTGGGGCTGGTAAGTTCATAATGATTATACCAATAATGCCAATAATAATAGTAATAATAATAATAATAATAATGATAGTTGTGGTCTGGGAAGTAGAGGGCCGTGTGGTTGTGGTTTTGGAGGGCAGCTCTCCAGGAACTCGACCACAGCTTCGAGAACTCGGTTTGCGGCGCCCAGAACCGAACTACTTCTTCTGATTCGTGCCACTCGCTTTCGTTGCCCTTACTGCTTTTGTTGCTGCTGATGCTATTATTGCTGATTCTGCCAGTATTGCTACTATTGCTACTGCTACTGCTACTACTACTACTACTGCTACTACTACTACTACTACTACTACTACTACTACTACTACTACTACTACTACTACTACTACTACTACTACTACTACTACTACTACTACTACTACTACTACTACTACTACTACTACTACTACTACTACTACTACTACTACTACTACTACTACTACTACTACTACTACTACTACTACTACTACTACTACTACTACTACTACTACTACTACTACTACTACTACTACTACTACTACTACTACTACTACTACTACTACTACTACTACTACTACTACTACTACTACTACTACTACTACTACTACTACTACTACTCCTACTCTCACTCTCTTCTTGCTATTATTTGTATGATTATTGCTCTTATTACTATGTTTACTTAGTACTTCTCTTGTACTATCGTACAGCTTTGTGCTGCACTGGAACCACGAGAAGCTCAGGGGCACGGTCTTGGAGCGCCCTCGTGACCCACCATGTCTGTAGCAGCCTTAAAACCTCTTTTTTGTGAACCCGCCTTAAAAACGTCATTCCCTCAAACCCCGGCGCCGGAAATCTCTCACAACACCTCCTGAACCTCCTGAGGGCCAAGCGCCCCCAGCCATGAGCCGCCCAAACATGGTCCTAACCTCAGCTGTGCTGACGTGCGAGACGAGGGTCCTTTTGGGGGTATTCAGGCCCTTGCTTTGTAGCCGTTTAAGAGCCCTGGCCCTGTTTGTTCCCTGCAAAGGGCTGGTAGTTTCGGGTTTGCAGGGCTTTGGGTTGTGTTGGTCTCATGTCAGGGCTCGAGTAGCTGCAACAGCCGCTTGGCTCTTGCGCTTGAGGTTCAGGGCAGGCCAAAACTCACAGCAAAGCCGTGGCAACAACATAATGACAATAGCACGACAAGGAAGAATGATACAAGAAGAGGGCATAAGAGGAGCACCAATAGTAGGAGCACCAAAAAACTGAGAAATAGTGGGGTTGGTCGTGGCTACAACGAGTGTGCGGAGGGTCAACAAGGCCAAGAGAACTGGGATCTGGGATCTGGAAATACCTAGTGACATGAGCGTGCCAGGGTCGCCATCTTCACGGCCTGAAATTCTCCAAACAAACTGTACAAGGTAGTGAACAGGGCTCTTGTGTTCTGATTAGCTATGCGACTGGACATTCTGGGGTCTGAGAGTTTATTCTGCCGCTCCCATAAACGAACTGTATGGCCAGGGCCTCTACGCCGGGTCTTGTGCTGAGGGCTTATTCTGCTGCCCAAAGGGCGGCATCCGACGGCTTCCTCGCTGACTCCAGGTACACCTTGAGCTCACGGCGCTCGCAAGCTCTCAGGTATGCGCGGCTGACATACAGCAGTCCTACATCCAGAAGCGCCGCAGTTTCCCCCCCCCCGATTCACACGAAATGGGAAGCCATGTTTGGGGGGTTTTCTGGGGCATCAACATCGCATGAACCTCAGTCCAGCAGCAAAAGGGTTCTTACTGCAGGACTGTGAAACACAAGGAGCAGCAGTCTAGATGCGCCCCCGGACCCTCCAATGTGCTTCCGCCGCAAGCTTGTTTTGGGCTTCCTAAAGACCTACGCAGTCTCAGAACAATGATAACATTGGAGGATCCGGGAAGCCATGTCATGCGACTACTCCGTAGTGCGGATGCAGACCTGCACATGTCAGGGCGAAGTATGGACGGGTTCTTAGCTCAAGCCCGTGAACGCATACATCGCAGCTTAGACGGCCGCTGTCACAAGACCTGTGGCTGACATGGGTAATTGGCTCTTTACCCTACATCCTAGCCCTAGCCCCAAGGTCCCTAGGTCGTGCACAGGGGCCCAAGCACATGCTACCGTAGATCACTCATTTTTGGCAAGTCCTTATGTGTGCCCCAGGAAAAGGAGCTGCTTGCAATACTCCGAAGCATCTGAAGCTCGAACTATCATGTAGCACGCTTATTCCAGGGAAAGAAACCTAAGTACAATGTACAAGAAGCCGAAGAGTAAACTTAAGTTGGTGGAGAGAAAAAGACTTACAGGAGGGGTGGAAGGCGAGAGATGGAGAAGGAGAGGGAGCGAGAGAGATGGACAGAGAGAGAGAGAGAGCTGCGAGAGCGACAGAGCGAGAGAGAGAGAGAGAGCGGTGCGTAGGCAATTAGTAGGAGGGAGAGAGGGAGGGAGGGAGGAAGGGTGGGAAAGAAGAGAGACAAAGAGAAAGGCATTAAGCTCACCAGTGCAGAAAGAACCCCGTGTCCACAGAATGGCAGCACTTCTTCCATCTTGACGTGTTCAACAAAAAGCTTGCGGTTGGCTTTTGGACGAAGGATTTGGGGTTTTTTGGCACCCGCGTAGCTGGACGAACCGCTCCGAGGACATGGGGTCTAAGGGGCTTAGGGTTTTGGCTAGCTGCTAGGGTCTGCAACATGAACTTGTACCAGGTCAAAGCTGTAAACGAAGCTGGCTGAAAGCTCTGCTGAGGCAAGCTGCAGAAGCAGTGCTGGTTTCTTAGGGTGCTCCGTGCGATTCCGGCGAGACTCACCTCAAAACTGAGTCTCCCGGTGCAGCACGCACCTTGCCTTTACGAGGGCAACGTACCAACACATCTGCTACAGTCCGGCAGACGGGGTGCAGTCTCGATGAGCTTGCGCCCGTACGTGGGTGCGCAACGGGCGCGTTGGCTCCCGAAGATGGCCCCAATGCCATGAACCCAACCGATCTGTCACTAAGGTTTTAAGGGCTTTTAGCATTTTAGCAGTTAAGGGTTGTGTTTGCTGTCCTCAGTTTAGGTGGGGGTGGGATGTCAGAGGGTATGGCCTCCAGTCGCCCCAGCACACGGGAGCTGTCGTCGGCGCGCTGCAGCACGATCTGAACCTCAATTCTGTTCTTAAAGAGTGTAATTACGTTCATTTGGGTGGCGTCACAGACCATGGCCTGCCCTTGCGTGCAGAATGATTGGCTTAAATGTCGCGCTCAACTTAGTAGGGAGGCTTCCCAACATTTTTCTGTGACACTGTTGTTGAGGCTTGCCCAGAACAACGCGAAGATTCGGTGGGCGCGCTAATAACACAACGGAAGGCCAGAAGCACGGGCTCAAATTCCGAGAGGGCCGTGGCCCGCTCTAAAGCACTCAAAAGAGTCTGCCATCTGCCTCGGCACCCCTCGGACCCGGTGATCCGAAGACCCAACTCTAGGAACGCAAGTTCCGCGTTGAATACGGGTCTCCCGGAAATCCCAGGCCCTAACAGCAAATCACAAAACACCTACCTTTTTTTGTAATGCAACAGTACAGAACAGCCACACTGGGCTGGCCTGTAAACACCCTTGAAACAATGTGTGGCTGTGCGTTCCCGTGTAAGCCCAAACGAGGAACATCTTAAAATAGGTTGAGCTCCTGAGGCGCCTGCAAGCTTGCGTCGGGCCTCATCATCGAGCTTAAACTTCTTCATGACGTCTTCGGCCTTCAAAAAGGCGGCTTAGTCAGAAGAAACTTTACGACAAACAGCTCGCATGGTCATTGCGTGCTTACTTGCCGAGGGTCGGGATGGTAAGCATTGTATCCTTGACGGGAGATTCGCCTTACCTGTCTTCGGGAGATGTCGTTGCTTGTCAACGTGCTTTCGCGACACGGCGTGTCTTCGCGGGAGCTGTCTGCAGGAAGTACCTTCGCTTGCCCGCTTGTGTCTTCGCCTGACTTGTCTACGGGAAGTGTCTACACTTTGCACATGTGTCTGGCAGGGTGAAGCAGATTGAAGCAGAAGTACGTGGAACTGTTATCGTGTACTGCGGACATCATGCACACGGTTTCCCTGATTCCGTATTCAGTCTCGGCTGGAAACCTGCAACCTCGATCCTTTCTATCCGGCCTGGACCTCTGGCCTAAGCCCTACCCAGAAAAACTCCCGACGCCCACAGAACATGGGTGTGAGAAGATGCCTGGACGACAACCCCTGACTACAGCAAAGGCCTTTTTGTCGGCATTTTGGGCGCGTCCTTTTTTGGGGGCCGAGGTTCCTAGTACTTCTTTGCTGCACGGTACACGTCAGAAGGTGACCTCCTCGATCTCGTTTGTAACAGTAATAAGGGTTTAGTTTAGGGTTGAGGGTTCAGTCAAGTCACACAACTGCAAGCAGTCGAAACCAGAAAGAATCGTACTTAAACACTTAGCTGGATCCCACATCCACCCGCACCTCGCCCATGTCGGGCAGGTCCTCGAGCTTTCCCTTCCGGGCAGGCGGAGGTCGAAACCCCCGTTATAAGATTAGCGGGACCCTTGCGAATGGGGTCCCGGTTGAAGAGTGCCAGAAGAGGCTCAAGAAGGGTTCCCTTTTTAAGGGTTCCCCTTTTAAGGGTCCCCTTATCCGATTATCCTACCTAGGATTACAAACCCTAAACATGGCGCTGCGGATATTTTCAAGGTTGAAAGCTCTCGGGGCGATTGGCATTTAGGAACGAAGTCAGGAGCTGAAAGGAACTTCGGCTACAGGCTCTGAACCTGCAAGGGCCTCAAGACTCAAGAATCACCTACTTGTGCCTCAGTCAACTTGGGGGTGGGGGGTAAATCATGGGGCCCACAAAAATTTTTCATCTGAGCTGCCAGCCGGGCAAGTTGCACACGCCGATGCGCTCGCACACGCGCACACGAACGCACACGATCGCACACGATCACGCGCACACGCGCACACACGCACACGCGCACACGCGGACACGTGCACACGCGCACTCCGCACTCGCATTCGCCCTCGCACTCGCTTGCGCGCACTCGCACCCACGCACTCGCACGCACTCGCACGCACTCGCACACGCGAAATCCTCCATCTGATGCTCGGTGTTGTTCTCTTTCAGAGTGGAAGAGCACGGTGTGCCATCATGACACCCTTCATAAGTAAGATGTAGTTTTTTTCAAAAAAAGAACTTTGCAAAAGGCCTAAGCAGATCACACACACGGTCATCTTAAAAATGCAGGCACGCAATGGTGATCAGCCATTGCATCCGCTCCATTGACTTGGCTTCGTTGGGCAACGCTCTGTCACTGGAGCCCCTGCCCCCCTGCTGCGTATACGACTTGGCACACCTGCAAGTGACTTTGGTAACGGCCTCCCCCCCCCACCCACACATACACACATCTACACATACACACATTCACACACATTCACACATTCACGCACATACACACATACACACATACACACATACACACATACGCACAGACACAGACACAGACACAGACAGAGACAGAGACAGAGACAGAGACAGAGACAGAGACAGAGACACAGACACAGACACAGACACAGACACAGACACAGACACACACACACACACACACACACACCCACCCACACACACAGACACACACACACACACACACACACACACACACACACACACACACCCGCGTGCGCGCGCAGCACTGTGGCTACACCCTAGACCGAACCGTTTTGGGGGAACACAAGTCAAAGCAAGCGAAAGCATGGTGCAGGAAAAAGCCTCCAGGATCTGCTGAGCCAGGTTTACGGCCTCAGCCCCAAAATCCCAAGCACTATGAAAAGTCTTAAATCCGCAAGCATGGCAGAGAGGGGAAAAAAAAAACCCTGCAAGACCTTAGAAGCCCTGGCCCTGAACTGATCAATCCGAAAAGTCCCGGAATGGGGATTGGGCTCGTGGGTGACAGGTTTAGGGTTCAGCAAGCCCTGCTGTTCAGTCTGGGAGGATGTGTTTTCAGGTTTGGGTTTATGGTAGCCTGGGTATTGGGCTGAAGCTTTCGCCCCCGTTCCGAGCCGGGAGCTGTGTCGGATTTGCTCTGCGTGTGCTCCAAGATCTTCTCTAACCGCACGATGTCTTGGCCTCAGCACTCAGCATCTTGAGACCCCTCGTGCGCCTCAGACTCGGGTAGCGCTTGGCGTTTACATCACTGGGGGTCGCACCCTTCTTCGTGCCTCTGTTCGAGACCATCTGGCAGCCAAGCAGCTCAAGCATGAAAGGGGGGAGGGAGTGGGGGGGTAGAGGGGATGCGGTACTACGACTCCCTCAGGCGGGAAGCTTCGGGCACTGAACAGACATAGGCAGAGAGCGGATACCAACGATTTGTTCCGCGGGTCGCCCGCACCCGTAAAGCGTAAACCCTAAACCGTCAACCCCAAAACCTAAACCCTTTTGCAACGGGGCTTGAGGACCAGCCGAAACCCTAAACCCCAAACCCTAATTAAACCCTAATCAACTCATCCCCCCGCCTCGTTCAGCTTGCACTTGGCCTCCTAGGCAGTCTGGCAAAGTCTTCGCCAGTAAAGCAAAGCTACGTAAAGTAAAAGTAAAGTAAAGCAAAGCGAAGGTAAAGGTAAAAGTACAAGTAAAATAAAGTAAAGCAAAGGAAAGTAAAGCAAAGTCATTAAGTAAGTAACTGTTTCAGGACATCTGGTAGGATATGCCCTTTGCTTGGAAGAAACGAGGGGCCGCACAGAAGCATCCGAAAGCAAGACGCTCCCACACCCTAGGCCTAGACCAATAACTTCAATAACTGCTGGCTCGTAGAGCAAGCGAGCGCGTGCACCCCAGCCGACCTAGCCCCTCTCACTCTTGACGTTAGCACCCCTTTTTCGCACTGTCTGGACCCCACGCCGATGGTGTGGGGCGCTGGCGTGTGTCAAGTTCCACTCGATGGAGAGCGCTTCCACCTCCGAGAAGTTTGGAGAGTGGAAGGGTACGGAATGGTTAGTGAGCTGTTCACAGTATCGGTTTTTTGCTTTTGACCTGTCGTAAGAAGGTGTGCGACCTAATCTTGCGGCGTCTTTGGGCCAGGGCCAAAGCTGGTGTGCAACATAGCTACGAGGGGAACACAGGCATAAAGCACATGATATGGGTAGTTGGAAGCTTTAACCTCAGTCTTTGCCCTGTAAACCTCCGCAAATCTCCCGAAGCCCTCACGGACAAAGACAGGACTTGAAACCACCAGAGCTACAAAACGCCTGAAGCTCTCACAAGGATGCATGACAGCAGCCAGGGGCACTCTGCCTCTGGCACCTCCAAAGTCTTTCCTCGGAACTCGCCGCTCTCGATCTCCTGTGCTGCAATGATGGTCCCCCCCCCCTCTCCCCATTTAGCTACCACTGGCCAGTTCTTCATAGGGGAAGTATTCTAACTAACTAGTTAATCAACATGAAGTTGGGGATCCTTTTGCTGCTGGGCTGCGTGGAGTACTCATGGTTGCTTGCCTCTGCAAAAACCATCAGGTGCTGCAGAAGCAACCGAATTCGCAGTTCTGAGCAGCTGACAAAGTCATTGTTGGGGGAACAAGAAGTTCAAGACACGTCGAGCAACTAAACTAGCGGCCTTGACATGACTTAGTTTGCTCGTTTTGACGGGCATAGCATCACACTGTGTCTGACTTCGCGCGTGGTTCTTGCCTCACCCTTGCTCTTTGCCTCAACATAGAAGGCCCTCGAGCTGCAGCAGCAAGAGCAACATAAACACATGAGACTTTGCCACAAGCAGCAGCAAAGGGAGGATGTCGCAATGGCCTGGCTCTACGGCCCGCATGGCCCACAACACCCAACGCACTGTGATGACGGCCTGACGTCTCCCCTCGCAAGACAACCGCGTTATTCGCAGTTAGGCCCCTAGTTCCGAGTACCTGCGTTCGGCTCGCGCACCATGGCCATCACCCCGCCGTTGAGGTCCATGGGCCGCTCGATCTTCTTGCCCGAAATCACATAGCGGTTCCTCGCCACGTAACCGAAGTGCTGGTACAAACCCTCGTTGCGCTCGCCCGAGGCTTCCAGGTAGGCTGGCACGTTGTCCGCGTCGGCGAGACTATTCATCAGCAGCAGCAACTTTTTGCCGTGGCCGCGGCCTTGGATATCCGCTGCGACACCCACGAACTGCAGGTACCAGTGCGGACCGGACGCATTCTCGTTGTGGGCCCGTTTCATGGCTGCCATACATGCGTCGGTGCGCGCTTTGTACCAAGACTCCTTCATGCACGCGGGGGGGTAGCCAATCTGGTTTACGATGGAGAGGGTCAGGCAAAAGCCTGGGTCGTGCATGTGCTCGTCATTCGGGGGAAACGCGACGGCTGCCGCCGCGATCTGGTTGGTCTCTTCATCCATACTCGCCACGACCAACGCGCCCTTCCGAAGTGCCACTTGCATGCAGAACTCCACGCACCATCCCCACGCCTGGACCGCTTTTTCACCCGGGTCCTGGCGGAGCGGGCCGCTCCACAGCTCGTCGTCCTCGTCAGGCCGGAGCCATTTCTCGTGCATCCATTCCATGCCCAGCTCGCCGAACTTCTCTGTGGAGCCGAGGAATGCGCTTGTAAGGATGTGCTTGACCCGTTCCAACTGCTGTGGCGGGCTTTCTGCGTTTAGGCGGATGATGCCTTCCGGGAGGTCGGCGGCGAGAGCTTCCGACGCCACCCACTTCCAACGCTTCGGCTTCGATACGCAGAGACCCATTGCGCGCACTGAGGAGAAACGAATATCAATAGTGTAGTATCCACGGGTACTTGTGTGGTCGCTTCATGTGGTCCTTTACCTTCTTTAAAGGGTTCTGTAGTATGGGCCCTTGGGTTTATTGGGTATCGATAAGGGGTATATAAAGGATCCCCACGTAAGGGCACATATTGAGGGACCATGTACCCTGAGATAGCATGAATTAGCGACCCTAGGCAGGCAGAGTTCTCTTGTAGTTGTGCATTGGCGTTGAGCCCATGGCGACGTCTCCTCCATCCACTGCCTGTTTCCTATCCCATCAGAGTGTCCCATGCAAAACCAACCGGAGCTGCTCGACAACAGAATTAGCCACGGGGGCTTCAGGGCCAGATGAGGCTGAGCTGCGCAAACGGTAAGCGGTCCCAAAGCAAGGCAAAGGCCTTTTAATTCGGAAAGGCCGCCGTTCGCTTTGAGCCCCGTGATTTCGTCACTCCGGCCTCCAGCTTCATCTCGAGGTAGCCTTTGGGATCTCCCATGTCTTCCAACCTGCAGCTTTCATCCCATCACCCTTTGCTGGGGGGGGCCTTCTCACGGGATTGAAACCTCCAACATCCGGAGCCGGGGGCGGCGCAGCTCGTCCAGTTTCAAGAGCACGCTTTCTTTCGTGTCCCGCTTCTTCATGATCTCCTGATCACTTTACAAGGGTTCTCAAATTTTTGCCGGAGATTTGAAAGGCTTAGAATTTCACTATGTAGGGGCCCTGGGGGGGGGTGTGCGGTTAGGACTGGGGGACCAGAAAGGCCTTTGGCAGCCCGAGCTTTGGTGTGGCCTCTGCACGAGGCACGGGCAAGGCATCGCACTCACACTTCCCACAGACGGTGAACCCTATCCTGAACTCGCACACCCGAACTGAAGCCCATGGACCCCCGCGCGCCCGTCGGCCGTGTTTGCAGTACTGTGCTGGGGCCGTCCTCATTGAGACGCTTCAGAAGGGCCTTATCATCAATCTTGTGCTTGTCCATGAACGCCTTCATAGGGGGGAGGGACCGGCTCGGGAAAAAGCAGCGGAGCTGTTCTTTCGGGCCTTCACATCTTGATCAATTGGCGGCTCTCTGTCCTCAGTTCGGTTAGCAGACCATCAAGGACCATGAATGGGGGACGCTACTGGTAGAATGTTATTGGCGTGCATGTGCAGGAACGCTGAGCCCCAAACACCGAACTTCAAGTTCAGGAAATCCTCACGGCTGTGCGGTTTACGTAGCGTTTCCAACATGCAGCCTTCGTTGTCGCTCCGTCTCGGCCGCAGTCTTCGCGAAATTTGAACACGTGACTCCGAACCCCAAATCCCAAAAGGTGTAGGGTTTATAGGAGTTAGGGTTTGGGAGTCCTTCTTCACCTCCTCGACTTTGGCCTTTGATGGCGTCGGTGGCCTGATCTCACATCAGTCGACTGCAGCCTTGACATTTCGACACCCGACTTGCCGGTACTGTGCGGGTTTCGGGCTCAGTCAGGCTGTCCGCCGCTGTGCATTCTAGCTGTGTGTGTGTCTGAGCACGCATTGAGTGAGGCTCGGACGGCGCGTTGGGCATCATGCCCGGCATCCCCATCATGCCCGGCATCATAGGCATCATGCCAGGCATCATGCCGGGCATCATTGGCATCATCCCGGGCATCATTGGCCGCATGCCGCCCATCATAGGGGCAGTCGGCATCATCCCGGGCATACTCGACGGCATGCCTTCCAGATGAGTTTTGGGGCTCTCGTTGTAATTTGGGGAATTCGCATCTAGGTCTAGGGTTTAGCAAGGATGAAGTATCGCGCACAGGCAGAATGGACGGGGCACGCGGTGCTACAGCACCATGTCTGCCTTTGACAGTGGGACAACGAGACGGCAAAACCTAACACCCTGCTCCCTTCCTTTCCCCTGAATGGGTTGGAGCCTGAAGCCCCACGAAACCCTGCCGTAAACCCGCGCTTGGTGGCCTGTCATTCCGGGGAATCCCCCCGGACGTTGTGGCCCTCCTGTTGCAGCGGTATTCACTCTGCAGGACTGCCGAAGCCTACAGCTGCTCCAGACATCTCAAACCCAAGGCTAGATAACCTCTTTTGCTCGAGCACGAAATCCCCAGCCTCCTGGAAACATGGCGAAGACTGGACTGTTTGCCGTCCCACGCTGCTGAGCCAACGAGGCAGCGTAAGGTCACGGCATTTCTAGGGCCAGGTTTCAGGTGTCGAGTGGAGTGCCAAGGATGGGGTGCTTTGAGATCATGGCCTGGACGTCCCTGCATGAATATCAACGTGGTCTACTAGAGTCTACTAGCACGTCCATGAACGACGAAGCCATTGATGCAGATATCTCTGGCGGCCATAACACTTCCGTGCCCGATGCAATGTTAAGACTAAAGCGGGACTCATTCCACATCGAAGAACAGAAGAAAATTGGGCGCCGCTCGCCCAGACATCCTGAATTCGGTCTAGCTTCCGTTTTTGCACTTTCAAGCCGAGATCCAGCATAGCCAAGCCAGGAAGCCAGGACAACCTACAGTAAGCACCTCCCCGTAACCCTACTTTCAGTCAGATCTTCAGCACATGGCAGGCCAGGAGGTCAAGGTCAGACCCCAGATGCCAAACCCTGAAAGTTCCGGGAGGGGAAGTGGGTCGCACACCTCACAAGCTCCTCACCCGTTTCGCGCAGAGTTCGCTAGCAGAAACCATTGGTCCGGATTCTCCGGGTTTATCAGATGTGTCGGGTCAATCGCTGGACATGATTCTCGTGGCCCTGGTTCCGGGCCTTTGTAGGATTCTCTGAATGATGCCCTTGAATACCCCATGCCGATCCTATAGTCTTCAAAAAACTGACCCGTGAGCAGTTTTGCTCGGGCACGGCGAGCTGCTTTTCTTGTCAGCATGTTGCAGCTAAAGGCTGCCTCCACACCGAGCTCAAATCTGCATAAGCGTTAATGATTGTGAGTGTCCAGCATCAATCAAAGGCCACCACGGGCAGGATGGGACGAGATGAAAACACAGCAGGATTCCACTGCCCAGGTTGCAAAGAAAACTGTGGTACGGCATGAAAAATTCGATACGCGCGTGTATGAAGTCCCATCCGAAATTCCAAATGGTCCAGCAGCCCAGCAGCCTCGGCGTCTGAATTCTTCAAAAGCTGAGTCGCAAACTGTGGCCCAAAATTCGTAGCCCCGTTTCACGCGCAGCGTCAGGCGCACACAGCCGCCTTGCAGCCCCGTTTGCACAGGTGACATGCAGCAAGCTGGCCTCGGTCAAGCGGAGGGGCAGGGTCGTAGGTTTCAAGAGTCGCCCTTGCTTGGCCGCCCTCCACATTTAAAGCGTCACAGCATAACGGAGTTAGACTGAGAACAGCTCGGACCCAACTTCTGCCAGGGCTCTCTCACTGTCGGACTCGGAGTCGGACTCGGAATCCAAGAGGTTCTCCATCATTTCCTGCCGAGACACCGCGGTGAACAATGGGAGCCCTTGTAACCGGTGTTACCCTCTTAGGGGTCTCATGTACGAGGCTGAGCTGATGGGCTCTGAGCCCCCGTGAGTCAAATTCACTGACTTTCTACACTCCGTGTCCGCGGTCGCCTTCACCGCCTTAACATGCCTTAACCCCCCCGCTCGCAATCGTCACCTGCGGCAACGGGTAGTTCAGCTCCAAGCTCTCGACCTCGAAGCCAAGCCGTAATTGTGTCAGGGTGATTCGGGATCACGAACGCGCCATGCACGCGGCGTGAGTTTCAACTCCGCTCCCCGAACAGCATGGCAGCAAAGCCCTCGGCCTGGTCCACAGCCGAGCGCGTGTCCAAGGGGATCTTGTTTGGATGGACTCCTTGTTGCTTCAATCTTAAGGCCTCAAAGTTCTATAACCCGAGCAGACCCATGTCTAACAGAAGTTGCAAGACCACCCGAAGCCCGTCTCCCGAAGCCCGAGATCTTCAGTGTGCCAGGTTCCCAGTCCCCGGACAGTCGTGCCAGAAAACGCACACTGAAGCAAACTTTGCTAAGAGGAAGCTGGGGCGTGGCATTGTATGGAATTGATCTTTGATACATTCTACAATGGGCGATTTTTCATCATATGGATCTAGAAATCCGTGCAACATGTCTTAAATTCATATTCTACATACATACATACATACATACATACATACATACATACATACATACATACATACGTACATGCATACATACATACATACATACATACATACATACCTACGTACATGCATACATACAAACATGAATGCATACATGCATACATGCATACATGCATGCATACATGCGTACATACAACATGGCTGACATTAATATTTATGCTGTATATACACTTGAGGGTTTAGGAACATCGCGTCTTGTTCCGCAGGCGCCCGTGCAAGGAACCCACTCCTTCCATGTCTTCGATGGCCTTCATGTACGGCTCGCAGATTTTGTGATTTGATCCAGGGTGCCACTGGGGCCAAGCAATGTGGTGGAAGTTTTCCGGCTTTGGGAACACTGCGAAGGCCAGCGGGTCATCCCGAGTGAGGTGCACCTAACAGGGACTGAAAGGTGCAGGAACTTGCATTCAGGCTTGGTAACGCCACGGAGGTGAGATAGCTCCTCAGGAAGCCATACCTACAGCAAATCTGAGAGGCACCATCTGGATCTTTTGCAGCTTAAGCTCCCACGTAGCTCGAAGGGGAGGGGGGGAGATCGAAACCCAGCCTTAAACCCAAGACCCTCAAGAAAGAAAGCCACCACCAAGCAGGCTTTGACAACATCCCTACAACATCCCCGCCTATATGTGGTATGCACGCACGAGATCCCACGAGTGATTCACTCCGAGTCCTCCAAGTAGTCCCCATGTAAAGATGTTTGAGGCTTCGGGCTTGTAAAGTAGGTGATAGCGCCCTAAACCCTGAACATCCCTGAGCCCTAAACCCTAAACCCTGAACCCTAAACCCTACACCCGAAACCCGACTCACCTCGAAGTTGGGGCGGTGTGGGCCGACCAACACCTTCCAAGGCGTCACGGCTACTGGCCCTGGGCAGTTGAAGACCGCACCTGACGAGGGCTTACTACAATACAGTACTTTTTTTGTATATTTGTATATGTATCTATACATATACATCGACATAATATATATATATATATACATATATATATATATATGTAATGTGACATGCTCTTTCCAGATGATACTAAGCTTTAACACAGAGCTTATAGCAGCCTTGGGGGGGCAGGTTATGGTCGACCGGGGTCTTCATGTAAGGGGTTATAAGGGGCTAGAGGGCGCAGGGTGTTTTAGGCTCAAAAACTCCGATCTGGGTAAAGCAAAGTACAACGAAAGCCTCACCAAAAAACCATTCGTTTGAGGATGCGCGCCTGGGGCATCAACATAGGTTGCCGTTGCCTGCACTCAGAACGACACGGGAGGGCACAAGCTGTGCTGAAATTCTTAATTATCTATTCAATAGCGAAGCATGCACGCACCTGTCCTGGGCGATAAAGCCGCCCAGCGAATGCCCAGTGATGTAAAGCTGAAGCTTCGGAAATCTGGCTTCGCACTTCAAGTAGAAGCTGCACGCTTCCCTTATCGCGTGCCTGATGGCCCTCCGCATAAACGGTGTGCCCACTGCGATGTCTTGAAGCACTCCGCGAAATGAAACTGTCCCCCGGATGGCAACAATACCTATGCCGCTGAGCTGGGGGTTCTGCGGCACATAGCAGGCAGCTTGGACACGGTTGTCCAGATTCCTGGGCTTTAATTGTGTAGGGATCGGACAGCAGCATGCAATTACTATGACAGGTGAGCAGCACAAGATAACAAAACGCAAACCAGGTTCATGGATTCGCAAATCTGCTCCACCACGCGCCAACCTTCTCCATTGAGGGGCGGGTCAGCTTTGCCCCAATCCTCCCGGTCGACGAAACCAGCTCCATAACAAAGCCGGGCACAAGCCGCCATAGAGTACAGCAGAGCTTCACGCGAACCGAGCGGGTTGTCGTCTTCCAACTCATCCACAAAGGGCGGCTCACATCTCATCCACCTCAGCTTGAAAACTACGGGAGCTTGGAGTACAGGGGCTTGGGGTCCAAGACCAGACTTACCTGTGGTTCATTGTTTTTTTCATTGTTTCAGATGCGGCGTCCCCGGGCCCCGTTAATCCAACAAAAAAAGGGAACACGCCACCTGTAGAGGCGGCAGAGCGGGTTGGAGCAGATCTCACAAGTTCCACGGCAGTAGCCGATGCAAGGGGTGCACCTTGGCTGCTTTTCAAACCCCTATCTTTGCAATTGTGGTGACCTCACCAACATTCAATGCAGCGATGCTTGCCTCTACTTCTCTATCTTTCCAAAGCATCCAAGGTGCCATAGTGCCATTGGCAGGCTGACGCAGTATCCCCTAGCACTATGTACACCCTCGTGCACAGTAACCGCCAGCGGCCAAACGTTTACAAATAAACCCAAAGCATGCGATGTCAACACGGGCGTTCTTATCGTTTCCTCACATTTATAATAAACGTGCCGCTGACCAATGTACCGTTCAAGCGCCTTCACGATACCGCATGTTTGGACATCGTCGTAAAGCTCTGCTTCCCTGTGCCGTTGAGGGGTTGCCTTCATGCGTACAGGTGGCTTCTGCTTGCTTGGACATCGTCCGCTGTGCTGCTTGCGGCGCATCGGAGCCAGTCACGCCAAAATAATGCCAGGTGCGCTTAGGTGGCGGCACGAGCGCCGCACCAGGCTCTAACGGTTTGCTCGCTTGCGCGAAAATACCAGAGTAGTGTTCCGGCGCCTGCCCGCCTGTGATTGAGCACGGGCCATTCGCAGAGCCTTGAGCCTGGGATTGGTCCATGCTGCTTTGGGGGTCGGTCTTCGGGGGAGGTTCTGCGGGCTCTTTCGGTTTTTGGGGGTTGTGGTCGCGGGTTGGTTCTGCTAGAGTTTTTCTCAAACATGCGGCGGGATGCGGCCGGGCTGCGCGCCTCGAAAGTGGGCTGGCGCTGGGACCGGGATGAGGGCGCGAGGAAAGACAAACCATTTTTCTTCGAACGTCCCCACCTTCGGGAGGTTGGGCACTCCAGGGAGTCTCTGGGGTTGGCATTTCAGGGAGTCTCCTGGGGTTGGGCACTTTGGTGAGTTCCGGGCATTTCATGGAGTCTTTGGGCTCTTGGGCACTCCCAGGAGACGCTGGGGTTGGGCACCAGCCGTCTCTGAGTTGGGCACTCCAGGGAGTCTCTGGCGTTGGCAAGGAGCCTCTAGGAGCAGACCGGGCGAGGAGAAGAAGAAAAACGAACTGTGTCCCCCTTCGTGAGTTGGATGGGGTGGAGGACGAATAAATTAGAAGGCAGGGGTTAGAGAGTCCGCAACCCTATGCTTTGCGGCGTTTTCGCACCGCCTCCCCGTCCATTTGGGCTCGCATGACAGGGTTGGATTCGGGTTGGATTGGTATATTGGTATGTGATATTGTTTATGTGATGATTGAGCGCATGGTCCTCTGTACGAAGCTTGCACGGGATAAATCTACACAAGAGTGGGGTAGGGGCGGGGCTACAATACATGGCGCTCAACGGCAGCAAAAAAGTTCGCGCCAGCTCGGCAAGCTCGGCAACTTCGCTCAGTGTCGGCTGCCCATCGCAGCCCGGCTGCGCCGGCGCACGCCAAATACCGCCCAGCAGCGTGGACGCTGGCGTGCGCTGCTGCGCTCAGCTCAAGATTTTTCCCCAGCAGCGTGGCAACCCCTGCGCAGGCGTGGTGGTTGGGGCACGCGGCTGGCGAGCGCGGGGGCCTCGGAGGAGTCGGCGAGGAAGTCGCTGCGCAAGGGAGCCTCTCCATGCCGGGAACGTGCATGGAGAGCAAATTGGCAGCGAAGGCTTCTTCAGCGAAGGCGAGGAGGGCCGACCAAGCGCAAAAGCGGAGGTATGCGGCCCTAAAGGCGGGTGGGGCCGCGCGGGTGGGGCCGCGCGAGCTCGGCAGCGCGAGCTGTCTCACAAATGAAGCAGCTTCGGCACTCCACCGGCCCCCAAACTTCGATGGCGGGTCAGATCGACAACAGGGCCGCGTGGCAGGCACGGGGCACGAAGTTGCAATGAGTACTGTCCCTGCGCAGCACACTCCGCAAGGAAGCCTTTGCTTGTTGCAAAGTATAAACCATGATGTTCTCTTAGAATCACGCAGGTTTGGGTTGATGTGAGGCAGTTGATGTGCTCAAGGCTCAGCTTGACCGGGATGGAAGGTTTTCTTGGGTTTTCAGGTTTTCGAGACCTTTTTCGACCCTGAAACTTGCAGTGTTGGAGACATGTTGCGTAGCAATTTTGGCTCAAGAGTTGGCGCTTAGGCTCGAGCCCCCCCATACTTTTTGAGTCGCCTTACCACGTGTCCAGGTTCGCGCCGTTGCCGGCATGCTGGGGCTGGTTGTTTGGCGGGCGTGCTACTGGGTTCAACGCTGGCTTGGAGCACGCTTTCCGACAGTGGAAACAACGACTGATGGAGCATGGTCGTGACGTTGCGGCAGTCGAACGATTCACAAACAGCCGATACGCTGACGACATCATGATTTACGCAAAATCTTGGCAGGAGCTTGCATATATGATCGAATGCCTCGTACAAGAACTTGGAAAAATCGGATTGCATTTGAATGCATCAAAAAGCCGAATTATTACTACAGCCCACATAAACGGACCCATGTACATCAATGTTAGCGACGACATCGTCGGACGACATATCAGTGCAAATCCTCGATGCCGCAGTCAAACAAAAGTCAAACATAGGTTCCAAGTGGGATGGGCAAAGTTTCGCAAACACCGTCATATTCTTACAAACAAACATGTGTCCATCGCGTTGAGATTGAAATTTTCGATACAGTGTTGACTCCAACCGTTCTGTTTGGATTTCACGTATTGTTTGGATTACACGTATTGCCGTTGACTCTGTCACAAATTCATGCACTGGATGCATTGCAACGACGAATGCTTCGCTCTGTGGTTGGCTGGGTGCGAGTTGCAAACGAAGATTGGAAACACAGACTGACTGCAGCGTTACACATACACCCTGTGGACACCTGGTCTCGCCAGCTTGCACGACGTCAGTACAACTTCGCTTTCCAAATGTTGCGAATTCCCAATTGGGCCGCGGCTGTTGTCAAATGGTGTCCAAAAAGCAACTGGCAAGCAAATTTTGCTTTACAACTACATCGTCGACCCGGTCGCCCGCTAACGAAGTGGGATGATCGACTCCGCAGTTTTGCAGCCTGTAATTTTCCAACGGTGAAGACGTGGACTGATATTGCTGAAACAGCAAATTGGCCGCCCGCTGCAAGCCAGTACGTACAAAGGTTTGCGAATGTATAGACCGAATCGTGCCAACACTCAAGCACGCCCCCATTCCCCATGTCCTTATAGGACCGTGGTCCACTAGCAGCAGGAACAGTCTGACGCTTGTAATGTTTCACGTGGACCCGAACGGGCGAAAGCGAAAAGCGAAAGCGAAAAAAACTACTGGGGATTGTGACGCGCGAGGCGATTGTGCTCATCCTCATGTGCGTACAGGCGCCACCAATCCGGGGCAAGAGTCCCGCGCAGGACACCACAGCAGCGGCCACGGAGGTCGTGCGCAGTTGGGAACTGGGCGGCGATGGGGAGGTCGGCGAGATGGCCCGCCGCGCCGGCCTCGACCGCCTTGCTTTGCACGAAACATTGCGCGAGCCCGACGCAAGGATGGGGTGGAGCCTGCGACAGGCGCAAGCAGGACAGGAGACTATCTTCCTGCTGTAGCTGGGAGCCAGCTTTATTTTTTTCCTCGCCAGCTTTATTCAGCAGCCCTTCAATGATGCCGGGGAGTGTAGGGCCTCTTGCGCCTCGCTGCCGCGGCGATGCAGTGGCCAGGCTCGACGTCAGCCCTGGGTGGGGTTCCCCTGCACGCGTCAGCGGCGACACGAGGTGGCATCGAGGGCGAGTTGCGCACCGTGCCACAGGGGGAGCCCGTTGGCGACCACTTCAATCCGCCGGTCATCGGCGACGGGCACATCAATGTTCATGTCCGCGACACGCACATTCCTCGCGACGCGAGCGCCACCCTCACGGCAGACGCGCGCGACCGCTCGTTCCAGCGGCGCGGCGCGCGCGGCGAGGACATCGCGGCCGCTCCCCCAGCACGAGAGGGAAGGGATGATGCTGGCGATGCCTTGCGGGGCTGGCAGCGGCGAGCCGCCCGTGCGTGCGATGAGCGCGCGTGTGAGACGCACCTTTCTGACCTTCCACCTGCGTCCCGCGCACTGCGCTCTCGCAAGCAGGGCCTCACTCTGCTCGCGCCTTCACCGTTTCGCCCACCCACGAGGCCGTGCGCATACCCAGTGCCCAGTTCCGTGTCCTTCTACTCCGGCGGCTGCGCCTGGCCCTCCCACTCGCTCCGCGGTCCTGCCGCTGTGGGGGTAGGCCGGACCCCCTTTGGCGACCACCGGGCTGCCTGCGCCACGTCGGGGGTCAAGGATTGCCGGCCACACAGGCGCGGCGAAACCAAGGTCGCAAAGGCACTCCCGCGCGCTGTTAGCAGCGGCGGTAGAGGGCAGGGGGATTCTGCCATCGAGGGCACTGAGCAAGCGTTCAGCAGTCCCGGGTGCCCGAGCCTGGATGACAGGAAAGGTGTCACACCAGGAAGCCCAGTGCGCAGCGGGACGATCAGCACATGCAGAACGCAGGCCGAGTCCACCACACCGCCAGGCAAGCCCCGCCGTCCGAAGACTGTGTTCGGGCAGCTGGTCGGCATCGAGTTGGAGGAGCTCTGCAAGGCAATGTGCAATGGCATCATCGTGGTCACGCGCGAACCCTTCCGTGAGGTGGGGCGGGAGGGCCCGGAGGAGGAAGTTAGCGCGGGGCACCGCGCAGAAATGAAGCAGCAGCCAGGCGCGCTTGAGGCGGAGTCGCTCGCGGATGTAGGTTTCGTGGCCGAGCGGCGCGCCGAGTACCAGGAGCCCCTGCTGGCCATGCAGCAAACGGAAATCCTCCTCGTCATCCAGCATGATGCGAAGATGCTCGTTGGTAGCCCCGGACGGGCCTGCCGCGGACCCCCGCCGAGCCCACTGCAGGCATGCGACAAGGGCGTGCTGTGGAAACGGACATGGCAGCTCCGGCTGGAAGCGCATGGAAGCGCCGCACCTCGTCACTGTGCGGGCCGTACGGTTCGGCTGGCCGCCGGTGAGGGTCGCGCAACTCAGCGAGCGTTGCCAAGGACCCCTCAGCGAGGGGTTCAGCCGTGAGGGCGCGGCTCGCTGCAGACAACTCACCCAGGTGGACAAGAGCCTCGGCTCGGTGGGCTCGGGCCTGATCATCAGAGGCGACGTTGCGGCGGGGGCCCGCACACCCTAGCAGTGCAAGCCCGCCGCTTGGCGGCCTCGAAAGCCCGCGCAGCTCCGGCGCAGCTCCGGCAGTCTGCGCGCCAAGCGGCATGCCACCGCTGGGCGGGAATGCTGGCTGTGGCCGCGCTGGCCTGGTCGTTGTTGGAGCTCCCCCTGATATGGCGGACGAGTGCGATGGCACTGAGCCGCCTTTGGCGGAAGTGTTGGCGGAGGCCCGCCACACCTTCCCGGTGATCGCCAGCCGCCTGCCGGCCCGCCCGTGAGGCTGCAGTGGGAACGAGGGGAGGTTTGGCCTTGTACATAGAGATTCGCTTGCGGGAAAAGAGCCGTTAAAAAAATGAAACATTTCATTCGGCCAGGTCCACGGTTAATGATGAGCACCATCAAATAACGGTGCCCAATTGCACAGCATTGCACAGCATCAGTCGCATAATGCACTGCAGATTTGGGAAAAGCCAGAGCCCACAATGGAAGACTTGCTTGGCTTGTACATGTACGGCTCCAGGGCAGCAACATTCTTCACGACATTGAAGGCACGTGAGGCATGACTGCGCAAGGCCGCAGGAATCCTCATCGCCCTCCGACTTCGGCAGCCAAAACGCACAGGCGCTGTGGCCCCCCCTCGTGAAATCGACGACCTGCCTGCGGCATAAAAAGGGCCTCCATCTCCCTCGCATGCCCCTAACCGCCTGCCATTTCGCAGCCATGTCCCACGACGCCCCCTCTCTTGCGGTCCCCGCCGCTGGGAGGGTCTTTTTTCCTTGAGCTGAACCTCCTCGAGCGCCGGTTGTTGCGAGGCTCTAAAGGGCGGGCATCACCTTGCTCCCTGGCTGTGCGATGTGCTGCGTCACCCCTTTGCCCGCCAACCCAAACGCAAGAGCTGGGTGCGCCAGAACGGGCGGGCGAAGGGCGGAGCGGACGCGGCGCTAGCCGGGCCAGTGTCGCACCGAACATGGCCTGGCGGGACGCATGGTCAAAGGCACCGCGTCATTGGAACGGACGGTAAAGCTCTGGCGTCAACCTGGGCAGCCACGCGTGGCAAAGCCTTTGCCGGCAACTGGTGGAGGCGACACAACTGTTCGAAGTGCGGTGCGAAAGCTTGTGCAAGGGTTCGGCCAACCAACCGGCGCAAAGCATCAGACAACCAGCGCGCGTACGGCGTGGCGGTTTCTGCAAAGCGACATGGCGCCCGACGCGCACGGCTGCGAGCTCAGGAGCAGGGGGGACGTGGGCGCGGGCGAGTCTTTGCGCAGTGCAGTGGAGGAGTTGGCTGTCCTCGTGGTCCAGGAGCATGCGCAGGTGCTCGTTAATGGTGGCTCCCGAACAGCCTGCCGCAGCTCCACGTCGCGCCGTCCGCAGGGTGGTGGCGCTCACCAAGCCGTGCGAGCGCTGGTAATTGGGGACGCATGTGGCACGCACACTGCCATCCACAGGTTAGATCGAGGCTAACAGCCTTTTTGGGGGCGCAGCAGGTGGCAGCCGACATCAGCCCAGGAGGCCCAATGCACTGCGCACTGAAGCTGCGCTCGCGCGATGGCGGGTGGCCTGATGGCCACGTCGGAGTCAGAGCTCAGCAGGGCGGTGAGCCACGCAGTCACGGCCTGTCATGTGCAGATTTTCTTTTGTGAGAGGGGGTGGCAAGGTGCGGAGGGCGTACCGGGCACGGGGTGCGGCGCAGTACGACAACAAGAGCCGTCGTGAGGGCCGAAAGGAGGTCGAGCAACCCAGCTTGACCGCTGGTTCTCCGAAGGCTACATCGCGGCGACAAAGCGCTAGGCACCAACTGGCTCGCGCAGCGACAACGCACCGGGACAACGCGCCGGAAGAGGTCATCACTGGCGTGCAAACGCCGCCCGCCGGCTTGCTCAGCGCGCCCAGGAAATTCGGCATTTGCAAGCAGACCATGGTCTTGGCGCGACACGCGCGATAAGTAATCATCATTTGCACCTTACCTCAACCTTTGGGCAGCCGCCTAGATGCCGGTGGAGCACCGCAAGGTCAGTGAGCAGCATGAGTGCGTCCTGCACCTGCCACGCGGTTTGTGCGTGACGTAGTTCGCCTCTACCTCCGCGGCGACGAGAACGACCCTGCACGCCACTATTCTGCCTGCGCTTCCGCTTTGCTTTAACTTTAAGGCCTTAAGTCTGTCGCACCCTTTCCTTTGCAACCGCCCGGGGGCGTTTGCCTGCCATGCTCCTGTTCGACACTATCTCCTCAAAATGTAAAAGTCCTGGCCAATGTGCCTGGCAGAATGGTCTTTGCATACCTATTGTTGACGGATGTTCAACAACCGATTTCTCCTGTTCAATGGCAGCACTGTTGTGTGCAATCTCTTGACTCGGCTGCTTCTAACGCCTGGGCACGGCTACATCATCGACTTGGCTGGCGCACACAGACGAGCCGTAATGAGAGATTCTGTGTTGGAGCTGTCATCATGGATCATAGGAACAAGTTGCAGATGTTCAGCACCCACCGCGACTCTTGCCTTAAGGACTCAATTACACGTCCGAAGCTTCTTGCCTCTCAAAATTTGTAGAATTGCTTGGATCGAGTCGCGTTTAAGGAGTAGCAGCACTGATCGACAGACGCACATTTTTTCGGGTCTGGTGGTTTCTCCGACTCGAACTAGGGCGCGTAAAGTTGAGGGGACTTTGGGGTTTCTATTGTTATTATCGAAGCCAACATTCAGGCGTGCATTCTGCACAAGCCTGGCGCTGGACTGTAGTGAGACGTGCTCGCGCACAGTTCTTGCGAAGTGTCCAGGGCACGCAGAGCCCCCGAAACTCCCAACAGCCTCCCAACAGGCGGACGAAAGAGTGAAACCCTCAACCGGAGGCTTTGATGTTTAGGACGGCCTAGGATGTCAGGGCTCTGCAGCCGGAGACTGAGGGTGCTCAGGCATCCTCTCCGCAGGACGTCACGCCTCGGGCTTCGAAATTGCTCTCAATCTTGGGGGAAAAGCCGGGAACCAAAAGAATCTCAACTCCCCGAAACATTTTAGTTCCATGAGCTGGCATCCAAACTGCGGGATCTCCTGGTCCAATGGACTTCCGTGCCTAACCTCCGAACCCCCGGACCCCTGAAAGCTTTGCTGGGCGCCCCCTGCACCGGCTGGCGGGCGCTGGCTGGGAGTGAGGCGGCCTGGATCTTCTGAAGGTTCGTGGGGATTTGGGGCTGAGTGTTTGGAAGGCCCCTCAAACAAGCGGCACACCAACCGAAAGGGCAGAGCCAACGACGCAACGCCAGAAGCACAAGTTCAATTCAAGCTCTTCTCAAGAATCCTCAGAGTCCCTTAAAGAAACCCAGACTCCCTGATCCCGGACTCCCTACTCCCACCCCCCCCCCAAAGACTGGCAGACCTCGGAAGCTTTGCAAGGCTCCTCCTCGGATGGGCGATGTGGGCCTCGGAGCTGCTTTGGCGGGAGCGTTTTCTCTCGACCCGAAACGCACACATGGTGCTCAGCAGGTTGGATCCTGGGGTAACTTTTTTCGCGGAGGCCGCTGGGGGCGAGGTTTACTGTAGTGGAGCCCTTCCCTTTGCCTCAAAGAAACGCCAGAGGCCCGGGCAGTCCGGCACCACCCCCTGCGAAGGCTTTTGGGGCTCGGGTTCATGGAGGTTTAGGTATGTCTGCAGTGCCCTGAACCCTGTGAGCCTTATTAAGCCTACAAATCCTAAACCCTGAACCCAGCTTTTGGGTTAATCCATTCCCCCTAATATTAATACCCCCCCTAATATAAAAATCCCTCTGGCCCCAAAACCTGGTCCGGCAGTCGTCCCTTTTAATATCTCTACAGAATTAGGGGGTGGAGAAGCCTGAAACTCATTTAGGCCTAAAGCTTGAAACCTGCTCTATGGCTGAGCCAGCAAGCTAGAACGACTGGTTGTTTTGTTCGGACAAACGGTAAGAACCCCCCCTATTACTAAAACCCCTTTGGGGGTTTTTGGGGGGTCTTTATACTCCCGGGGGGGGGGGGGGGGGCCTTTTATATTAGGGGGAAGGGATTAAGTCGCTTCCTTTACCCAGCTTGGACAGCGGTCGCACCGTGCGCGTGCGAGGCTTTTACTTGGGCGCTTTTCCCCCGAAATCTATTCTTCCACCAGAACGCTCTCCAATGCTGGCGAACCCCCCAAGCTATGAAGACCAGCTTCCTGCGGGGCCGCGCCTCGCCATGGCAGCTCGAACAAGCCGGGTCTGCCACCCTTGTGGACATCCGGGGATCCAAAAGGGCTCCCGAGGCTCAGAGGAGTTCGAAACTGAAGCGTATGTTCAACGAAAAATTGAAGCCAGGTGTCTTTCAGATGAGAGTTTGGAGAGCCCTTTTTGCTCACAGAGACCCCTGGGACTTGGTTGCCTTTTGGCTTTTGAGAGGGACCAGAGAGATTTTCAGTTGATGGCCTTGAGGGTTGAGGGTGTGGGGGTTTCCTTTGGCACCCTGCACAGACCTTTCAGTGACCGAATTCGAGTCTCAGCCTAAAAACGAAAAGGAAACCCTGAAATTCCAGAAGTTTAGGGGTTCCCTTCTTTTTGTTATGACCACCTCCGCGCCTGCGCGGAGCCTGTTGTGCCGGGCCGGTTCTCCTTGAGCGATCTTGGGGTCGAGACCATCCTGGCACCGTGGGGCTTCGGGATTCGAACTTGGGCCGCCTTAGGGCGATGATGGCTTCTGAGGTCATGGAGGGAATCGGGTTCCTCGGCTTGTCCACGACAGTCCGTTTTTTCGGACCGGGGTTTCGGGGGAGGGCAAGGGGCTGAGAATGGGAACCCTCACTCGTCAAGAAGCACCTGCCGGAAGTCGTCAGAGCTGTGGCAGGCCGTTCCTGCCGCGGCAGATTTGGCATGGGTTTGTAAATCTCTTCTCTGAGGATCTTGAGCCCAACACCCGTCTCCCCCCTCGAAAGCCCCAAGCCGACACCTCGTCGCCCATCACGGCGTTGGGGACGCCCGGCCTGGCTTCTTCTGAGCTTCTACATAAGCTCCCTCTGCAAAAACACGCTCATTCTTGGGGTGTCAGAATGCACAGAGGGGTTTCCAGCTGGCGGATGGTGGTTGAGCCCTAAACTACTCCCCGAACCCAAACAGGCTACCCTATAGGCCGCGCAGCTGAGCAGCTTCATCCCTCAGCTCATACCACACTCTCGTCTAGACCGATAGATCCGACAGGAGACCCTTGCCCACACTCCTGCAAGAAGCAACCTCAGCGAAACACTCCGGCGGGGTGGCAGCTGGCGTCTTTCGACGATGATCCCAAGGCCCTGGAGGCAGCAAACAGAGGATGGAGAGGCTTAAGATGCTGGGGCACGAAGGCTCAGGCTTCTCTGAAGTAATGTTCCGGTTGCAGCCCGCGCCCGGAAAGCTTCAACGCAGGCAAGGTGTCTTCTTTCGATCTCACGACGCGAGCTCTTGGTCCAGGGTTTCCGTGTTCTGACAGAAGGCGATCGAAGCATACTCTATCACGCCAAGCCGTAGAGCAAGGCCGGAAGTCCAAACCACAGGCCTAAACCAACCCCCCCCCCCCAGCGAGTGCCATGTCGCTCGCCTGCCCACCATGAAAATGGGCTTTCGCCGTCGACACCGGGAAGGGTCTGTGGAGGGGCAGGCTACGGGCAGTCTCGAGGTCGTGGGCTTTAGGAGTTGAAGTTGTCAGGGCTTGGGGGTTTATGAGGGTGTTAGAGGTATGTTCAAAAAGTGCGAAAGATGCCCATGAGCCTTCCAGCCCTAAGCCTAAACTCACAGCATCCACCCCCAAACGTCTCGGCCTCTCCACGGTCGGCGGCGACACGCGCCTCTTCAAGGAGGTGCTGCAGAGGGTTCCAGGGCTTCAAAGTCGGTTCCAGGCCGCTTAAGGCTTCCCTCGAGGCAGCCGCGTGTAGTGGAAGAGGTGCGGCTTCTTCTCCCTGGCGCAGACCTGCCGCGGCAATCCCCCCCCCAGGAAGCACAAGAGAGATATCGAAGAAGCCTGCGAGCAACAGTAGGGTTTGTACTTTTGTACTGTACTGTGGGATTCAAAACTCTGGGCTTCGGACCTGGGAGCTAGGATGTGAATCAGGACGCATTGGTTTAGAGTGTGGCAGTCGAGGGCACTCAGGACCCCAACACCAGAACGCAGAAAAGTGTAGCCTTCGGCAACTGTACAGCCTACCAACCTGCTAAACCCATCCCAAAGTCTCAAAAGCGCTGCCACAACATCCTGCACAAGGCTCTTTGCCTCGGTCCAGTAAACTTGACCCAACCAGGGGTTCTTCTGGAAGTGGACGGAATCCCTGCCGTGGGCGCAGGCTTTCGAGGTGGGGGCAGGTTGCCACGGGATCTCAGGGTTTCTGGGGCTCAGAATTCAGAACTGCCCAAAAGGAGGCATTAAGGCCTGGTGGGTGTATCAGCTTTTGGCCGGGGTGGGCAGGGGACCCACGTCCCCCTAGGCCCTAGATCCGAAGCTCCCAAGATGCCCCTGACGACAACAAAGCCGGCGGCACATGGAGCTCTGGGACTCAGGGAGCGATTCAGCCGAGGCAGTTCTACACTAGTTCTTTCCAGGCTTGAGGGTCTCAGAGTCTCAGCTGAGAGCGATCAATAGTGCGGGGTCTGTGTCGGTTAAGTTTGCACGGCTGCTGCTTAAAGTAGTTGGAAGCTGGGACGAGGAGCCGCACAGCGGCCCCGTCACAGTTGCGTAAGGTACTTGACTTGAGTGTCTCCAGGCAGCGGCGAAAACATTCACAATTGAAAGGCCAGGGAAGGGGCGCGAGCGGAAAAATGTGGAACTTCAAGGTCGTGATTTCGTAAGAGTATGGGCACCAGGATCCCTACGTTCCTTTCAAGCCTCCTAAACACCAGCTAGATCCATAAATCAGAAACGCTGAGTCCTTTTTTTGGGGTCAGGGGGTTCCCAAGATTAGGTGCCGGGGGTCCTGATACAGGGATTGCGCTATATATGGAGGCATACAAGGGGTCCCCCCGCCCTTTTTTGAGGGAAAGCCCATATTTGTGGGGTCTCATGGTCAACCCCGTAAAAATCTAGCCACTCGACCAACCCTTTAGGCCTGATAGGGTTCTGGATTTGGTTTGGGGTTTGGGGTTCAGGGGTTTAGGGGGGTCATCTTGCTGCTGAGTTCGGCGAGCTCGGCGACTGTCATTGAAGTTCAGGACTCATGGTGGCCCACTGTGAATTTCCTGAACTCCTCATGACCAAAACTCATGTTACTTTGTCTGTATAAAGCTGAAGACACTTGTGCGAAAACCCTGTCATGCTCTAAACCCTAGACCCTTATCAACTTGTTACCCTAAACCCTATCATACCCTAAACCCTTATCAACTTGATATTGGCACTCAATCGTCTGTCAGAGGCGATGCGGAGCTTTTGCCTGGCGCTCGCGCCAACATTGACAACCTCACCAGCTGTTCGCCTCAATCCCTTCAGGCCCTTCTTACTTGTCCTGCTTCCTTACTCGGCCACTCTTAAACATTGCCCTCAAACCGAAGTCCTGAACCCTCCAACATCCTTGAACCGAGCTTTAACCCATATTCCCTTCACGGGGTCCCTAGGCAACGGGCCCAGATACGTAGCTGTGGGGACCCTGGCAAGCCCTCAATCCTAAACTCTTTAAGCTGTAGGCGGTGCCACGTCTTCGGCACCTTCCACGCCCGGAGCCCCTCTCAGTCGCCGAGCTCACCCATGAAGACCAACCTCCGTGAGCTTGGGGAGTTCTAGGGTTTTTGGGGAGGCTTAGCTTTGAGCGAGCTGACCGTCCAAGGCAATTGAGGGTCTAACCTCGGGTCGAGCACAGCAAATCCTTTAGCCAGAAGAACAGCGAAGATATGCGCTTTTCAGGAACAAGCCGGTTCATTGCTGTTAGTTGCCTGGCTCTGCCTCCTAAACTCGAAGTCCCAAAACAAAATCGCAATGGCGAAGGCCTGTCTGAGGCCACAGAGGCTATGATGGGCTCCTTGCGAACAGGCGACGGTTCTCCCATGCCGTGAGACCGTAGCTTGGGCACAAGGTCAAGTCCGAATCGCCTGAAAAACTGCCCCGAATGCTCTCGACTCTGCTGTCGACGCAACCTCGAAAACCCATGGACTCCCGCGCTTTGATTCCACCCTAAACGGGTAAGCCCGTCGTGGGTATTTGAGTCAATCTACACCATCATCACCATGAAGCTGGCACCGTTTGTACGCAGGGCTTTTGCTATTTAGCAGTTGTGGGTGCGGCGTGGGGGACATAGAATAAAAAAAACTCTGACATGCACAACTCAAATAGAAAATACAAGACAGCGGGTAGCGGTAGCAAAGGTCCGGAGCTGCAGTCCTTGGGATGGAAGCAGACCTCATTCACGCTGCCAGTGTGCCCAGGCAGCCTCGCGCTCCCAACAAGACAGGCTTAGGGTGTTGTAGGGCTTAGGGGTGGAGGAAGCAAAGGCTTGGTGTTGAGGCTTGTGCAGTTTGGGGGGAAGGGAGAACTTGAGAGGGAACCATGTCTTCAAAGATGATAGCACAGGGGCCTCAGCGTTTGGAGTGTAGGCTGTGTGCTTCAGAACGAAAAATTTTAGGCATGGCATGGGGGTGGACGTTGTTGCAATATGTTGCAATCAAACATAGTAGAAGCGGAGCTATTGCAACCTGAGCTTCTCATGACTTTCTCGATGTAGAAGACCTAGTACGCTAATTGCCCGTGCCGAAGGCCAAGAAACCAAGAGCCAAGCATGGCCAAGCTGTCATGCATGGTGCCTTTCTTGCAGAGTCAAAACCGTGGGGCCTGTATGCAAGCTGCAGCATCTTCATGTCCCAGATGTTGACCTGCAGTCTGTCCCCAGCTTCCTGGGGATTACGACTCAGGGGCCAATCAGGGGTGAAGTCTTCATGACAGGACACCCGTAGCTGTCCACCCTCGTCCTGTTTACCATTCTCAGTGAAAGGTCGTCTCATGAAGCCCGACCGGCTAGGCCAAGTACAAGTCCCTCGTGTCGCTACTGGGTTGGTCCTGTGCTAAACTTTGCGACAACAAAAACTAAACCGGATCCCTTTTTGGGTGCCCTAAATAAGAAGGCCCACCTAGAAAAAGGACTTAAAAAAGGGGGCCATCTTTTGGAGAAGTGACCCAATACTCTTGAGCTCTTGAGCTCAACAAGGGAGAAGAAGTCTCCCCGAACACCTGCCTAGCCTACATGGTAGGTTCCCGGAGGTCACTTTTTGGGCCCGCACAAAGGGCCCCCCAGAGTTTCGTACATCCCGTGTTGTCTCAATTCAGCTGGAAGGGCGTTCTGGCACGCGGAGCCAGCAGCGAGGAGGGAATCCTTCTCAGACCAGCGTACCTTAGGGCTCGAGGGGTTCAAGGGCTGTTCGGGCTGAGGGAGTTGAAGGGGTTCAGGGAGGGGAGCGGGGAGCGGGGGAGGGGTTTAGAGAATTTGAGGATCCGTGGCTTCAGGGATTCGGGGCTTGACGGGTTTGTGGCCTCAGGTCCTTACTGCAGCTTCACGGATACCTTTGGGGGCTCTCAATTCGGGCTCTGTAGTTCTTGGGGAGAGGTCCCCTTACGAACCTGACTTGCAACACCATCCCTCGACACCAAAGAGACAACTCCGAAGAGCCAAGAAAAACCACCCCAGGCCCGGACTCGGAGCAGATTCTTCTCGAAGTTGTGCGTCGCCCCTGGGGGTCTTCAACCCTGGTAAACCCCGGAGGCCCTTCGGTCGCTGGCAGTTTAGGGTTGGAGTTTCAGGGTTTCGCAGTTTGGCTGAAATACAGGCTTGCCAAGGAGGGGAGGCTGTTGAGGGTTTGAGAGTTTATGGCGGAAGTGCCAGATTCACAGAGCTTCAGGAGGGTTTCGGGACCTTCCGGGCTCCGGGACCCAGATGCTTTAAAGTTCAAGTCCTGGATCGGATGCTTGGGCTAAAGCGAGTGTGAACAACAAACCCTCAAGATCATTTTAAAGTGGTTGAAAGTAGGTGCGAAGTAGGAGCTTCGGGGTCTCTACATCCCCAAACCCAGCTCCCCCAAAGCCAAAGGCCAATCCCCTCTACCTCTCTAAGCAGTCCTGAGGATGTCACAAACACAGGAGTAGAAGTGCTTGGGTCTTGAAGGCCCTGAATTCCTCGCCCGAACCCTGACTCCTAAACTCTACTAATCCCCCTGGACCCCTACCAGCCCATGCCTCGCAGAATTCGGAGGCACCGGTTCCTTCATACCGCGACGGGGGGATGGGGGGGGGAGAAGAACAAATGGATTGAGCTTTTGCATGTTGGGGTGGCAAGTTTTTTTGGGTTTAGGCTCTCTGAGTTTTGCCTGGGCTTTTCCGGCTGGCTGCTGTAGAGTTTCAGGGGGGGGGTTTGGGCAATGCACAGGAGAAATTCAAACTTCTTGGAGCGGCGCCTGTAGGTCCCTTACCGCAAGCCCCTGTGCGGAAATCCAAAACCCTATAGGCCCCAAGCCCAACTGCAAACCCTAAACCCTAAGCAAACCCAATAAACCCTATACTAAAACCTTATAGACCAAAAAACTGAGCTTAAAACCCAAACCCTAAAACAAAAACCTCAGCCACGCCCGCAATGCCGAGCCTGGCTCCCGCGAAGGGCCTCACGTCCCAGATGCGGACCTGGTGGAGTTGATCACGATTACTGGTACACATACGACACCGAATGTTGTGTGTATATACTTGTTTATTTCCATATACGTGTGTATTTATAATATGTACGTATGTATGTATTCTATACATATATACATATGTGTCTACATATATATATATATATATATACAGAAATATGAGCAGCCGTAACAAAAACTTATGTAAATGCAAATTGAAACTATGTATGACATATACATACATACATACATACATACATACATACATACATACATACGTACATACATACATACATACATACATACATACATACATACATACATACATACATACATACATACATACATACATACATACATACATATATACACGTTTCTATTATGTGTGTGCGTACATACTGCATACATGAAACATGTACCTATTCTATGCACATCGTACATACAGAGGTATACATATGCTAGTTCCTGTTGGCTAGGGATGCTTTTTGTTGGGCCAGGGCTTTGAGCGGTAACTGTGGAAGTCGTTTTTTGGAGGGAGGGGCGGGGTGACCCAGGGCTCGCTTATCTTTGCCTCAGTCGAGAAGGAACGAACCCCGGGTGGGCCCAAACCTAAACAGCCCCAAAACCACCATTTGCTTCTACCTGAGACATGCATCTTGGAAGTGGCGAAGTTCGAGAACAGCTGGGGGGGTGGGGGGGGCCGGGCGTTATGCAGCTCCAAAGAACCCTCAACCCCAAACCTTGGATCACAAAACACACACGCGAAAACGCAAACCCGAACTCCGAAACCCCGAAAACCCGGAACCTCCGCATCCTGAACTTGACCCGCAAAACTACAAAAATCACCAAAGGAGGGGCAAAGGAGGGCCCCTGGCCGTATTGTCCATCGAGTTGGTCGCTAGGAAGTTGCCGTCCTGGGGGGACGTTTCTTTGAGCACTTTAGGACTTAGGTGCCCTCGGGCCTATGGCGAGCTTGGGGTGTGTAGGGTTCAAATAGGATTTACAGGGTTTATAGGGGTTTAGGGGTTCAGGGTTTAGGGGCTTTGGGCTTATGGGCTTGGGGGTTTGAACTTTGGCCAAGGGTTGTGGGTATGGGCTTTCTTGTTCATGGAATGAGGGCTTGGGGATTCAAACAAGAGATTCATCCTTCCCCTAAGCCCCCCACCCCCCAACCCCAAATACTCATAACAGTGTAGAGCGGGGAGACGTGGGGTCGTAAGGTAGGGATGAGGAATGCAACGGTGCAGTACTTGAGCTTCAGTGCACATTGCGCAGCTCCAGTCCTTGGAAACGTCCAAGCCCGTGATACTGTCCGTGTGGCCTTCCCAAACCTGCCACCAGGGCTTACAGGTCAATGGGCTTTATTGGGGTTTAGGGTTTAAGGTTTAGAGTTTTAGGGTTCAGGCTTCAGGGTTCAGGGTTGAGGGAGGCGGGCGAAATGCTTGAAAGCCTTGGAAAGAGGGCTTCGGGCTACCTTCCAAAAGTCGTGTCCGGAAAATCAAGCCTACGCGCATCTCAGCGAAAAGGCTCTTGTGGCAGCTACGCCCTCAATAAGCACTCAAGTTCCCCCCAAGGTATCATGGAAAACCCAAAAGAGGCGAGGCAAGAGGAGCCTCAGGATCCTGGTCCCGCATTCGCATGTCGTAGACCAGGACTGTGTTGTCCAGAGACCTCTTGGCGAGGATTTTCGGGTGTCCGTTGAGGGCATAGGGTTTGGTAGGTTAGGAGTTTGGGTGTCTAGGGCTTGAGGGGTTCAGGAACTCCAGAAGCCTGAAATCCCAAAACCCCGTGCTGTAAGGTCTCTCTAAGGGGCTTGGAGTGGGAGCTTTCGGGGTTGCGGCACCCTTTTAGGGGGTGCTCCTTTTGAATATGGCGAAGGAGGAACCGGGAACCGTTCAGGGCTTCCAGATGCCGCCGACATGCACAATTAGGGACCCCAAAAAGGCCCCTTTCCTTAAGGTGTCTCTTGGGCTACTCACGAACAAACCCACGCAGGACCTGTAAATGTTCTTGCCCTAAACCCTCAACCCAGACTCGGAGGGCCCACCCAGAGAAAATTCTCTCGGCAGTGTCGTCGAAGGAGACAGCCAGGATCTGATACCTGCAGACACACGCAAGCTGAGGCAGTTAGGTTCGGAGCTTCGGGTTGTGGGCTTAGGATTGTGGATCTGGGGGGCTTGGCGTGTCCCAGAGAACTCGCAACAACGGGTCTTGACCACCAAGAACACGAGGTGTCGGAGGCGGGCGCACTGATGCTCAAATGTATGCACCTGGCCAGCGCCGATAGGCTTCACAAGAAGTAACGATACATACATACATACATACATACATACATACATACATACATACATACATACATACATACATACATACATACATACATACATACGTACATACAACTATACATACTATACATACTATACGTACGTACTATACGTACTATGCAGGCCATACAGACCATACAGACCATACATACCACACAGACCATACATACCATACATACCATACATACCACACAGACCATACAGACCATACAGACCATACATACCAGACATACCATACATACCATACATACCATACATACCATACATACCATGCATACCATGCATACCATACATACCACACATACATACATACATACATACATACATACATACATACATACAGACATACAGGCAGGCATGCATGCATGCATGCATGCATGCATGCATGCATGCATACATGCATACATACATACATACATACATACATACATACATACATACATACATACATACATACATACGTACATACACACGCGCGGGTACGTACGTACGTACGTACGTACATACGCGCGTGTGTGTGTGTGTGTGTATGTGTATACACATATGTATCTTATAATATACATATATATACAAATATTTGGTTAGGCCCCCGCTGTCTCTATTTGACGATGCTTTGACATGTGCTTCTTCCCCACCCTGGGTGTGGGGTTGTTCGACAATCGGCCATCCTCCTCGCCCATGCTCCCTCCGATTCCGCAGTGGGAGAACAAAACCGGCAGGATGGCTCCAGGTGCGGATGCTCGAAGCAAATGAACAATTGGTATTCGTGAATTTCAATAGAAACCCTCTTTGTACCCATTATGTAACACATGGGCTTTTCAACAAGTGGCCTCTCAGATCTCCTTGGGCCTGGAGGGATCCCTTCCATCACGGACACCAAAAGCCTAAACCCTCAGTCTACTGCGGATGCCTCAACCCATCTTTCATAAATCTTGACCATAAACAGCCCTACTCCTTCTCCCCTAACTAAACTAACTAAACAGAATCAAGGAGCATACCCGAAAAGACCCATTCGCAATGCGACTCTTGCCTACCTGGACCTGGTCAGATCGAAACGTGGCAGGGGCGACGCACCGGCGCACGCGCAAGTCCCACAGCTTGGTGGTACCTGGCTCGCGGTGCCCCTAAGCTTCGGGGGGTTCGGTTTAGGGCTTCTGGCTTAGAGAAGCAGACGCGGCGCACCATCATCTCCTCCGCTAACGAGGTAGGGTACTCCACGACGCGAAGTCTGCGGCCCAGGCACAAGAACAGCTGACTAGCGGCTGAGGTGGCTGGGCCGAAGGGGTTTGGTGTTATGCACGGGTTCAGAGGATCGAGGATCCTTCGAGGATCCCTCAGCCCGACACTTTTTGGAGTCAGGGCTTTCGGGATGGCAGCAACGAGCCAGCGCGTGCACTCCGTTTAGGCCCCGATAGCAAAGAAAAAGCCTCAAATCCTCAACCAATCGCTTGTTGACATTGAAGCCCTACCTGCATACTGTTCACGATGGCCGTGTGCCCGTTCAGCTTCTTTAGCCGCTTGCCGGATTCCGGGTCCTGCGCCGACCAGCCGGGTGTTTGGGGTCTGGGGCATGCCTGTTGTCCCGGGGTTCGGGCCCACAGAACCCCTCTAGACTCTACGCAACCAGACACTTCCAGACCCCTAAGTCCTGGCATTCGGACAAGCAGCACCCAGAGCAGCTGCCGCAAGGTTAAGATAGATACTCAAGCGCTCTGAAGGCGAAATGGAGCTTCAAAGTAGGCCATCAGGCGGAGTGTTGGCTCGGGACCCAGGCATACTAACCCTGAAGCCCGAAGCTCATCAGGTCATACAGGAGCCCAGAGAGATTCCGATATTATCCGCCCCCCCCAGAACCCTTTCATGTGACAATAGCTTAAACAACATGATTTAAGAAATGCGGCTAAAAAGGCAGATAATGCAAATGCTGATGAAGTCGTGTTATAGCCACCCAAAAAAAGTATCTATCCATTCGAACTCCCCCTTCACTTCCCCCCAGGCAGCGCGGCCCGTCCCACACGCACACGCTCTTGTCCGCGGAGCAGCTGTAAAGCTGAGTGCCGTCATGCTTCCAGTGCACCTACTCAGCTCAGGGCTGTTGCAGGGGAGCTTGAGACTTTTTGCAAGAACCCCAACAGAACTCAAGCAGCAGACACGCGAGCTCGCCTAGAAAGCTGTTCATGTCCCTGTCTCTGGGCGAAACAAAGCTGTGAACTCCCCAATTGAACTTGAAGATCTTGAAACCAACAGGCCGTGATCTTTCCCTGTTCCCTGAAGCTCTCGACCTTCCAAACCCAGGCTCAGGCCTCATGTCAAAGCCCTGCAAGCGGCCCCTCAATACGATGGGAACCCTGACCTGCAAGCCCGCCGCGCCTCTAAGACAGCGTTGGCATGTCCTTTCATCACGCCGTAGTTCTCACACTCACCGTACACCTGGGGGGCAGCGGATGGGCCTCCGGGGTCCCCTTGAAATTGTCCATCGCTTCTCCGTTCCATGCCCCAGTGGGACTTCACACGACGGCTACAACCTAAGCCCTGCAGCAGCAAGAGAAGCACTGAGACATGAGCTTCAAGCAACCTGCTGTTCAAGGCCCGAAACCCTGACCCAAGGTGTCTGGTGGAGGTTCAGGGTAGCTTTGGGCAGCTTGGGGTAGTTTAGGGCAGCTAAGGGTAGTTTAGGCTGGCTTAGGATGGCTGAGGGCTCAGAGCTCAGGCTTCGTGATCTGCGGCGCCCCACATTCCAAAGGTAGATGGATTTGTCGAAGGAGCCGGTCGCCAGGGCGCGCCCGTCAGGGGAGAACTCTGAGCAAAACACCTGGGGGGGGGCGTTTGGAGGCACCTGAGCCCCCCAAGAATCCCTAATATGAGCCCTGAGAAAGCTCGTGGAATTTAGGGTTTTGGGGTATGTTAGGGGTTTAGGCCGACCCGAACCCCAGGCCAAAACCCTCCCACATTCAGGCTCCGATCCCCCAGAGTGGTCATTACAGTTTGTGATAACACTCCAAAACCCCACCATACCAATCAACCCCACAAGCCCTAAACTCCTAACCCCCCCCCCCCCAGTCACCCTAAAGCCCAAACCCCCCAAGTACCACAAAAGCCTGAACGCTGTGAGTTTGCTGGCGACCGATGCCTCCCCATCGTGGCCCGTGAGCAGCATGGTGGGGCCAAAAAGGCCGCTCTTCCGGTTCACATGCTGCACCTGGTGCGAACCCCAACACTCTATGGGGTCTGAGAGTCTAAGGCTTCATTCCGCGTGCCCCAAACTAGGGGGACTCATGGTTCAAGGCCTCAAGGGCCTAGGAGCTTAGGGCTCCTAACAAATCCCAGAACTCGGGACTCGCTGGCTGGTTCAAGGCTTCGTAAGCCGCGGGCATGGATGAGCTGCTCCTGCAGCGCAGGGACCTCGGCGAGGCGCAGATTCACGCCGCGAGGATCTCCACCCGCCACTGAGGTTGCAGGGCTTAGGGTTGAGGGTTGAGGGTTTGGGGCTTAGGCTCAAGGGCTGAAGGTTGAGGGTTTAGGGCGTAGGATCAAGGGCTGAAGAGGGTCTAGCAGGGTTTGGGGCTTAGGGCTTAGGGTACACACGTGCTCTCCTCGACCCCAATGCCCCCCAGAGCCCCAAATCCCTCAAGTCGGCCTGAGCGTAAACACCCCACCCCCGAACCCTCGAGAGGCCGGCTAGCTCGGCGCCGCCCGTGTACTTTGCCCGCTTGGCTTCCTTGGCCACAAGGAACTGAACTGCAATCCCAAGCCCCCCCCCTAGCTTCCAGATGCTCCTTCAGCCTAATCCTTTGATGGAACACCGACATGCTCGACCCTGGACCCTGAACCTCGACAATAACCCTCTAAACCCATCGACAGCATCCTCTCATCGAACTTCAAGCCCCAACCCACTGAAAATTACTGCAGGGGATTTTCAGTTCTCGGTTCGGGGCTAAATGCCCTCAACCCTTTCTTCGGAGATCAGATGTGCAAGGCTTAGAGCTTGACATTAGCCTTAAGCAAGCCCTCGCTCTGGGTTGTTGGTTCATCCCTTGGGGCCCCGGCCGGCTGACCTGTACTCACGAGAGCCATGGCGCCGCCCCCTGGCAAAATTAAGAGCGGGGGGGGGGCAGTCCTCAGCCCTAAACACTAGCCTCTAAGTTCTCGAACTGTCAGAACCCTAAATCCCCAGTTTCGAGACTTGTGCTCTGTTCGGGGGGCCGTAGAGGGGGGGGGGGGGGGGGGACACTCAGCCTTGGGCCTTGGTTGGATGGGAGCTCAGATGCGGCAACTCGCATGAGGCTTTCGCAAGGCAGGGGCACCTTGCTGTCTTTATTCTCCGTTTTTTTGGGGGGACTGAAACAAAGTTGCTGCTCTTGTTTGTTGGGGAAGAGGGGGTGTTCTAAGGGGGACCCATTTGGGGTTGATCCAAATTATATGCCCTTGTGGGTTAAGTCGTTTTCTGTTTGGAATCGTAGAAAGGGGGTATTGGAATCATAGCCTACAGGTTTTTGGGCGGCTGGATAGAGAGATCATCATCCCTTGGACACGGAACCCTGGGGTTTTGAGAGCTCATTTGGAGTTTGCGCCCTTGTTGGTACCCTGGCTCCCAGAAACCTTCAAGGCCTTTCCCGGCCTCTTGTGCCTTCACGTCCGGCACAACCTCAAGCCCCCCCAGCATCGAGCCGAAACAGCGCGGGCACTTCCTCTCGGGCGCATCGTGGGTTTGTAACTGGGGATTTTGGTTTTAGGGCTTACAATATCCTCGCTCAACATGCTCAAGGACCAGAAGGACTTTTGCAGCCATCCAATGTGCTTCTTGCAGGTCGAGCTCCAAGAGAAGCTTCCCGAATCTCAGAGAACACACGATCAGCTGTACACCCTGAGCAGCTGCCGGCGTTCAGGCTATGCTCCGTGAACTACCACGAAAGCGTTCGCACCCTCACGCCTTTCAAGCAGCGTAAAGCGCTTTGGCCTTGGCATAGAGCGCCTTGCCCTGAGCGCTCTTTCCGCCAACTGGGCAAAACCCCTTGATCCCAAGCTCCTTCCTCGCCGTCGTGACTGCCTCGAGCCAGCGCTGGCCGATCTTCTTGAAGAGCGCCACGCCCACGGCGTGCTGCTTCTTCGTAACGACCTGGCAACAAGATGGCCCTGTCACGGCTGGTCTAGGCCTCCAAGCCTGCATGCTGCAGCACAGCTGTGCGGAAGGCCCTCGCATCTCTCTTCCTTGCCTTGCCACGCTTGTTCTTCATGAGGTGCGTCTTCTGGAGACCCGTCGAGGTCTTCTCCTACACATAAAAACTACCGGAACCCAAAGCTAGAGGAATTCAGTCAAACCCGGATCTCCTTGCGCCCCTTGAAGACAACCATCTTCGCAAGCTTGCCGCGAGCGATGTTGCTGACAGCTTTCTTCTTCATCACCTCAGCTGGACAACCGCTGCCTACAGCCTACTTGGAGGCCTGCTGTGTATGCGAGGCATGCAGGCGCGCGCATCCCTGGCATCTACCCCGCCCTCGTCCCCCGCCCCCCCCCCCCAGGCCTTCATTCCCTTCATCGCCTTGGCTTTGGCCTTCATTGGGCTGGCCTTCATGACCTTCTTCATTGCGGTCTTCATTGGCAAGGCCATGGCTGGGAATGAAAAGACGCAGTCGGCAAGGGGCAGGGAACCGGCGGGGCTGGGAGCCCAAAATGTTGAGAGGCTCGGGCTTAGGATGGTTGAGGGTTTGGGCTCCAGGTTCTTGGTTCCGACATCTTGTCAGCAAAAGGGATGCCACAAAAACGCAGACCGCAGGGCAACCCGCAGCTCTTGGGAACTTCTCGACTGATCCAGGGTTGCTACACATGTTTCTACCAATGCGACTGCTGGCCACCCCTGCCTTCACCGTGTTACTGTCAATACCTGCATGTGTACATTACAGATCATGTAGTATACTATAAACATCCTAGGTCACCGGAATCGGCGTCATGATGAATGATTCACATGGGCACGTGGATGGTGAAACAAGCTCTGGCAGAGCCTTAAGAGCCTTACACGGCGTATCGCGATTTTTATCCAGTCGCTCCGAAGGTGAAGTTCACTGGGGCGAGAGCACCCTGAGACTCTAAGAACCCAAAGCCCCAACCGCACCCTATAGAGACCCTAAACCGGCAACAACGCAAACGACCAATTTTGCAGCCATCCCCTGCGGTCGACCAACGCCAAGACCGAGCGCTCTTGGATATCTCCGTTTCGGCCCAGGGGCTTCGGCCACTAGGCAGAATGAGGCCACGAATGCGAGCACAAGGAATTTGAACAGAAAAGGCGGTTCACCGTCGGGCCCCCGATGCCGCAAGCGCTTCCGAAGGACACCCAGCACCGAGGGCCGCCGCTCGCTCTTCTTCTGGCTCAGATCGTCTGGCCAGACAATGTGAGGAGACGAAGCATGTTTTCCGTGGCCCCCGCCCCCCCCCGTACACGGCCGTCGTCGTGGGAGTCACTGCCTCCTCGGCTTCAAAGCAGTCGAGCTCCTCTGCTCACACGGCGTCGTGGTACTCCTCGTCCGCGCGGCGGTGCTCCTGCCCCAACCACTAAACCTTCCAATGCCGAAATTGCCGAAAGCCCGAAAGCCCCCTAAACTCTCAAACCCTGAAGCCCTTCGTCTTCCACACAAAGCAACTGGGCCTCAAGCTCGGTGGCACGCTGGAACCAGTATGCAGAGGCTTCCTCGCACAAGGGGTCTCCGGACGGGCAAATTCCGCATTCGCGACGTCAGGGCCTAGCTTGCAAGGTCTGAGACATTTTTAGGGTCGCTGTCTCCATTTTGCAAACATCAACAGCTAACGGTCTCCACATTCCTGGATCCCACGACCAAAAGGCCAAAACACCTGGCTACGTCCCACATCCAAAACCCAGCGGTCACAGAACCTCTGCCAAAGCGCCCTCAAAACCTACGGACCCCTCCCCCCAGCCCAAAAAAAAGAACAAATGGTGCAAAAGAATCGTCTCTTGCACCTCGTTCGGCAGCGTGCCCTCGCCAGTTAGGTACATGACTGCGAGCCTCAGATTGCGAACTTGGGGCCTCGGTCTACTACTGAGTCTACTGCTCCTGGCTTCTTTCGTTTGGGATTTGGGGGCTCGGATTGGGAGCGTGGGCTCGAGATTTTGAAGTTTCCGGTATCTGACGAGCATGGAGGAACCAGGGTTGAACTTGTGCTGAATCACACAGCCCAGTTTGCATTCCCTAACTAAGGCCCCCAACAAAAAAACACCCTAAGTTTGAAAAGCACAAGTAATATGTGTGTATATGTATGTATGTATGTATGTATGTATGTATGTATGTATGTATGTATGTATGTATGTATGTATGTATGTATGTATGTATGCATGTATGTAGGTAGGTATGTATGTATGTATGTATATATACACACACGTGTATGCACAGCCCTGCACCCAAAGTCCTGAACTCCTTGGCTTGGACCCCGGCTCGTTGGCCCCGTCAGGGCTGCCGGCCTCAGCGGCCTCCGGAGGAAACGTACGCTCAAGCTTCGAAGGTTAAGGGCAGCTATAAGGACAGCGAAAAGGGCAGCTATAAGGGCAGCTCTAAGGGCAGCTGTACGGGCAGCTATAAGGGGAGTTAAGGGCAATTAAGGGGGCACACGGATTCGTAGGGCTTAGGGCTTGCAGGGCCCAGGCCTTCTTGAAGTAGTGGAGAGCCGTAGCTGCATCCCTCACACTGCCCTGGGACCAGGGCCATGATTCAGGAAGCCGCGGGTCCGCTCAGAAACCCTGAACATATTGAGTCCTATGTAGAGTTTAGGGTAGATAGGGTTTCTAAACCAAGAACTCACTGGCCTGCACCCTGAACCGCGAAACCGCTACCCCCTCACCTCACATTTGCAGGCTGGTCTTGCTAAGAAGGAATCCGGCAAAGGCACGAAGGGTGCCGTGATTCCGAAAGCCTAAACTTTTAACCCCCGGAACCATGAGACCCTTAACCAATCCTCAGTCCTGCCTCACCCTTCCGGTACATCGAGGCCAGGGCGATACAGGCCTTCCAGTCGCGCACAGATCCCCCGTGCGCCACCTTATAAAAAAGACCCACCCCCCCCCCCCCCAAGCTCAAAAGGAACAGTAGTGACCTACCGTCACGCAGGCGCGAGTGGGGGGTTTTTGCAGTTGTTCTCGTGCTGGGAGCAAGAGGCCCGTCCGAGGAGCCTAAAGCCCAAACCACCCCAAAGCCACGGGGGGTCCCCAATGGATCTGGAGGTTTAGGGCTTTAGGGATTTAGGGACTTAGGAAATCTAGGGATTTATGGGGTTAGGGCTTTAGGGCTTTAGAACTTTAGGGCTTCAGGGCACTAGGGCTTTAGGGTTTTAGAAACTTCGGGGTCAGGCCTCGGCGCGGCCCTGCTCAGCTGCCTTCGACATCCAGGCCATGGCTGAGTCCTGGGCAAGTTTGCGGGCTTCAAGGGGTTTCAGGTTCGGCTTAGGGGTCCAGGGGCCTCGGACTAGGGAGGCAAAGGTCCCAAGACCCCGGGAAGACATGTAAGGGGTGATCTGCCACCAGCTCAGTTCCTTCAAGAACGAAGGGGGCTCCATTGCAAACCGTCACCGACCCTCCCCAAGAAGGACCACGCATTCCTAACTCGCGCATGAAGAGCTTCGTAAGGAGAGCAACACGCCTGGCCTTGTCTTGGTCAAAGCCGGTGCCCGTTCGAAACATTTGGCCAACCACTTCTTGCGCCTGACGCAGCAGTGGGCAGGTTAGGGCTTTGAGGCTTTAAGGTCCTGATGTATACAGCAATGTACAGCACATGGTCTTAAGGTTTTGCGGAAGAGAAAAAGGAAGTCCCTTACCATCGTCTCCACCGCTCCCAAAACCTCCCAAAGAAAAGGCCGACGGCCCCAAACTCGAAACCCCCTGGACCCAAAGCAGCCTCGTCGGACCCCTTCTTGGCAGCCAGAAGGAAGTAGTCGCCAGCCAGCGTTGCATTTCCTCAGGCGGAAGGGGGTGGGGATTTAGTTTTGAAGAGGTCGCAGTTTGCGTTTGGGATGCTGGCGTAGTTTCTGAGAGTTTAGGGCTGGAGAGGGTTTACAGCTACCCTGCGGTCAAAACCTTCCGCGGCCTGCTTGGATGTCCTTCGGGCCTGAACATTTTTGGGTGAAGTCCTGGTTCCACTGCCACTTTGCAGATCTGCACCGGGAGTCTGCGCACGCCGTTCCCGCTCAGGAGCATGTTCCCCAGCATCAGCTGCGCCTCAGCTGCTCGCGTCTCAAATCTTGAAGCTCCCTTCTTGCTTGGGGCTCCCGAAGCCCGAAACCATGAAACCCATCATCGACACCCTAAGCCCTAAACCCCGAAAGAGTCCTACTGCATTGCTTTTGGGTGTTACAGCTTTAAGGTTGTTAAAGCTCTAGGCTTGTCCCGAACCCCTGAATCCGCCCCCATCCGCAAGTGCAGCCGCTTTGCTTGGAGGTGATCCCTGGCTGCTGCCTCTTCCGAGGAGAGAGAGGGAGCTTCAGGGTGTGGATATGGGGGGGCTGGAGTTTAGAAATGGGCAGTTACGGGTGCAAGGGCTTTGGGCGGGACTCTAGAACGTGCCCCTCAACCCTCCAAGCCGCCGAAGCCCGGAATCCAAACCTCAAGCCCCAAAACCCTCTAACCCCATGACCCCATCAGCCCACAAACCTCAAGCCCCACACCCTAAAACCCAGTCTTGAGGGGGGCTTAGGGCTCAAAACCCCAGGACGCCACCTAAGGCAAACACCCTCCCGCCCCCACGCAAAAAACAAACAATAAAAAACAAATTAGCTCCGCCTGCTTCAGCCAGTAGACGCCTGACAGCAGGTCCTGCGGGCTCGACTGCAGCGTCCCAAGTACAGCGACCCTAAACCCCCAACCCAACCCCCTTCAAGTTTCAGAGGCTCAGGGCTTGTGGGACAAGTTTTGGGGGTCGTTCAGGGCCTCTCTCTCAACAACCTGAGGGTGGTCCTTTCCCTGCGGGCCGACACCCGTAAGGTAGATCTTTGCCATGGCGTGCTGGGCAGCTGGCAGTCCGTCCTCGCGGAAGCTGTGACAACAAGTTCCGGAACTTCGATGTGGGGGGGGGGGGGGGCAGGGTGCAGAGTGTAGAATTCAGGGGTAGGCCTGGCGCATGAACACGCTTAAGTTGAGGGCTCCAGGTTTCACAAGAGTGGCTCGAGGAGCTGTTGCACAATTTCGGAGATCTACTCGTGTCGTGCAGCTTCCCCGAGCGTGGGTGGCTCCTCGCGCTGACGAGGCGAAGGGCAACGATGGGTGTTAGAGGATGTAGGAGCTAGGGGCTTTACACCCCAAACCCGGTTTCCAAACCCCCAAAAAAGCTCAAAGGAGGGGTCCTCGGCCGCCATGAGCACGAAGTTGACGCCGGTCTCCTCATCGATCTCACAGCCCTCCCCGCGGATCAGCATGAGCCTTGTCACGCATTTTCCGACTCCAACAGTTTCAGGAGCATGTCTTATGGATCCCTACTACAACTGAAGGAGTACTACTAACTATAAGGCATATGAAACCTTCAGCCTCGCTGGCTTAAAGGAGGCTTTGAGCAGCTCAGGGCTTATGGTCGTGATCGCATGCTCTGAAGGAGAGAACCCATCCTCCCTCCCCAGGCCAAACTGAGGGCAGGTCCCGATCAGATACTGCGCCCTCACATGCTCCTGCTTGTGGTTTAGGGGTCAACGCTTCGTCGGATTCATCTCGGATACTTCAGACAGAAGCCAGGGGTAGGCCATAAACCCTGAAACCTGAAAGCCCTCAACCATACCACACCCTTACATGTCATGTCTTGCAATCAGGCAGATTCACCCAAGATGCGGCGTTCAGGCTCAAAAGGCGGGGACCCCTCTGGTTGTGTGGGCTAGGTAGCAATACCTTTCCAGCGATCCCTGGAGCGTCCTGCTCGGCGGCGGAGAGCACCAGCTGGAACCTCGGGGGCGGCGCATGAAAGAGGGAACCTGACAAATCCCCATTGTAATTAACCACTCGTAAACTCTGCAAAGCCCTACGACTTTCATACAGCGGAGGCGTTCCATCTCAACAAGCCTGATCTTGCATTGGTGACCCGCCTGTGAAGTAGGTTGAGGGTCTTGCGGCTGTTAGGGTTCTGGACATGCGGAGTTGCGGGTTTCAGGGATTCCCTCCACTGCTCAGCTGCACACGCTCGAACCATGTCCTTCTCCACCACTCCTGGGGAGAAAAAAGCCCTCAAGCCTCAACTCTCTACGCCCTCCGCGCAAAACCTTCAGACCCTTGTTGCTCCTCAAAGGGGTCCTGTCCATAACCGAGGTGTTTTGGGCTCCCTGGGTGCCCAAGCCCCCAAACCCCTCAACCCCTAAACATGCTCAATGTTGACCACTGCACTAAACCGGCCGGCGCGACGGCCTTTGCGCAGTAGCTGGCCCAGCCTGCAAGCATCCAGGTTACGGTTGTTGGGGTTGAAGGTCTTTGTTTTCGTGTGAGGATGTGTGAGGAGCTTGCTAGAGTTGAGGGTGTGGAATTTCTCGAGTTTAGTGGTTTGGGGTTGAGGTTTCGGACTCAGGAATTAGGTCGATCAGGCCGGGGTTTAGGAACAGCTCGGGCAAGCGATTGCGCCCTCAACCCTCTTTTGGGGGGTTGATCTCGGTATGGACCCTTGAGAGTTTGTGTGTGTGTGTGTCTGCTATAGGCAATTCCTTACCGCTTCGGGGGTCGACGCCTCATCCAACATATAAACATGGATGTTATGCCATTCTGATTGAGCCCCGTAGCGAATGGATTCCCGAAACCTGGCCGGTAACCAAAACTAGCGTGCCCCAAGTCATTCCTACCGTAGGAACAAAGGCGAACCAACCTCATTCCTACCGTAGGAACGAGGCGTGCCCCAAGTCATTACTACCGTAGGAACAAGGCGAACCAACCTCATTCCTCACAGGCAAGGCCGCACAAGGTCTTTTCCATGATTTCGACAGTGCAGCCCAGGGCTCCCAGGCGCTGACACCAGAGGGTCAAGTCTTGTTGCTGTAGATACTTCCGTGCCCAAACCGCCTGGATCCCCAAAAGAAGTGCTCAGCCTCAACAGCCCACCCTGCGTCCTGAACTGGGCGTCCGCATCGTCTCGGGCCGCGCGCTCCTCGAGCTCTGCAAGTTCCTGGCAGCCCAAAAGCCAGCAGCCTCTGAATATGGGGACCCGTGCGAAAACGGCCCCCCCATTCGCTCAAATTTTTGGGACCCGAACCCTATACATTTCGCATCCCCCTACCCCGCATCCCCCCACCCCCCACCCCCCCCCCCCCCCAAAAAAAAAAAAAAAAGTGCCTCGCCTCGGTCGCGCTTTTCAAGAGGTCTGGATCCAAAGGAGCCTGCAGTGCAGGGTTTTAGGGTTTTTCCTGAAGCGTCCTCCAAAGTCCAAAGCTCCAAACTTTCCTGGAGCTCCGGGAAAGTTTGGATTGCATGTTTGGACTTTTGGGTACTGCGATTCTTGGGTTTTTGGATGATTTATTGTTTTGTATGCTTGGGATAAGGGTAGAAAGTATACAATGAGCCACAAAAGTGCAAAAACAACGCAAACTAGTGCACCAAAAAAACTAGATTGGGTTCAAAAATGCAAGCAAGCACAAATCAGCTCAGGCTTATGAAAAAAAAAAAACATGTGCGAAAAATGCAGACATTGCAGCAAACGCACAAACAAAAGAGGTGCAAAAACTACAAAGAAAACACAGACAAGTGCAAAAAAAAAATACAACAAGACACATTTAGACAAAACAGAAACTTAGGATTTTGGTTTTGAATTGTCGGGATTTGTCCATGTCGCGGTTGGTCCATTGGGAGGGCGAGCTTCTATGTAAACACATCTATATAATGTGTTCACATAAAAATCCGATATTGCACATCATACACATTCATACATCACATTCTTCAAGAAATATAACATACTACGAGTATGTACAGTATGTGCGTTTTGTATGGTACTGACCACATATTCGATACTAACGCAGTACATACTGCATAGGAGCATATCAAGTGCTCGATTTCGACAGCCTCCACGGCACAGCGCGGCGTCGAGAAAACGCGTGGCGCCGCCAAGGGGGCCACCTGAATGAACCTGCCAACGAGGGCTGGGTTTTGGGGTTAGGGCATAGGGTCTTGGACTTAATGCTTGGGGCTTGGGGCTCGAAGCCCCCAGGTTCCAAAAGCTCCGAATTTCTAAAGTCCTAGCCCCACGAAGGTGTCCCCTAAACCCGCTGAGAGTTGGCGCAGAAGCGGTCCTGGTTGGGGCCGGTGGGCCTTCATCTTCACTTGGATTCACAGTGCTATTCGCATAAGGCTTCTATCACGACTTGTCTTCCACTTTTCCCTAGGGATGGTGCCCTTATGGGTTGACGTGGAAAATACTCTCTTCATGAACTGCTACAACCCCGAGCCTGAAACCCCCTATAGGGATTATAACAGGGCACGACTAGTATAAGGGGGAACGTCTGAAGGCCCTGAACCCTTGAGAGGCGCGTGTTAAAAAGGTAGCCCTTAAGGGCCCCGGCGAACGCCCGCCGAGCAGGACGAGGGCGGCGCAGAGGCCTCCGAGTGGCCTGAGAGGGGCTTGAGGTCCCGTGTTGATGTAATGTTGTGTCGGGGTCTTAAAGATGAGAATAGGGTTCCGGGGGTGACTATGATATAAACCTAAAGGGACCATAAGGGAATACTATTAGACTTGTTCCGAGCCCCCCTATTCCCTTTCCCTGAGCCCTTCGCCTCACTCGCCAACCGCCCGGAGCCATGGCCAAGTCGCAGGGAAGGCCGCGGAAGTGACTTCTTGCATCCGAAGGCTTCAAGCGAGGTGCGGCTTTCTGAAGGCTTTCTGAGGGCTTCTTAGGGCTTCTTAGGGCTTCCGAAGACTTTGTTTGCCTTTTTTTTTGGGGGGGGGGTCTCGGAAGGCCGAGGCGCTCAGACGTCTTCAGGCCCGGAAGGTGCAAGTCATTGGTAAAGTCCTTACAAGTCCCCCCCACACGTGGATGATTGAGCCCGTCCATGGCTGAGGCTTGAGGGCACCGGATGCTTTTTTAGGGTTTGGGGGGATCCTCAGGGCTTCTGGGAGGGCCAGGTTCAAGGCAAAACAAAAGACCAAACATGACGGCTTAGGGTTTCGGACTTGGGGCTCTTGGAGCTTTGTAGGGCTTCTTCTTCATGAAGCAGCAAGCGCAGCCGATCGGCACCCTACACACCCTCAACACCCGAGCTCAAAAAAAGCCTTCTTTCTCCCGCTCGCTCTGTCAGCCGGCGGAGATCCTACTACCAGGTTGACTCGGGATTTGTGTGCCCAAAAATGCATCACGAAGCAGTTTATGTAAGATCCGGGGCCGAGGATTTGGGTACATCCGCGAATTGTTGTGCGACAAATCTTTGGTCCTCGTGCACTGCCCAGTTCACAGCCGCTGCGGCCGCGCAAGCAACGTCGAGCGCTATGCAGGTATTGAGGGTTGTGTTAGAAAAAGTCTGGCAAGTCCAGAGACGAGAAAACGAAACTCTGCAAGTTCAAGCCTCAAAAATATAAGGGTTAGTTGACCCTCAATTACGGGGCTGGGAAGGCGTTCAAGGGTCTTGAGGGCTTTTGGGAGTCGGAGTTCGGGCTTGGACGGTTGGGTGTTTCGGATGTGGGTTCGCAGGGCTTGTAGAAGCCCTAGACCCTAAGCACGGTTCAGGGTTCAGGGCTTTGGGCGTAAGGGAAGTCGGCGTATAAGGGGGTTTAGGGTTTTGGGGCAAGTAAGGGCTTCGAGCTCGGGCATGGCATCTCACGTCGCCCAGGCAAGCGCTCATGGGTGCCTCCACCCGGCCCCAGCTGCCCAAGGCAAGTGGGGCCCCCTGCCCCCCCAAAACCTCGAAGCCCAAAACCTCAAACCCCTGCTCGAAAAAAAAAACAACACAACAAGAAATGATGGGCGTGGGGTTCAGGGCTCAGACCGGATCCATGCTGTTGACACCACGCGCCCTGCGTAGCCAGGGGGCCGCGATTCGGGTTCTTCGGGCTTCGGGTTTCGGGTTTAGGGTTTAGGGTTTAGGGTTTAGGGTTTAGGGTTTAATTAGGGCTTACAGTGCAGGAGCGGTGCTCTCAACGACATGATGACAGAGCAGCCAAAGCTCGGGAAAAATTAGAGCAGCCGAAGGGATGGCGAGAGGCCTTCGTTGGAGGTACAAAGGCACGCCGCCTCAAGCTGCGCTCCTCTCTCTGTGGAAAATCTGTTCCGGGCCAAGAGCGGCCAAGGCTTGAACCTTACGCAGGGGTTTAGGGTTTAGGATTTAGGGCTTGGGGTTTGGGTTGAGGGTTGAGGGTTTGGGGTTTCGGCATGCCCTCACCCCTTTGGGCGCTGCCGGGTTTCTGGTCTACGCGCTTCGGGCTTTTAATAAAGCGGAGCAGCGTCCCCAACCTTGAGACCCTACACACCCTACACCCTGAACCGGTGCAGCCGGAACAGCTTCAGAGCCGCGCCCTGTGGCAGGCTCCCCTCCTCGGGCTTCTGAATCACTACGAGGTTGAGGGAAGAACCCCGAAGCCTTGCTTTTCAGGCTCTTTGGGGCGTTGCGCGCCAACCTTTTCGACTTCGTGTCCCGGGTGCCACAGGGTTCGTCTACGCTGCGGCCAGGCTCGTTTGTACACCGACATACATACCTACTTACCGACATACATGTATACATACATGTATAAACCTAAACCCTTAAACCCTTCAATCTTGCACCATCAGGCGCAAATTCAGGATTTTCGAGATTTGTTGCGATCGAGGCCATCCTAAGGCACTGCGATCGAGGCCATCCTAAGGCACTAAACCCCAAAAACCCCCATAAACACGAAGTCACTAAGACTTCTAAGAGCTTTGACCTTAAAGCCAGTCGGATCTTGTCCCTTGGCCACGCGTTTCCTGTCTCTGTTGTTCTGAAGTTTCTGTTCCCCCTTGGGGCCTAAAGGAATAGGAGGGAAGCGACTGCGCCACAGGCGCATGGATGCACAAATTGACAAGGCAGGTATTGGCAGCGCCTCTCTGGAAAGCCCAACCCCCCTACTCTACCCCTAAACCCCAAACGCTGTGCCTTTTTTGGTCGGGAGGGACGACGGCCGCAAGCGTAAACTCTTACTGAGGACGCTAAATATCGTATAATGGATGCCCAAAACGGGACCCTCACTTGAAAACCCTCTGTCAGAGCCATAAGACAGCCAGACCCCACTAAGTGGGCTCCCAGTGACCCCCCAAAGTAAGGGCCGGCAATGATACTCTTCTCATGGTGGAGGTTACAGGGCATGGCGAGTATTGCAAGGGTCCAGCTGATTCTCGAACCCTATCTGCGCTTTGGGCCGAGGGCTGTTGATGGCTGAACCCTCAACCCTGAACTTCCCCCCTAAGGTTTGAGCCCGGCACCTGGAACTTCCTTTGAATCACCCTAAACCCTGGAATGCTGCAGACCCAGAAAGAAAAACTCTGCCCCCCCCCCCAATACCCGAGAAAAAGCAAAGTGCCAAGCCCAAACAATTGAAACCTCGAGACTCACCCTCCAAACAATAACCCTGCAGGCTCCGTGAACCTTGAGATGAAAGCCCAACATCCCTAAAGCCATAAGTCTTGAGAGGCCCTTGCTGCTCCGAAATTAAGCCGTGCTGGGCCTGTCTGCTCACAGGCACCCGAGAAAAGGAGCTGATTTGTAGGGGGGAGTTGTTCAACATCGAGGGCCCCAAACGCAACTGCCAAAATGGAACGCGCACCTAGCAAGGGAGCCCAATGTGCCTCTTTAAGATATGTATCTGCCTTCATCCATAGTGAGGACCAAAGCGGATTCCTTAACTGACGGAGTTTTGGGGCTTTGCAGGGACCCTAAATTCAAGCCACACCCCATTTTATGCCCTGGGGGCCGGATCTGGGCCTTGCCCGCCCGATCCCGAAGGCGTTTAACAGGTTTCGAAAGCTCGGGTGCTGAAAGGAGCCCAGGCGGTGGCCCGGGCGTCGGTCGACTTCCCCGAGCGTGTGCCCGCCGCCGAAGGCAATGCTCGGCAGCGAAATCCAACCGGAAGTTTTTGAGTGGGGAGGGCTTAGGGGGGCTTAGGGGGGGCTTAGGGAGGGCTTAGGGGGCTTAGGGGCTTTGCTTTTAGGGACTTTGCGGGGTTCGTCGACTCCCAAGAACAGGTGAGGCTGCCTGGGAAAAAAACCTTGGGCGCTGGGCACATGGAATGGGACAGGCGACGCGAAGCTCCTCGACAGAGGCTGCGAGCCTTCAATTTGCAGCCCTAAATTCGCATCCATAAGAATATTAGGCCTTAAAATCCCCAGAATCAACCCTACTAGCCCTATTAAGGGGCTATAGGGCATAATAGTCCATCCTGGAATGCCCCGTAGCCCAAACTCACGGGTGTACGGGCCCGTTCTTGCTGGGTCCAGGCAACATACCCTGACAACATGCTGCTTGGCATTGCCAGCCTCCTGTCGAGACAGCTTCCCGCGGCTGCCCGGCGAAATGGTACAGGGCTTTCCGAAAAAGGAACAGGGCCCGGAGGTTCTTGGGTCGTGAAGATGGGATCAAGGTTGGGTTTTCAAGGGTTAGGGTTTCGGGTGATGGTGCCCACGAACCCCCGAAGGCGCAGCAAAAGTACCTTTGTCAGAACGCCTCCCCATCGCAAGCTACAGCTCAGCCGACACAAGCTGCGCAAGAGCAGTCTGAAACCCACTGATCCTGCTGCTCCCGCCGGCTGATCCTGAATTCGCCTGAATTCACCGCGGTGGCACAGGCGTGTGGAGTGCCTGTGGGCACTACCAGAGGCGACCTCGCGGGCAGCGATTTGGGTTCAGAGCCCTAATCCTGAAGCCCTACACCCTGGTTTTGGACCCGTCTCAGTGCCGAACGTGCGCGCAAACCCCTCGAAGAATCTTGTGTCTTCCTGACTGCCAGGGAGGCGAGATTGGTGGGGGGTTTGAGCTTCAGGGCGCGGCGCAGGAACCCGACACTCTGAATGCCCAGGGTTATCCACGGTTCAGGGCTTCTTCGACAGGTTCCTGGGAGGCCCTCCAAGCCACACCCTTGAGAAGCAGCCGCAAGGCTACAGTAGGACACGCCCCTGAAGCCCCAAAGCCCAAGTCAAAAACCAAAATAACAACAAAAATAAGCGTGGGAAGACAAGAAAACTAAACCCCCAAACCCGAGAAATCAACCCAATGGGCCTGAACCCAAGGCCTGAACCCAAAGCCCAATGCAGAAAAAGCCCAGCCTCAAAATCTTTGCCCCACGTCAGCGGCCTCACTTCCTGTGCCGCGGAGCCTCGATCTAGGCTGGACCCCAATCTACAGGGTTTAGAGTTTAGGGTTTAGGGTTTAGGGCTATGTTTAACAACCCTTCGGTTTAGGGTTTAGGGTTTAGGGTTTAGGGTTTAGGGTTTAGGGTTTAGGGTTTAGGGTTTAGGGTTTAGGGTTTAGGGTTTAGGGTTTAGGATCTAGGGTTTAGGGTTTCGGGAGTGCTTTAAGTTTCGCCCTCAGGGGATAGAATAGAATTTGGTGGTTCTTGATGGCCGATGGGCGGGAGGGGCAGATTTCGGATTTGCATCCCCACTGAAGCCAACAACAAGCCTCATTCCCAACGCCATTTGGGAAGAGTAATCTCTCAACTCTCAACCCTTGGCGAGCCCCAAGCTTCCGAAAGCTTTCAAGCCTCAACCACTTCGTTTCTGAACTTTCTGAACAACCCCTAGCGAGGGCCCTCAAACCTCCGACCCCAGCGCCCTAGCGCACTGTCGCTGGGCCGCACGCCCGAATTTTTTTCTGGGCTGCTGGAAAAGGGATGCGCTCGCCATTCTGCAAGACCTTGTGAGGATCTGGAGGCTGACATCTTTCACCAACCCCCCAACCCCTCCAGCCCTCTACCCCTCAACCCCTTAAAACCCTGAGCAACACACACACACACACACACACACACACACACACACACACACACACACACACACACACACACACACACACACACACACACACACACACACACACACACACACACACACACACACACACACACGGGGTGCGGAAGCCTGGAGTACGACGAGTCTGATCCCCAAAAAGGAGAACGGTTCCCCCCGACCATGACACTGAAGTTTCGAAAATGAAACATGAACCCAAACGGGTGACGATAGTAACAATGACAATGCGCTAACGGCTTTGCTTTCACCGTCATCTGAATCCTACATGTACTAAGCTGCCACTCGCCGAGTAAGGTGATTGGCCACAGCGCCGGGGTCCCGACGATCGGCCTGAGTCGGATGCAATTTCCATGGGGGGTTCGGGGCAGTTTTGGGTTCCTGACTTTCAGGTTTCGGCTTTGGGTGAAGACTGAAGAGTTGGTTTTTAGGCTTCCGATGTTTTTGAGGTTTTCGGGTTGAAAGGCTTAGCGTGTAGGCCCCACTAAACCCGAAACCCTAAAAATGGCTGCAAAAGTAGGGTCGCAGAACCCTTTGTTTACAAAGCTCATTCTGATCCTCGATGGTTTCGTTGGGAGCAAGGCCCATGGAAGCCCCTGGGCCCACCTTGGGTATAGGATGCTATAGGGTTCAGAGTGGTAATCGGGTTTAGGGTTAACTCTACGAACCTCTTTGAGTCCCCAAACTCTTTCAGGAGAGAGCAATGCTTCATGTTTTCCTATCCTTTTCTTTTTTTTTGGGGGGGGGGGGGGGTTTGGGGGGGGGGGGGGGGTTGGGGGGGGGTTGGGGGGGGTTGGGCGGGGGGGGGGTTGGGGGGGGGCGGGGGGTTTGGGGGTCTGGGGGGGGGGTTGGGGGGTTTCTTTGCGCCAGTATCATGTCGGTCCTAAATCACGTGGTGGTGAGCGAAACAAGAAAACTTGTTGGCCTCGTTCGGCAAGACTTTTGGAGGCGTGGGCCTAAACCCTAAACCCCCCCTGGACCGAGAACCCCATCCGGGCCCTGGGCTTGTACTCGTCGGGCACGCTGCTATGCATGATGGGACCTGGAATCTTTGGAAGGGGCTCTCAAGGCCAAGGCCAAATGGCAGCCCCTCCCAAGCTCAGCCCGAGGAGCTGCTTCTGTAGCGGTCGACATGAGCGCGCTGGCCCTGGAGGCAGCAGGTCTCGGGGATTTCAGGTTCAGGACTTCTGGGTGTTGAGTGCTTAGGGGGCATCCCACCTGAGCAGGGCTTCCACACACCGCCGCTCAGACCTCCAAAACCCCGAACCCTCGCCCCTCTGCTCCCCCCCACCCCGAATTTAGGGGGCTTGGGATTTGGGACTTGTTGGGGCCGGTCCTGGTGAGGACCACTCCAACTGACCTCGTCTCAGGAGCGGCTTTGGCCGGTATAGGGTTCAGGCGTTACAAGGGTGTAGGGTTTGGGGGCTCTCGGGGGTGAGGTGTCTACAGCTTCGGGGTTTGGAGCATGACCTTGGTGCAAGGTCTCAAAGGACATTACTGCCCCATGGCATGAGCTTAGTGCAAGGTCTCGAAGGACGTTACTGCCCTATGGACCACAGACCTGCCAAGGGCCATCGATTACGCAAGATGAAACGGCCCTGCTGCAACATGATCAAGGAACGCATCAACGACTTCAAGCAGCTGACTTGAAGGGCTACCCCGCTACCCCCTACTGGGAGGATGCCAGTAGTCTCCATGAACCTTCCAAGCTGCTACCATGCCGAGCCCGGCACTTGACAAACCTTGGAGCTAGGCAGTACCTCCGAGCGGGCCATGGTTTAGGCTTTAAGGGTTTAAGGCCTTTTGTGTGGATGAGGTGGAGTTTAAGAAACCATATAAAGCCCAACATCAAAGACCCCCTGAACGCAGGCGCACCCACTTCGTAAAGCCGTCAAAAGCCTTCCAAAATTGCGGCACCTGGGCGCCGAAAGAGGCACATCAAGAGGACAGAGGCAGGAATCGGATGCAGAGTTTAGGATTACCGGTTTTGGGTGTTTGTTTTGGGGGTTTGGGTTTCAGCAACGTTGGAGGTATACATGTTGGAGAGCCCTAGACCCGAGATTCCTCAACCCCTCACCTCAACTCAACCCGCAGGAGGTCACGTGGAGCTTTCGGACTCAGGGTTCAGGTGTTCGTCCTGCAAACTGATGAGCATCGAGACAGCAAACGTTTTGGTGGGATTTCAGGGTGGGGGGGGGGGGAAGCCCTCTGCGCACCCGAAAGCCCTGAAGCGAGCATCCTTGGATTTGCGCCTCCACGGTCGGAGGAAGGGGATTGAGAGTTTGGATGGGCAACGGCCGAAATCATGGTTTAATTTTGGGCCCATAGTTGAGAGAACTGAGCCCTACACAGTTCGGGGTGAAGGTTTCGTTCCGTGCCGCGACCCCCGCCAAGTCCCCAAAACACTTGACTTAAAATCTCAACCCCTGGGCCCCAACACCGAACCCTAAGCCCTCAAAAGCCTCCTCGCCTGGACCAAGCTGGAGCCCAGGAGCAAAACAGGGCTCGACCAGATTGACGAACGCGTAACCCAAGCCGGCCTTTGACCTGGCTTCGGGTTTCAGGGTCTTAAGGGTCTTGGGGGTCTTGGGGGATCTTCGGGGCCTTTAGGCACCTTGGGGGCCCTTAGGGGTCTTAGGGGTTTTCAATCAGTTCGAGGGTCTCAGGGGCTTTTGAGGGGACTCCTCAATGCAAACCGAACAGTGAAACCTTTTGGCCTTGGCAGTTTGCAAGTGGCTTTGGTCACTTTGCTGTGGGGTCGGGGCGCTTTTCGGAGGCTTTTGGGGTTCAGGACTCGTTGTTCGGAACATGGGGCAAGCGTGCACATTGAAGATCTGACCCTTGAACCGTGAACCTTGTGAACCCCAAACCTCAAACCGGGGTGGGGAGGAAAGCCCACGGCCCCACCCGTGGCCTAAAATCAACTGGAAGATACAGGAAGTCGATCTTGCCCTTAAAGCCTTCCTGCCACGCCAGGGATTTGGGCTTCGGATCCAAGACTGAACCAAGCTTGGGGCTGGGGGGGCTCAGAGACGACATTGGGTTTGAGGATGGGTTTTGTCGGGGGGTTTGCTTTCGAATCTCCCACCCTCGCGCGGCCCTTCTGCGCCCTTCCGCTCCGCTCCTGATTCAGCAAGTTCAGCACCATAGAACGCCTTGGGATCAAGGCGCAGGCTTGGGTAAACGGCTCGATTCAACTCTTGCACGTGTTCTTCTCTTTCTTTCCGAACATCTTGGCCGCTGGCGTGTAATTGTTCGGCAAGTTGCGCAACATGACCTGGGCAGCAATGCTCCAAGAAGCCGTGGCTCCCCCCGGTCCGGTTCAGCACTTTTTGGGAGGGAGCTGGTTCCCTATGCCGTCAGCCCCAAAACATCGTGGAAGACCCTAAACACGCTCAACGTGTGCTCCATCTCTGCTTGCTGTGCTTTTTGCAGCGTTTCGTTTGTCGTTGGGGGGTGGGGGGGGGTCCAAGGGCCCCAAGCTTTGCTGAAGCTTTGCTGGGCTTAGGGCCGAGCCTACCGCTACTTGTGAGGGCGGCGAAAACCCGACGAATCCCTGCTTCTGAGGGCAATGCGGGAACGAGCCTACAAGCAAAGAATGCTTCAGGTCATGCCGCGCTCCTTTCTGGCAGGTGCAGAGTGAAGGCTGTTGCACACCGGGCATTGGCCGAATGGCTGATGGTCTGGCAAGCGGCACAACGTTGAGACGCCCGGGGCACAGGCCTCAACCAGATGTGAGCATGCATCGCAGCGCCATCAGCTGCAGGGGGGAGCTTGACAGACGCAAGCGGAGGCCAGGACGAGAAGGATCAAGGTGACACAAACCGGGCCCCGGGCCCGGGCGCGTGTGCAGGCTCGGGCTGGCGGCGGAGCACAGCTCGGGCATTCTCGCGTTGCAGTGCCACGGCTAGTGTCTCATACAGCCGTTTGGTTTCAGCGGCAAGACCCTCCCCGGAGCAAGCCGCTGTGGCCGCAGCGAGGGTCCGCCAAGTTTTGATGGCAGCAGGCCCCCACCCCCCACGGCTCTCGACGACCAAAGGGACGAATTGGATGCCCTGGGCACTGCACAGTTCCTGCGTTTGCAGGTGAGAGCGTTTGTGGGCTTCATAGTCGGTCACAGGCCGGTCAGTGTCCGAGAGCAAGGTGTGGAGACTGCCCGAGCGCAGCCCAGTGGTGACTGCAAGGTCGAAGGCAACGGGCCCATGGACCCCCCAGTTTGGAAGGTAAACGTCCGCCGGACGGCGGCCATTGCGGTCCCGCGCATCTTCTGGCAGGCCATCCTGGTCGGACCGGGGCGGCAGAAGACCGGGCCTTTCGACCTCGGGATGAAGGCCAGCAGCTTGCGCACGGGCCGCCAGCACGGAGCGCAAGCGGTTGTGTCGCTTGGTCCGGTCCCCGCCGCAGGGGCAGCTGAGCGCGTGATCACCAAAGCTGTCAGCGACTCCGTCGCAGAGGGGGCAGGCCACATCGGCTGCAGCGACCGGGAGGCGAAGACGGAGCTTGATGAGGACGCGGAACAGGGCCGGAGCAATGTCAAGGCCGAGCGCCTCACAAGGCGCAGCATGGAGCCACGCCCCGGCATGCGGCTGCCGTTGGAGTTGCAGGTTGGCACGGAAGGCTTCACGGCCGGCGCCGGGGACAAGGAGCTGCTCGATCACAGCGCGATCCAGCGCCTGCGACAACGATTGTTGTCGGGTAGAAGGCGGCGCAGGGACCGGGACATGGTCGGCGGGCAGCACGAGCTGGTTGTGGAGGGCAGTGGCAGCGTCGAAGAGTGGCCAGGCGGCGGTGTAGCCAGGGTCCAAGCCACAGCAGCGCGGCAGCGCAGCACTGAGGGAGGCGACGTAGGCAGCAGCGGCGTGTCGGGCAACGTGCCGCAAGCCAAGCCCGCCGGCGGCCGTGGAGAGGGAGGCTTGCAGCCAGGCTTCGGCAGGCAAAGGCCCCGTGCAAAAGCGTTCCAAGCAGGCACGAACAGCTGCATCAAAATCAACTGCGGCCTCGCCAAGAAGCTGTGGGGGCGTGACACGCATGGCAAAAACCATCCGGCTGAAGGCAGCACAGTGACGCAGCAGCAAGAGCCCTGTTTGCGGGTCAGGGAGCTCACTCAATGCTTCCAAGAGGGGCTTCGCCTTGTCGACGCGCTTGGCATGGGTGTAGGCTTCAGTGTAAGCCGCAGGCCCAATAGGAGCGCCAAGAAGGTTCATAGCCCCGTGCTGGCTGACCTGCACCCCGTCCGGGAAGGCCCGCTTGTCAACAGCACTGTCCGCGCCGGCGCAGTAGGTAAGGACACACTTGCTAGGGTTGAGCTCCAGGCCAACCTGGCGGCTGGCGGCGGTAAGGCGGGCCAGGCCTGCAGCGACCTGCTTGGACCCGCCAGCAAGGTAACTGTCATCCAGGAAAGCAAAGGCAAGTTCAGGCTTCTGCCCCGAACCGCCGGCCGCAGCGGCCTGGAGAGCCGGGTGCAAGGCCAGTGCAAACAAGAGAGGGCCGAGTGGGTCGCCTTGTTGGACTCCAGCTTCCGAGGAGAGGGGGGAGTGGTGGAAGAGAAGCCGGGAATGGTGGTCGTAGCACCACTCGGCCCATGGCGAGAGACCCGGCATATGCAGGCGGACCTGCCGAAGCATCGCAGCACGATCAACAGTGTTGAAGGCATTGCGGAAATCAACCTGCAGAAAGCACTTATCGACATGACCAGTGTTGCGCTGCATCCACTGCCTGGCAGTGTGGATGGCAGCCTCCGCACCGAGGGGCACAGCCACACCAACCTGGAGCGGCCAAAGGTGCTGGGCGGCTGGCTCACGCAATGTGCTGCAGAGACACTTGCCGGCAAGGCGGCGCCAGGTTTCGCCCACAGCGATGGGCCGAAGGTCACCGGCCCCTTTGGGAAGAGCGTGAAGGGTGGCTCCTGCAAGGTGGGGAGCGAGTGCAAGGGGGGCCTCTCCCCGTACGAGGAGACGGACCACTTCGGTGAGGTGCGCCGCAACCTCGTTGGAGTGGACCGAGGACAAGGCCTCTCGGATGTGATCCCCTCGAAGACCAGTCGGGCCAGGGGCGCTGCCGCGCTTGAAGCCCCGGGCTGCCTTTACCACAGTTTCTAAAGAGATTTCTGGCACATCCACCTTGGACGGGGCTCCCAAAGACTGCAAACTGGGACGGGCTGGGGAGGCTCGCGGGTGTTTGTCCCGGAGCGCAGCAGTGACCTCGGCCGAATTTGCGAGCGGCGGGGGATCCAAGAGAGCCGCGCAGGCACGGGAAAGGTCGCCCTCACCTGCAAGAGCAACACAACGAGCATGTCTGCGGGCAAGGGCCGAAGCCGCATCCTCCTCCTCAAGGGGTTCCCTGCGCCGCCGAGCAGGGGCAGCGTGCCAAAGCTCCTCACGTTCTCCTTCCAGCCACCTGGAACAGCAGCGCTGGGTGAAGCGGGCTGCCTGGTCACGGCGCCGAGCGCCTCCTCGTGGGGCAGGCTGGAGGACGGCCTTTGGGAGCATGAGGAGTTCGCGCCAAGCGAGGAGGGAGCTGGTGGCTCAGAGCCCGGGCCAAACACTGGGCCCACACGCCCCGGGCGGCTTTGGGCACATGGCGCAGGACAGGGATGTCAGCAGAGAAAATGGTGGCAAGGTCAGGCAAGGTATCACGGCCATTGGCAGGGGCAAGGGGTGCAGCCGGCGGCGGCAGCACAGCCTCCCGAGCAGCCGGCCGGCAACGGCAATGAGTGCCATTGTAGCGTGCCGCAACAAGCATCCCGCAAACGGAGCAATGGTCCAGGCCATGTGTGCGGCAATAACCACTGGGCACAGCGCCAGCCAGGGTCCCTGCAGCATGAGCATCCAGGTGAGGGCGCATGGAGGCATGCGACTTCCAGCCGCGAGCATTGGAGGCATCGCCCGATGGGCAGCCGGGCACAGGGCAGAAAACAAGGCTGGGGCGGTCAGCGCGGGCGGGCGACCGCTCCCTCGCAGGCGCATCAGGACCCGGGTGGAGCGCTTCCCCAATTCGCTGGCCGCGGTAAGGCCAGCCAGTCCAGCGGCGCGACTGGCGACACCATGTGCGACGCTGTTTGTCAAACAACCGCCGGGCGGGCCGACGCCAGGAGATGCGGGCAGGGGACTGAAATCCTCGCAGGGGGTCCCACACGGTTGCTGGGCGAATGGGTGTGTGGTTGAGGACGGCCGTCAGGGCTCGCCGCTCATGCCGGTTCAAAGCGTGCAGGGCCGCAGTGGACTCAGGCAGGGTTGGGACGAGTAAGGCACTCAGTGTGGCGAGTAGGTGCAGCAGGGCAGTTAGTATGGGCCCAGGAGAGGGGGCCATGACTGGGAGCCAGGGGAGGAACCAGATGCCAGCAGTGGCGGCGATGCCCTCCAGCTGCGCGCACGGCGCCCAGGAGCAGCACCAGAAGAACGCCCCTCAGCTGCGCGCACCGGCGCCCAGAGGCAGCGCCCCAATGCTGTGTGGCGAGCGTTGGACACAGGCTGATGGGGAGCCAAACGCGCAGACGCAGAGGCGCGCTCGGACGACAGGCAGAGCCGGACTGTCTCAACCGGGGGACAGGACGGATTCCCCACGAGAGGAACCGGATGCCAGCACAATGGCGGCGAGAGGATGGAGGTGACCCCCAGCTGCGCACGCGGCGCCCAGGACCAGCACCGGGACGCCCCTCAGCTGCGCGCACCGGCGCCCAGAGGCAGCGGCTCCCTGAAGTCTCTTAACCCTGCGTCTTCTTGTACCTCTTGAGCCATAATAGTACTTGGGCTTAGGGCCTAGGGGAGAAAGCTCAGGTTTTGCAAGCCTGCGTTTTCAAAACAACAAAGTCCTTTGGGGTAGCAGGATCTTGTCGTGGGGGCTCCCGAAGCTCGCTGGGTCTTGGCTGCCACACCGTGGTCTTTGTCTTTGGTGTCGCCACACCGCTCTCCTGGCAAGCAAACCCCCGGAGTAGAGGCAGAATCAAAACCAATTGCACAGTCAGGTATCAAGAAGCTTTGTTTTCACACCTGGAAAAACGGGCCAACGAACTTTGTGCTCTGAACGTGCTGCTGGTAACGTACCGTGGCATGGGTTCCGGCAACAAAAATATTCCCAGGATCGCTGAATTGCGGCCTGTGGTCCCTGCGAAGATACAACCCCCATGTGTTGCGTGTGTGTGTGTGTGTGTGTGTGTGTGTGTGTGTGTGTGTGTGTGTGTGTGTGTGTGTGTGTAACCAGAATGACCGACTTTGGAAATCGCGTCCATTAGGTCATCAGGCCATTAGGTCAACCAAAAGTTTGAAAAAAAGATGGGCAAACTACAACCATTGATCCACTTAGGTCCCCATGCAGTACTAGTCATGAGAAAAAACACGGCCCCCCTACTGGAAACCAACCGATTGCAGGACTTTTTGGGTCCGCATTATGATATACAACTTACAGCAGCTCACAATTAGAGTTCAAACAAACCTCAAATTCAATGACAAGCCACTGCAAGCCTGGCCACACCTCACGCTACGTGCGTGCCAAGAAGGGGGCATGATGGAGACCCATCATAGGATCCGCCCACGGTGCTCAAGACCTACTTGCTCTCTAATGCCCCCAAAACCTTGTTCTTACGACTTTGACTTTATTTGCTGATATCATGACGAATCGTAGGGTTCTGAGTAGCAATACTCTTATTGCTGTTGTGAAGAGCGTGCACTTAAGCATACCCTTGGACTGCGGGCTCCGGGCTTGGGTTGAAAACCGAAACGCTCATGCAACTCAAGCCTAAAGCCTCCCTCAAAGCCCCAAGGCCCCAAACCCCAAACCCCCCAAACGTGACTTGAAAATCAAAACAAAGCCCAAAGCCCCCAAACATGACTAGAAAATCAAAGAAAAAACCTAAGCCGCGGTGCCTCCGTGGATGCAAGGGCCTCAGACACGGAGATCACGAGCGGCGGGGCCGCGTTTGGGCCAACCGGGCCTTGCCATGCGAAAGCTCATTGGGTGTAGGGTTGATAGAGTTGAGAGTCTAGGGTCTAGGGTTTAGGGTGCAGGGTTTAGAGTTGGGGGTTGAGGGTTAGGGTTTAGGGTTTAGGGTTTACGGCTATAAGGCTTGGGGAGGCTTGGGGCACAAAGCTTAGAAAGCAGGGACGTGCAGGCGTGGGGGTTGATCATGGCTTCGGTTCTTTGACGTGCCCTCCGAGAGTGAGGATTTGCTAGAGAGCCTTTTGCACTTTGGTTATCGCATGTTATCGCCATGCGCTGCCAGCAGCACTTTGAATCAGAAGACCAAAGGTCTGGAGCGAGCGTTGGCCGGTGGCGCAGTCGTCAGGCGTTGGGCGGACTTTGTCTTCGGTGACCAATTCATAACAGTACGGCGGTGGATGCCCTCTAGACGCGGATTTGGTGAACTTGATGTGGTACGCATAACTTGGGGAGAAAACTACGTGGACTGCATCAGCAGCTTGAACTGTCTGGAGAGAAGGGTCCGGGAAGGGAGCGTTGGGCCAGCACTTCCAAACTCTGTGAAAGCTGATCCTGGATTGGTACCAGGCCCTGAATTTTTCGAGAACGCCTAAAGTAGCAATGGATCTACAATGGGACCTATCGAGAGAATTAGCACCTCCAGCCCATGCTGAAAGGAATGGAGCATGCGGGATTGAGAGCCTTAACAGGCTTGGATCCCTTCTGTTCATAACCCCCCGACACCCGCTCCACTACAAGTCCCTGGGCCAGCAAAGCAAGGCACCCCACATCCTCCTTCAACCCTGGAGCCCACGACCATGAGCCCCTGAAACCTCAGGCCTGACGGTGCTGGTACCTCCGTGGCCACGGCGCCCGCGAAGCCTTACATCACTCATCTCAAAGGGCCTTTGGGCCTTTTGGGAGCTTTTGGGGTTTCAGGGCTGTGGCCGGGGTTTTTTCGGGCTTTCTAAGCCTGGTGGGCCCCGTGCCACCCGACGGCCCGACGGCTTCTGATGACATGAGACTACACGACCGACGACTTTAGCTATGAAATCGATCGATTCGGGGCTAGGCTTAGGGGTGCCGAGAGAGAAGCGTGGCCAAGCCTCAACCCCGAAATCCACTTTTGAAGGGAGAGGTTTGGGTTCTCTGGGACTTCTCGGGAACAGTGCTGCCTTCCGTCTTTAGGCCATGAAGCCAGCGAACCCTCAACCCTAAGTGACTCGCAGATGAGGCGAGTCACGTTGATGTTCCTTGAGCAGGCTTTGCAGCACTTCAGGCTGGATGCCTCCGAGGGTTGTGGGGCTTCGGCGGGTCTTGAGGGGTTGGTTTAGGAGTTTGGGCCTTTTTTGGGGGTTATTGGGCGTTTTCGGGTCTAGCATCTCGGTTATTGGCCCTTTAACACCCTCTGAATGTTTAAACCCAAAAAGGGAAAACGCAAAAGAGCCAAGGGCTTACCTAGACAACCTGCAGCACTGCTTACCATCGAGCACTACAACAGACTGACCCGAGAAGGATTTCACCTTTACTACTGATAATGATGAGGAGGACGAGTATTGATGACGATGATGATGATGATGATGATGATGATGATGATGATGATGATGAAAACGAACATGAACAACAATAATGGCAAATGATGACGGTTTTAGACCCCCATGTGCTAGTCCTCATCGCCCACCCCCGTACCACCCGCGAATCCCGCAAGAGGCCTCAGGAAAACAAATATAATCCAACATATAGTAAATAATGAATAATATGTAATGTGTAATACTAACATAACAATGAATAAGAAGAAGAAGAAGAAGAATCAAAGCCCTGCGCCTAACCCTTGGCACTGCGGGCTTGCCTGCAGCATCAAAGGCCGCTGCAGCTGCTGCAGCCGACAGCGCCGGCAACGCTTCCAGGGCCTTTGCCCCGAAACAGGCCCCGTTCTGGGTCCAAGGTTTAGGGTTTGGGGTATAGGGTTTAGGGTTTAGGGGTTTAGCAGATTCTTGCACCTTGAAGCCTTCAACCGCAAAGGAGCTGCTAGTGTCCCAGCTCACAAAAGCTCGCGAAAAATATCTCCGAATCAGCCTGAACCAAGGCTTCTCAGCCCAGACCTCCCTTTCGAGGCCCCATGTGCTTTCCTCTCGCCATGCACCGGAAGCCTTTGATCCCTCTTGCGACCATTTGGGGTTTGGTCAGGTTTGGGGCTGGTTTGGCTGAGGGTTTACAAAGCTCCTCCAAGCAGACCTCAAACATGCCAGACAGGCTCTAGGCTCTTGAGCCGCCCACTCTCCCAACTGCAAGGTTCTCTAGAACTTGTCCCTTCTTGTGTCCCTCGCACGCAGCCCCTTACAAGTAGGGTAACTTGGGATGTTTCCCCTTATAGGGGTTATAGTACCCCCCCCCATGAAAATCCCTATTAAGGACTGTTAGTATGGAACATCACAAAGGCTAACCCAAAACCCTGAACCCTAACCCTGATCTTGAGAACTCCCAAATTCTCTCTTTTCCGCCCGGCGGAAGATGCGGAGGTCGTCCTGGATGACAGCTTCAGAACTCTAGGGTCTTCTAGTCTTTGGGTCTGGGACGAAACCCCGAAGAAAAAAGAACAAACAAAAAAACGACACAGAAACCCAGAACCCGACGCAGGAAACATCCAAAATCCGAAGCTTTAAATGGCAGATCCTCAACGACCGTACAGCTGAGCAACGCCTATGAAGACATCATCTCCTTCTGATTTCACACGTTTGCCAATGTGATTCTCGCCATTACAGGTGCACAATTTGTAAGGGCTGCACCCGATTTCACTCGATGTTTGCCAGATTTTTCATTTCCTATGCGCTTGACAAATCTTAGAGTGGATGTTTTTTGGCGTGGTTTCACTTGTCTTCGTTTGCCCATTTTCCGAACTTGAGGGACCCATCTCTGGCATCGACTTCGAGTCGCGTGTCTTCAAAGATTTCCCCCTAAACCAAACAAACGCCAAAAAATGCTGGAACCCTTGACGCACTACGAAACCTAGAACCTTCGAACCCTGAACCTCGAAACCTAGAACCTTACATCCCCGACATAACCCCTCTCAAAGGCTGTTTTCAAGGGGCCCCATTCCCCAGTTCCCTAGAACACAAAGGCCCTGGAGGTTGAGAGCACGAGCTACCCTGCACCGGCTTCCGATTTGTGCGGAGGGGTTGGTTACAGCTTAGGGCTCTTTAGGATTTTTAGGGGTTATGTTCCATATGCGTACATGTGTTTTGTTTTTATGGTTCGTTTTGGGGTCAGATTCTGGATCGAGGCTTCGTAGCATGACTTGTCCCAGGCCCGGATAAAATTTCGAAGCTTCCAGAAACCAGAGGCCGAAAGGCAAGTCCTTCAAGCCCCTCGTTGTTTCATGCCAGCAAGCACGACTAAACCGAAACCCTCGTCGGACTCTCTAGGCACCCAGCAGATACACCTCATCCTGCGCTTTCTCGCCTACAAGTGCAGTTTCCCGACACACGGCAGACGGTTCCTTCTCGGTGCTAAGTCCTCAAATCCAGAAGAGTGAACCGAACCATACCGCTCTTCTCCGAGATGGTCGCCCGCAAGCCACCTTTACGAAACCCACAACCCCAGAGCAACGACAGCTGCATTAGGCTTTAGGCTATTCAAGGCTTGGGAAAATACTACTGTAGAATGCCGCAAAAAACCAAGCATGAAGCCAGCGTCGTGCCCCCATGTCCTGCAGCCGGGGCCAGGTCACAATGTCCATCTCCGCGACGACCTCCCAGTCCTCCTTCGTTGGCTCAAGATCTGCGTGAGCAAACACCACTTAAATGCTCACGACACATTTCACGGGCTTCGCTGAGATTCGCGGTGGAAGTCGGAAGTTTGAACTCATGTAGGTGGCACCCAACACCCCCGTCCCCCTCAATTCGAAAACGAGACCCTATACAAACTCCGCACGAGTTGCCAGCAGCCCCTAACACCCCCAAATCCCCTCCTCCAGCGCGCGGTGGAAGGCCGCAGAGCCGTGCCACTGCCCCCGGTCGCCGACCACCACCAACATCGGGCCACCTACGGTGGTGACGGTCTTGTCCCCTGGCCACTACCAAGCAAAAAGCAATGCTCCTAAACCTATCCAAATCCCTCCACTATAGGGCCACTTTTTTTCAGACACAAACCCCCTCGCCGAGGCCGCGGCCAAAGGAGCGCAGAGCGGCCGTGGCGGCCTCACTGCGTGGTGGCCAGCTCCTGGCTTTCTCAGCTTTGCTTTGCTTTCATTTCTTACTTTTTGGGAGGGAAGGGGGCATTAGAGGCGGCTTTATGAGGGTAATCAGGGCTGAAGGAGGGGTGGTTTCAGGTGCAGGGCTCAGGGTCCCAAAACAAAAATGCATCAATGCGGCAAGAACAGGGCGCTTCCGGTGTGCTCGGGCGCCGGGACTGGTGCGGCCTCCAGCAACCTCGAGGGAGCCCACGTGAAAAAGGGCGCGTGTTGAGGGGTTCCGGCTTTGGGTTTCCGCCGATGGCCGAACTTCGGCTGTCTAACCCCTCAAAACTTCCCCTAACTCTGAAGCCCTTGAACCTCTGAGCCCTGGAGCCCTGAACCCCCACGTAGGGTCCAACTCAACTCCGCCCGTGCCAGAAGGCCTCTGGCTCACTGGGTGCCAACAAAGACCACCTCGGCGCTTCGGGCGCAAGGGGTTTCTGTTTGAGGGCAGAAGTTCAGGCTGTTTCGGGCCAGTCGTAGCCCTACAGGCGCGCTCTGTCTGGGATGCGTACTGGGCTATTGATATGTGGGAGGGTCCCTTCTATTGGCAGAATGCAATCCCTTCTGACCGAGCCACTTAGCCCCCCCAAGCCCTTCACATCAATAAACCAGAGACCCAAACCAACTTCAAACCAACTTCAAGCAACTGAAAAAAGCCCCGAAAGAGCCTGCAACAGCACTTCAAGGCCCTTAAGAACCTCCCCCAATAAACATCCCCAACCTCCCAAAACGCTGAAGCTCCCCAAAACATCCCCCAAGTGTCGGCTCTCGGCGACTCTATCGAAGCCAGGCGGCGGGGGGTGCCGGGCCGGGCGTCCGAGGCGACCACCCCGAGGCCCTCATCCGACAGGAGCCGCGCATGCCTGGCTTCGGGGGGCCTTTGGGGCAGAGGGGGCTTAGGGTTTAGGGTCTATAGGGTTTAGGGCTTAGGGGAACCTATGGAACCTAAAGCTGCAACTGAGCTTCAGACCCGTGCCGGCCATGGGGTCCACCACCACATGGACGCCGCGCTCGCGCAGCACCCGTGCCACGGCGCGCGCCTCTCGCCGCCCCAGCAGGGCGAAGGAATAGTCCTCAAAGATGGGTTTTAAGTTCAGTCTGTTTCGGGGCTTCCTGTAACTTTCCGACATGGCGGCAGTTAACTTAGAGTTCTGCCCGGCAACTAAGCCGCAAGAAGAGCCTCCTAAGGACCAAAATTGACCAAAATTGACCTCCAAGAAACCACGATTCATGGTTCAGGTGTGGTGCGTGTTGCGGCTTAGTGTGGGGTTTTAGAAGGTTTTGGCGGCTAGTCCTGCGCCAGGCTGTTCCGGGCAGCCGATGCCCCGAAGCCTGCGACAGGCAATATGGGTTCGCTCAGTCGCAGAGAATAGGACCCGGCCTAGGGACGCAGGGCTTGGGTCTGCTTATGGTGTTGGGCCTTAGGGCTGCCTGGGGTTGTTTAGGGTGTTAAGTCTTATCAGCTCAACAGGATAGTATAGAGGAAGACGAACACCCACAATATGTTTACAACAGGAACTCAAGCGCAGTGGCTGTACATGGCTGTACTTAAACTGCAAAACGTGACATGCATCCTTCATGATTCATAAGATAAGACAAGACCGTGCAAGAAAAAACACATCCATTGCACATCACCTAAACTAAGGCCCCAAGGATTCGGGGATGCAGCTTCCCTTTTCGAGGCCTAAAGAAAGCGGGCTTCGGTCGCCTGCAGCTCCATCCCGCGCCGACTCCACGAAATGCTCGAAAAGCTCCGCCGCACGTGCCCCCAGAGCCTGCTGCAGGAGGGGGAACTCTTAAGCCCTAGACACCCAGACAAGCCCTTTCCCCCCCCCCCCCCAGCCGCCCAAACTCATCAAACCGCTCCCAAAAACTCCCAGATTGGCCGCGTACCCGCCGCAGACCCGACGTTCGAAGCCTCCTCGAGGTCCTCGAGGTGCTGCACACCGGCTGGCAGTGACCGCAGCGCCGTGGCCCAGGTCTCCTTGCGGCTGCAAAGGCTCAGGGAAGCGTTCAGGGTCTTTAGGTTTGGGGTGTCTGGAAAACCTGCAAAAGAAGAGCCCCGAATCTGGCACGAACCAACCTGTAGGCGGCCATAATCACACAAGCCCACAACTCCACCCACCCAAGACGCCTCGGCGAAGTCTACGAAGTCCAGGAGCAGCCAGACATCCTGGCAGACGCCACTCCTGCTCGCGTCTGTCTGGGTCAGGGTCTCGAAATTTGCAAACACGTGCGAAACTAGGCGCAGTAGGTGTGGGTGTTCGAATTCCCTGAACCCGGGGCCCTGAGCCCAATAGGTCCAAAACCAAAAGCAGGCACCTTTCAGAGCCGAGTTGAGGGCGTGGGGGTGAGTTGAGGGCTGAGAGCTAAGAGCCTCAAACTCTGATCTTGGAGACCTCTCCGTAGGGCTCAGGGGTCCAGAAGCTTTGGGAAGTTCAGGGCTTAGGGAAGTTCAGAGATCAGGCCAGGGCTTTGGCGAACCCCAAGCATAAAACCCTCACCCGTAAACGCTCCGGAAGTGAGCCCTCAAGTCCCCTGCCATCCTAGGTGGTATGGGGGGCATACTGAAAAACCAAGTCCTCACGGCAACATAGGGCTTGCGGGTTGAAAGAGGGTTTCTGCTCTTTCTCATCTTTCTCTCCCTTTGGGGCCGAGCTGCAACGATCCCGGAGGTCGATGCTCGCTCCTCGCCCTTGCTGAAGATTGATAGGCGAGTAGAGAGCTTAGGAATCTTGACGTAGAACATCGTAGAGAACTGATGGCCCAAAAGAACTGAAACGGACTGGGATAGGCCTGGCCAGGACACACGCGGCATCATACAGGCACAAAAACTCTTTAAAACGCTGCGCAGCGGGCCAAGAATGCCCGGCGGACTGAACTATCAGCAAGTTCGCTGCATCGAGCTCGGTAGGGTTTAGGTAGAGTTCAACAAACCCCTACATACACTGAGCTTAGGGTGTATTCGCGTGCCTCCTCACACAAAACCCTGAGAAACGCCCAGGGGCAGCGGCCTTGCACGATCCAAGGCCGCTAAGAAGGCAGCCACGCGCAGCCCAGGCGGCCCTGCAGAAGCAGCGCCGGTTTCACACTTCAGGCTTTAAGGGGCTCTTGGAGGGTTTCGGTATCCAGCAAGCATATGGAACCATTTGCATTGCTGACACTTGGCTGAGGGGAATTGAGGTCTGGGATCCTGCAGGGCGTACCAGCCCAAAACGAAACCCTCTCGAGCTCCCCAGCTGGCCTGAAGACGTGTAGAGCCTGCAGGTCCTCCCATCACCGCTCCTTCTCGCTGTCCCTGCCATCTTGACCACGCGCCCCGTTCTAAAATAGCTTGCGCGTGCCGCTGCCCGTGCACGGCGAACTGCGCATGGATGCTGTCAGGAACGCCGGAATGCAGCGACTGGGAGCTCGCGTCGGCCTAATCCGAAACTACAGGGCCTGCTTCCGGTGCGGTTGAGCAGCGCAGCTGCCTGTAGGCTTCAGTGTTCAGGCTTCGGCTTAGGATGTGGGGGTTGAAAGGCTTGAGGACCAACGTCAAGTGGCTCTTGGGACGGGAGCATGATCGCATAAGCCATTGGGCCATTGGGCTGATGATTTGGATCGCATGAGCAAAGCCCCAAAGAGCACAGACACGGAGCCCACTTCCCCACTCTGGGAACCACACAATTTTATCAAGGATACCTGCAGCTGCCCGAAGAGCCCACCACTAACGACAGCAGCGCCCCAGCCGCCAGTGCGGCAGCACTGCGGGCAGTCGGCAAACCTGCAGGGGCAGGCCGACACTGACTTGACAGGAAGCCTTCTAATGCTAAACCCGAAACCCCGTGTGGCCTTGAAGGCCTCCAGCTCCCCCAAACCCCTAAAAAAACCCTGGAACGCCCCCGAGACCCGCGGAACTTCCTTGCAGCGGCGCGGAGCTCTGGGCGGCGCCATGCGCAGCACCCAGGCACAGCCGCCGGAGCATTTTACAAGAACCAATTGTGTTCCCTTCAGGTAGAGAGGTTCCTGCATCTTGGGCTCTGAGGGTTTAGAGTTGGGCTATCCCTCCAAAGGCCTCCGAGGCCCTAGTTAGGGTTCAGGGTTGAGGGTTTAGGGTTCGGATTTTGGGTCTTGGATTTAGGGTTTAGGATTTAGGGTTTAGGCCTTAGGGCTTAGGGTTGTGTTCAGGGAGAGGGTTGAGGCACCAAACCGACGCTTAGCGTTCGTCGCGTGCAGCTTCGGCCAAACATGCAAAGCGATACCAGCTTCGGCGTCAGGAATCTAGGAGGTTGGGGGTTTGGACATAGGGTTAGGTAAGATAGGGCTGATGAACCAGATGGAGAAGAAATCGTCTTTGGGGCGCTTGAGGGTGAAGGTTCAACTGTGAGGTCGCGGCGCTCGGAGATACAGGGGGCAGCGGAATCTCGACCTGGAGGGTGAGGGTTGCGGGTTTTAGTTGCAGTTTGGGGTTCAGGGTTGAGGGTTTCAAGGCTTCGGTAGCATGTGGGGTTGGACCCCAAAACAGACCCCTCAAACCCCGACACAGCCCTTCCACAAGAGGTATCTAAGCCACAAAGGACTTGAGGGTTTAGGGAGCTTCATAGTACGGTTCGCCCGAGGTTTGGGGTTAAGGGCTTGCGTTTTAGGGCCTTGAAGCCTCGAGGCTTTAGATTTGGCTTCGTGCTTCGGAATCCCATAACAACAAAAACCCGGCCCGAACCCTGAAGGGCAAAAACCCGAACCTCCTGGGCTCCGGAGATTGCAGCGCGAGCCTTGGGGCACTCTTTCGTGGGAGTAGCCTTGCCACGGCTCTCCTGACACAGTGTGTGAGGGAGACGCACGTGGGCTTCGTTTGGGGGCGTCCCGTTGCGCCCCCGGTACACGTGGCCTGCCCATTGCCGAAGCCAGCCTCGGCATCCCAGTCCTGCCGAAAGACTGTTAAAGGGGCAGGAGCCGGGCACTTCTCGAGGAGCCTATGGCTGAAAGGGCCGAATGAAGAGGGTCAGGAGGAGGTTGTGGTTGCCTAAGGTGCTCTTTCTCCCAGCTGTCAGACCCTGAAACCCTCAATTCCTGAAGAACCTCCGAACCCCGAGCCCTGAACCCTGCATCCATCTACACCCCACACCCTGAAACAGCAACCCTCCCACCCCCTGAGCCACCTCTTCCCCTTCGTAGTCTGGGGAGGAGCCTGACAGAAGCGTCTACGGCTGTAAGCTTTAAGGAGTCTGAGTTCAGCGCTGCCCCCAATACTTAACAACCTCCAAGACAGCCCTAAAGCCCTCAATCCCCAACTTAAACAACCCCAAAACTTCAACACCCTCAAACCCTCTACCAAAAATGGGATACCGGGATACTGATTACTTGGTAAACAGGGAGGGGCATGACATGCCAAGAGGTTCCACGGAAGGTGGTAGAATGCGGGGCCGCGGCCGCTTTCGACGTCGGTGTCGTCATCGCTCAGCCTTTTCTAGGTTTTTAACTAAAATTGTACCCTTTGTAGGGGTGGCAGAAACAACTGGACGAAGCGAACGTTTGGAAGGCTGCGTGTTTTCACCGGGTAGCTGAGGCAGGTTTGCGCACGGCGGCTCTGAGAAAAGCTTCGCCGCACCCCACCGCACAACAGCATCTGGAGCATCTGTACAGTCAGATGTGGGAACACCCGGGGTCGTCCCTGCTCCATGAACTACCACGAAAGCAAGGACCCCTCAAGCGGCAGAGCTTGAAGCCCTCACGCCGCGTGAATCGCCTTTGCCTTGGCATAGAGCGCCTTCCCCTGGGCGCTCTTGCCGCCAATCGCACAGAATCCCTTCAGGCCAAGCTCCTTCCTAGCCTGCATGCAGGCCTCAAGCCATTTCTTGGCGAACTGCTGGAACAGGGCCTTCCCCTTGGCGTGCTGCTTCTTGGTCACAACCCGGCCGCTCTTGTTCTTCATCAGGTCGGTCTTGTGGAGGCCCGTGGAGGTCTTCTCCTCGCGCGAACCGGCTTGGCCGGAACCCATCCCACGACCCGTGCCATACAAACCCTGCATGCAGCAGCCGGCATTGCCCACCCATGAGCAAAGAGGTCTTGGACGGTACAGTAGAACTCTCAACCCTGACTCCCAACATCTCCCTCTTAGAACCCAAAACCTACGGTAACAACCGGAACCCTCCTCAGGGCTCTCCTTGCTGCCCTTGAAGACGGCCACCTTCGCCCGCTTGCCCCGTGCGATGGTGCTGATGGCCTTCTTCTTCATGGCCTGAGAAGGCCATATGAAACCCTCAATGAAACCCTCAGTCTCTGTTTCGGGCTCAGCGTCGAGGCTTGCGGCCTGTGTGGCGCTGTTGTTGTTGCTTGTGCAATGACTCCGAGGCCCTGAACCCTCCGAGGCCTTCATGGCCTTGGACTTCATGGCGCTGGCCTTCATGGCGCTGGCCTTCGCTGCGCTGGGCTTCGGAGGGCTTTGGGCCTTATGGGCTCGCGGGTTCGGCTTCAGAATTCCGTCTTGGGTTTATAGGGGTTGTGAAGGGTTGAGGCTCAAGACCTGTAGACTCCAGGGTGCACTGACCCTCCCATGCCTTCTTCATGGCCGTCTTCATTGGCAGGGCCATGGCGATCCGAAATCGGGGATGGGGCGATGGGGCGTCTGAGCACGAAGAGGCGGCTATAATCGGGAAGCCATTGGAGCGCGATCAGGTTTCGGGGCTAAAGGTTTTCGCCTGAGGGTCTTTGAATCCTTCTGCTGAAGGTCCCTGAATCCCTGATGCCCCTAATTATTGTATTCGGGGCTAGGGTGCTGGGCAACCCTCAACACGTAGAACCCCGAAACTAAAACCCCTAGACGCTCTACGACCACGTCCGAGGTCCCCACCCGCTCGGCTGATGTGGAAGCTCGTAGTAGGGCTCACAGGGAATCTTGGCGACCGTGTGTTCTTCACGTTGGAGTTTGGGGGTCTTGGCAGGGTTCTGGCGGTCTCCCAAAATAGACTGTGACTTTCAGACAAAGCGTGTCAAGCCCTTTCTTTTGTGATTCTCAGAGGGGGTCTGTGTGAGGGTTGTTCTGAAGCGTCCGTTCGACTTGTTTTGCATAAGGTCCGTCAGAGATGGTACCGAAAAAAGGGTTCCGAAATCAACACATCCCAGTCTACGCTTACGAATGTTCTAAGTTGGGTTGAGGTGGAATTTGGGAGGGCTGAACTGCTCCTTGGAAACCCAAAACGCGAACCTCCGAGCACCTGGCATGAAGATGCGGGAGGTCGGATTCACTCTTTGTGCCCTCGTGGACCTGTGAGGGGGCGACAGACATCGAAATCCTGAACCGCAAAACTCCGATCCCGGCATCCCAAGTAGCAACAGAGGCCAGGAGGACGCCCCCAGGTCTTTGGGCCGAGGGGCGCGGCGAGCTCGCAGCTTCGGGGAGCTCTCTACTAGCCTTGGCGCAAGCGGAGGCTTCAGAGCATGCGCTCATGCGCCCCAGACTGGGTTGTGAACCCTCGGACTCTCCATGGGTTCTGGGGTGCCGAACCGAGAATTTTGTCGAATTTGGGGCTTGGGTTTTGAGATCAAGGTTTGGGGTTTTTAGGGTTGAGAAAGTTTTGGGTTTGTTGTGGGTTTGGGGATTCATGAGCTTCACGAGCCTTCCTTTTCTCCCCAAGCACCCGGTTCTCATCAAGGAAGTTCACCTAGATGAGCTCAGATCCCCAGCACCTCTCCATGCTTGTCCCTCCTGTGCTGCTTCAGGCCCTGCACAGATCTCAGCTGCTTCCCACAGGTCTCGCAGATCGCCATTCTGCTCGTTTCGGTCGGCTCGCTCGCTTCGCAGCGGCGGCGCTTCGCAGGAGGTGGTCCCATGCTCGGCTTGTGCCGCCACACCTTGGCAAGTTCTGTGGAGAAACTGTCATTGGGGGCTGGAGATGGTCGAGGTTAGCTCGGGATGGTGAAGGATGAGTTTAAGGATGTTGGCCGCTGCTGACCTTTGGACCCGCACGCCTGAGTTTCGCCTCCGCCGCAGAGCTGCAGGGAATCGAGCACGGGAAGCTCCCGGAACACGCAGCTGGGATGAAGGATGCTCATTGGGTTGAAGGGTTGAAGCCCTTGAAAGCCGAAGCCTCGGCGACCCGGATACTTCGGCTGCACCCAGACGGAGCTGGTGCTCTTCTTGGGTTTCCTCTCCACTGTGCCCTGCCGGAAGGAGCCCTCCTCAAAGATGTAGACCTCCTCGCCCTTCTCGAAGCCCGTGTCGCTGGAGGGCAAGAGCCCCGGCACCTGCGCGAAGGCCATGGCCCGGGCTTGATCCTGCTTTGCCCTGAGCTCCTCTTTGCGAAGCCGCCGCTTTTCCTTCTCAGCCTCCTCCTTCGCTTCGATTTGCGCTCCGGTCTGAGGCTTGAAGCCGCCCACGAAGTTCAGAGTGCCCCTCCCCACCATGTCCTCTGGCACGAACTCCTGGCAAGAGCACCCATGCTGCCGCAGGAGCCGGCGCAAGGCAGGCGTGATGCGGGAGCCGTACTGATGCTTGAAGGTGACGCTCTTGAGATGTTCTGGCAGCATCAGCACCTGCAACGAGGGCCTGGGACACATCCAGCACTCATCATCCGAGCTGTCCTCTTCACTTGCGGCGGTGCCCTGGCCGGTTTCGCGAGGCGCTGTGAAAGAGGTTTCGGTGAACTCCAGCTCCTGCAGGGCGCTGAGTTGTCGGAGATCCAGGATGGAGCCTGGGGCGTCGTTGCTGCTCTCACTGCTACCCTCGTTGACACCCTCGTACTTCAACACCTTCAGCTGGCGGAAGCTCTGAAGCACCTCGAGATCCTCAGCCACGTTGAAGCGCAGCCGCCCAATCTCCAAGACCTCCAAGGTTTCTGCCAAAGGCTTCAGAGCGGTGACCCCACACCGGGCCGGCTCCTCCTCACACATGGTCTGGAAGGAGAGCTGCAGCTTTAGGCTCCGAAGGTTCCGGCAGGAGCCGAAGCCGCGCAAATCGTAGATGACGCGGAGGCAGTCCGTGGTCTTGTACAACAACTGCCTCAAGTTGGGAAACCCCTGAGCCAGGCCATGGAAGGAAAAGACGCTTCGGTCGCCTGAGTCGATCTCCAGGTTCAGCACGCCGGAAGCCTGCTCTCGCAGCTGCTGTCGCAGCTGCCTTCGAAGGATCCTGCCCCGCCCAGGCGCCGAGGCCCGGCAGGTCCCCAAAAACTCGCTCAAGGAGCCGTCTTCGTCGTAGCCGCAGTCGAAGGAATTCCGGCGGCGGGCCAGGTGAAGGGCTTCCGGAAACGCAGGCCCTGGTCCATCTGAAACCATCCCAATCTGCAAACCATCCCCGGAACTGCAGCCCTCCGACTCCGACTCTTCTTCCTCGAAAAGCTCGGACCCAAATGCCCCCTCTCCCGAAACATCTGAGCAATCTGAACCACTTCCCTCCAGACCAGCAACGCCCAAGCCCAAGCCGGCGACATCCAACTCATCCTCTGAGATCTGGGACATCTGGAGGTCTCCGAAGAGGTCGCCGCGGTCCACGCAGCCCATGGGGCTCAAAAATCGATCACGCTATCTCAGCGCGAAAAACCAAGTTCATCAGTGATTGTTTCGATTGTTTCTCGGGTTTCCCCATTTTCCGAATATGATTTTTTCCATGTTTCGGGTGATTCGTTTTCGAGCTGAAGGGTTCTTCCCGGTGCTTCGGTCTTCGGCTGACGGATTTTGGGGTTGGTTCAGGTTTCGAGGCTGAGCTTTGAACCAGACACCCGCATGAAAGCATGACAATGCTCGACTGCACAAGCATATGCGGCTTTCGAGCGGTTGGAGTTCTGGCCCCCAGCAGCTGGGGCTAACTCCGAAGTCCAAGCGCATCAAGGGGGGCTTCTGGCATGTTTATGATAGTACATTCCCCATAGCTCAGGTGGCCCATCATTTGGAGCAAGACCCCTATGGTGGGATCCAGGCCCTGCACCGTCCGAACTCCTTTCAAGTAGAGACACCTTTGGTGGGGCTTCTAAGTCGACAAAGACCCAGGCTCCAAGAAGGAATTCTTCACCACCAGGCGGGCCGTGCACGGCCTTGGGCGTCATGCAGATTTCTTCTCATGAAGTCCAACGAAATATAACAAGAAAACGATTCAGCAGACGGCTTGGGGTTTGTACTAAGATCTCTCTTTTGTCTATGTAAGGGGTACTTTGAGGGCTCAGGTGAGGCTTTTAAGGGCTTCTGAGGTGAGGGAATCGAATCCTGGGGATCCTGGCTGCAGTGCATCTGCCCCAAGCGGGCCGGCACTTGGCAGAGAGTCCATGGCCTACGCCGGGGGGCTTCAGCAAGGCTTCTTGGTTGTTGGGGTTCGTCCCGAATCCTAGAACCCCCGACTGCAGGGGCATTTGCAGAATGTAGGGGCGCAAGTACCTCTTAGCTGCTGTATTCTTGTGCTTGTTCCCATTCCGCCTAAAGTCCCAGGTGCAGCCCTCGGAATACTTCTCAATGCCAAACTATTTCAGTTTTGAACCATTCATGGCTACTTTTGGCAAGGGAGATGGAAGGCTCACCATCCCGATATATATGAAGGCCGTGAGAACTGATGTGTTGACATCCTACACCCCAAAATGTCCCTAAACCGCAGATGTTTTGAGAGCCCCGGGCTCGCCTCAACCTCTAACTTATTGGCTCTTTGGAAGGATTTTGGGAAAAATGAACACTCCTCAACCCTTTTAAGAGCCTGTCTACAAAAAGAAACCAACCAAGCAAAACATATCGGCACCTGCATGGGAGGCGAGGCGGGAGCTGTGGCTCGGCGTCCGGCGCGTCCAAAACCGCGAACTCGAGCCAGCCAGCGACAGTACGGACTTCGGACACTGAGCCCCGAAGCTCTGGCATTCAGGGCTTTGGGTCTGGGACAACCTCGAATCTCCAGACATCTGGTAAACGACACAGGACCACCCTGACTTAGATTGTAGGGCTCCAATCCTGTCCTGTCACCAACCGTCGCCCGAAGCCTGGCGCAGAGAAACGTGGCTTTTCCATGCATGCACGACCCCAGCGAAGACCCAGTATTGAATTTAAGGTTTTATATTCAAACCTTAGGATGCCAGGATGTCGGATGACTTAGGGTTTCGGGCACGAGGTCCAACCTGCCTCTACGACCCGCGCGGCGCTTTTGCGCTCTGGCGGAATTATGGGCGCACGCCCGTCCTGCGACCACCAACACCCCACACACTGAACAAGAACAAGCCAGCAACCCGAAAACTTGAAGCATGAACCTGAAGACACCCACAGGATTTGGAGCCGTTCCGGCGCAGGAGAGTGAAACGAGTCTGCCATGAGGCCTCTCTCGTGAGCTTATCGCGCTTTCAAAGAGGCTATATGAGGCAGAGTTTATATGGGGAGGTCACGAAAATAGGTGACCCCGACAAAAGTTCAATAAGGCACCCCCAATATCGGAAACCCCCATATGGGTGAAAAGGGCCTTGGCGGCCCCGAAGCCCCAAACTCCACAGGACGAAGCAAAAAGAGCCTTTAGGTGCAGGAAGTTCTCTCGGACAAACTGTGCCTGAACACCACTGTGAACTCCGAAGCCACTGAAACATGTACGGACTTTTCTGACTTCGGGACTCGAAGGCATTTTCCGGCTGGTGCTTGGGATTTGGGGCCGAGAGGGCTCATGGATTAGAGGACTAAGTAGGGTTTTGGAGCTCAGTCATCCTCAGGAACCTCAGTCGCGACGGGAACATAGCCGTGGCTGTCGCCCGCCTTGCCAAGGGCGGGCTTGGATGACAGAGGAGACGGATCAAAGACAGTAGAATTCAGGCAGGGTCAACAAAACCATTAAGCCAGGATGCGGCGGGCACCAATCGCAATATCAGCCCCCCCCCCCCCCCCCCCCACACCCTAACGTAGTCGCAGCCGTCGTGCTCGTGAGTCGTACTCGTACTACTCCTACTACCACTACCACTACCACTACTACTACCACTAGCACAGTAGTCGTAGTATTAGTAGTCGTCAGTAGCAGCAGTAGGCAGTAGCAGCAGTAGTTGCAGTAGCTGCAGTAGCAGCAGTAGCAGCAGTAGCAGCAGTAGCAGCAGTAGCAGCAGTAGCAGCAGTGGCAGCAGTAGCAGCAGTAGCAGCAGTAGCAGCAGTAGCAGCAGTAGCAGCAGTAGCAGCAGTAGCAGCAGTAGCAGCAGTAGCAGCAGTAGCAGCAGTAGCAGCAGTAGCAGCAGCAATAGTAGCAGTAGCAATCGTAGCAGTAGCAGTAGCAGTAGCAGTAGCAGTAGTAGTAGTAGTAGTAGTAGTAGTAGTAGTAGTAGTAGTAGTAGTAGTAGTAGTAGTAGTAGTAGTAGTATAGTAGTAGTAGTAGTAGTAGTAGTAGTAGTAGTAGTAGTAGTAGTAGTAGTAGTAGTAGTAGTAGTAGTAGTAGTAGTAGTAGTAGTAGTAGTAGTAGTAGTTGTTGTTGTTGTTGTTGTTGTTGTTGTTGTTGTTGTTGTTGTATTAGAAGGCGGCTTCCCCCCCCCCCCCCGGTGCCCCCCGGTGCGACGGACAAAACACAACTTGTTGTTCAAAAAACGCGCGTTTCGCTTGGGTTTTTGAGGGTGACTTTTGAAATGTGCACAACTGCACTGCGAAAGCGTCGTTTTGAAAGCTATTTGTTTAAAAACATTCGCGTTCTCGACGAGAAAATGCTGTAAATGCCAGCATTCGCGCTTGGTTTTTAGCATTTTTCGTGGCTCCAAAAAACCACTGATTCTCAGCCTGGATTTTGCCGATCGCGTTTTTGACCCTTTTTGTGTTATGTCCATGTTCCCCGAGCATCCAGGTCTTGTCTTGGGAGGGTGGGGTAGGGTGCGGCTGGGGTGGGTGGGTGGGGGGGGGGTGGGTGGGGGGAGGAGGGGTAATTACACATGCATCCGTCAAGTACTCGCCTTGCGTTTCTCTCTGGAGAAATGTCTGCGCGTGCATCCATGTCTTGTCTTGGGGCCTGTATTTGCAGCTTTTTAGCCACAACGCATCGTCAGGAACAGGAGGAAAAAGGCTGGTATGTACAGCATTGTTGGCCGCACAACCAAAAAGAGTACACAGAATCGCAAGAAGAATGTTGATAAGGGAACCCCCAATTTATAGCGTGGGTTTTGTTGCCAAGGGCCAAGAAGCCCGGCAACCGAAGAGCAATCTGACCATTGTAGGGAAAGGACGGTCTTAATTTTTTGGTTTGATCCTGATGTAACTGTATATTTCTTGGTACTGATCCAATGTTCTGGATCCTGAGGAAGTGTGTTTTGTTGAGGTCGCGCAAAAGATGCGTCTTGGGGACCAATGAACCCTTACCATACATACCCTCTCACCTCCAGGAGGAGCGCTTTGCCATGCGCTGGTGCGTTTCGCGCCGCAGGGGCCGCGCAGACCTCGAGGCGGCTTCGGGCGATTCGAGGAGTCTCAGGGTGAAAACAGCATCTGTATAAAGAGAATTCCGGATGGGTCTGGGATGTCTGGGAGCTCATACCGAGTTCATGTAAGTAACACTGCAGCAATGGTCCCTCTCATAGGGCCAGAAGTAGAAGAATTCAATCGGTCGCACGGCCGCTCTGACATGGGCTGAGTCCCTGGCCTTGCACAGTAAGTGAAAGATGGAGAGAACCACGACACCTGCAAGGCATGATTTATCTGGGGCTTCTAAGCAACTCTCCTAAACTCCACAGCCCCTCCTACACCACCATGATGTGTTATGCTCTCTATGTTAGAGACACAGCTGCGTTTGCGAAGGTCGTTAGGGTTTCGGGTTCGGGCTCCGGGCCTGCCAGCACGCCGATGGAGCTCGGCCCCAGGGCCCTGGCAAGCACTTTGGGGTTTTGGGGGGCATGTGATGGGCTAACACTTCAATCCGAGCCTGGAAGCTCTGCCTAGCCTAGAAGCCCTACCTTCGCAGGTGCCCCTTAGAAGTCATGTCAAACTCGTCGTCTTTGCAGCAGCTTCGACGATTTGACTTATTTCGGCCGAGGCCATCCGATTCCTACGCCAGTGGGATGACACCCTCCCCAAGGTTCTAGAAGATCGGATTCGGGGTTCAGGCTTTTGAGGTTTGAGGCGGGTTGTGGACGCCGCACCAGCATGCTCTTATTGGGGCGGCCTCTCGGCGGAGCGCAGGACCTGCCATGTGCAAAGCGCCACCAAGGTCAACACAAGATCGAGATCTGCCAGGCTTGGAGCTTATCCCGATATGCTCGTGACTCGAAGTATAAGGAATCCGGTTTCAGGGTTCAGGCTGCAGGCTGTCATGCTCTGAAAGCCTGAAGCTCGCCAACTGGACACCCTTTAACCTCACGCGCGAACGTAAGGCTTGCACAACTCCGAACTTAAGGCTCTTCAGAACCCTTGGTCGCAAATTTTTTACACAAAAGGAACTGCTCGTGGAAACACCTTCGTTCTCGAGTACAACCCAGAACAGAGGAAAGGCTCCAAGCCTGCTGCCCCCGGGAGAGAATGGAGCGCCTGAAGGGCGCCAGCTGCAGCTTTTAGGCATCGATTTCAGGGCTTTTTGGGGCGTCGGTTCGCCCCATCTTTCGAAGGCTCCACTTACAAGACGTGGGGTGCTGAAAAAAACAAAGCGGGGTGGATTGAGCCCGGCCCAAACATCCAACTGGTGAACATGGCAGCTCCGAACTTAAACCAGGGTTTGGGCTGTAAGGTTTCTAGGGTCTGGGGTGGGGGGCTTCGGGATGAACTTGAGCTCCCAGCTTGCAAGGCACCAAAACAAACCCACAACTCCCCGAGGAGCGTGCCCAGCCATGCTGTATCTCTCCATCACCTCCCAGCTTCTTTGGGGCATTATGGGGTTGAGGGCCTTTGGGTTGCGATGTGTTGACGGTTAAGGATTCAAGGCTTAAGGGTTTTGGGGATAGTTGACAAGCCCTGTGCTTGGCAGGATGGAAGGCTGAATGGGTAAGGGAGCTTGCCACACCGTCAGACAACGCTTGACATACTCAGGCGAGCTGCGCCACGAGATGCATGCTGCTGCTCTCCTTTTTGCGGAAACTGCGGCGCGACATCGATCCGTCTCGCACACTTCAATGATAGTCAATCCCACAGCTGCCGGGACAAGCTCCCGGTCTTCCATGAAGCTTGCATCGAGGGACTCCAAAAGTCGCACATTGATGATTCACAGCACTACTAGCAGTAGCCCTCTGCACCCTCCATGTGCTTCCAGACGCAAGCAAGCATCATCTGTCCCACAGGGTCAGGGTGAAAATTCAGGTCGGATGACGGAGCCAGCAGAGCATTGGATAGCAGTGCGCTTGACATCCCAGACAGGGTCGCTTGCATCGAGATGACTTTGCGGAACGAGCTTCAGTCTCGTGTGTCGTCTCAAAGTCTCAAAGTCTCAAAGTCTCAAAGTCTCAAAGACATTTTCGGGATTCCGGGCCCCGGCAATGTCACTCAACCGCGATTGCTGACCTCCAACAGCAATTCGTGCTCTCCACGTAGTCCAAGACTTCAGGTCTGCAAGCAGCATGAAGCATTGCAGAGCAGGTGGGTGTCGGAGATCACTGAATGCCGTCAGCAGGTCTTCTCCGCAAGATCCGCAAGCAGCCTTGGCCAAGTCAGGTGCGTTCAATTCCTGGATGAGGGTTTGGGGTTAGGCCACTAGGGTGCCGAGTTGCGGCTTGTTGGGGCTTTTCTACATGAGGGCCCCTATTATAGCAAGACCCTTAAAACTCCCTAACCAGCCCTAGCTGCTCTGAAACCTCTGCCAGGCCGGGAAACGTCGCGGTTTCAGCTGGGGCCCTGCCAGGCGGAGGGTCTCAAAGCGCGGAATGTGAGGCCTCACAAAAGATGCAGGATCAGGTGTTGGGGGCTCAGTGGCATCAGACCTATTCTCTTTTGCTTCGAGCTCGCCTCTATGATATTTTCAGTGCTGATTACAACTTGTGATCTTTTGTACTTCCAAAATCTGTTAACTGATATGTAATTCTTTGAGCTGCATGGAAGGAGGGCTAGCCTCAAACTACCTTCCTGAAACGTACACCCTAGTGTGTCACTCGTCGTGTTTGTGAACCACCGACTACGGAACCTTGAACCAACCCCATTCCCTACTCAATCCTGGAGATGTTCACCCCTCAACTTGAACTCTGAAATCTCTCACTCCTACTCTGTCTGTCTCTTCCTTCCTTCCAGGCCACTTGTCGCTCTCTCAATCTATGTTTCTCTCTCTCTCTCTCTGTCTCTCGCTTGCTCGCTCTCTCTCTCTCTCTCTCTCTCTCTCGTGCACGCATGGCCCCCCCCCCCGAAGAGGGCCGCCCCAGCGGCGCGCGATGTCCAAAGTTTGGTCGGAGTGAAAACTTCCCCACCTGCCCGGCTCCAGGCGGATGGAGGGCACGTCAGGATACAAGGGCAAACAACGTGCACCCAGAGAACTCTTGTGGTTTTCTCCCTGGGGTTCCTGTCTGAGTTGGAGTCTCTCTCTCTCTCTCTCTCTGTCTCTGTGTCTCTCTCTCTCTCTCTCTCCCTCTTGATGGCTTTTTGGTACATCCCCCATGGTGCGGGCCATGGCACTCACGCGACGCCGGCCATTGCGGATGGAATCGGGCGAAATCTCATGCGTCCATCGATGCCTCGACAAAGGGGCTTTTGGGTCCAGGGTCTGGGCGGGGGGCGGGTTTCGTAGGCTTAGAACCTCCTTAAGGAGAAACAGCCAGTGGCCTACAGGGCAGCGGACCCCCCGTGGGTGAGGAGGTTTGGGATGTCGAGGGATCATTTAAATCCCAAGTCTGTGAAAAACCACCGCCAGCGGCCTCGCGGCCCCCGAGAGGCAGTAAGCCTGGCTCGTTACGGGGATCCTTCCCTCCGACTGTTGGGGTTCACGGTTTCAAGGCACATGGCTGGGACGGTTTATATAGGGTGTAGGGGCTTGGGAAGGTCTTTGATGTAATGCTGTTGGGCTGTATAAGGCCCCAAAAATGGTTTGGTAGCATGCTGGCCCCGTCGCCAGGAAGATGTCTCGATTTGACAGTAGTTTTGCATGGTGCGCTGTTGAAGGCGACATCGGCTTCACCGAACAATGGCCTATTCGCGATGGCCCCGCCCCTACACCCTGAACCCCAAACCGAAGAGAACAGAAACCCCCAAACCCAAAAACTCCCCCAAAGCAGGCAAGAGGCGTCTCCGGCACGGACAGCGGCATCCACCGCTGGGCCCTCGAGGTCCTCGTCGGCGAGGGCGCACTCCGCACCTTCAGGGTCACTGGGGATTGAAGAGGCTTTGGGGTGTTGAGGGCTTTGGGATGTTATGGCTTTGTAAGGGTTTTGGGGTTGCGCTTTCGGGGGGTAAGTAGGGTTTAGGGCTCTAAGGGTTTAGGGTTTGGTAGGGTTAGGTTTCAGGGCTGCAGGGCTATGTTGATTCTGCACATGTCTACACCTCGCTGGTATGCAGCGTTTCAAGCCTTGGAGTGCAGCTGTAAGCCGCCTACCCGACATTGTTTTGCAACCCCCCTAGGTTTGGGGTATAACGCTCTCAACCCGAAAGACACTAATTCTGCACAACCCCGAAAAGGGGGGCCCCAGGGGCAAGTGCAGAGGCTGAGGTTTCTGAGAGCAGGACTGTTGGGTACTCTTCGTTGTCAGGAAGTTATTTGGGATTTGGGGCTTTGGTTCTTAGGCCCTTGTGTATTAGGACTATGTGGTAAGGCAAACCAATAAGGAACCATCGTTCACCCTAACCCCCTTGGCATCGACTCCTGGCTGGGTGACCCTTCAACCCCCCGAAACCTCGAAACCCCAAGCCAACACCCCTCATGCCTAACTCCAAGCCCCAGACCGAACTGCTCAATCCCGGACAACCCCTACAGACCTTCGACCGAGACGGGGCACCTGGCTGGATGGGCAGCACATGCTCTGCGATGCGCCTGCCGCGGGTAGGCACCCGAGGCTTCTTCGGCCCGCAACTGTCTCTGACGGGTCAAAGGGCTTTCGGGTTGTAGGGTTTCGGGGTTTCGGGGCTTAAGGGTGTGTAGAGTTTAGGGCTCAACCAATGGGACCAAAACTCACCCGTTATTTCAACCCTATGTCTTCTAAACCACCCCAAACCGTCCTGTCAGCACTTGAAACTCCAAACACGCCTTCTCTTGGTTACCACATGCTCCCAGTCAACACTCCACAACTCGCATCCACCCCCCACAAGGAGGCCCAAAGTACTTGAATTTCTTTTCCTCCACCAACCCTACCGGAGCCCGCTGCCTGAGCGTAAGCGTTGCGTCTGCGCCCAAGCAAACGCCCAGCACGTGGTCCCCGAACTTTAGGAGGTCCACGTGGCGCCGGATGCCCTCTCGCGGAGACTGGCGATGTCTCAAGCTAAGTCTGAAGGGCACTCAGGGCTTTAGACTCGTGTTCAAGGCTGAGCTTTACAACCAAACCCCTGCTCCCCAAGCTCGCCGACCGCGCCAGCCCCAAAAAGCTGTGCCTCACCGGGATAGTAGGCGTTCACCTCCGCCAGACTCCACATCCCACTTCAGGGTACATTAGCGGGAGTGGGCATGCTTGAGGGTTTGGTGTCAGGTGCTCAGCTGGGTTCCCGGCAATGAGCTGATCGAACGCAGGCGGGCGGTCTGTGAAGAAGCCGGGAATCCTCCGGATCCTGCAATGGAACGACTTGTATATTGCGTTCAAACTATTTCCGAATGCGGTCTAGTTTATGGGGTTGAGAGAGCTGGCACCCGTGTCCTCCGAGCCAAGGCATGTGCCCACGGGGGAACGTCTGTGCCAAAGCGCATGGCCTGGTTCATCAGCTTGCCCTGGGCAGACATGAGGCTGTCGGCAAGCTTTCGCAGCCTTCTCTGGAGCTGGCCGCCCAGCACGCCCCTTGCAATCACCAGCCCAGGCACCTCCTCAACGACCTCCACACGCGCACCGCGTGTTGTGCCATCGCGCACTTTCCGACAGCACGCAGAGCAGGGGGAGCTCAGCTGGGCCAGGGACACGAGGCCGTGCTGATGCCACTGAGGCAAGGCTGTGCACACCTGCCTCTCGCGGCGGCGCAAGAGCCGAAAGAAGCACCTCGAAGCGCGCCCAGCGCACCGCGAATTCTCCGCGGCCAAGAGCTGGCTGTGCGCTGCCACAGCCAGGCGCGCCCGCCGCGCTGCGGGAAGCCCAGAGCGGAGCTTCAAGTTCGTGGCAGCGAGGCGATGGCGTCTCGGTTTCAGAACCTGGGCACGGGGCGGTAGCCCAACCTGGGCCAAGGTACGTTTGGCCAGGCACGCCGCGGCCTCGTCCGATGGCCAACATGCCTGGGGCCCCAAGCCGAAAAGGCGCTCGGACCGAGTGCTTGCGCGAAGCATGTGCAGCTGGAGCAGCTTCGCATCCTCCGCGGCTCCGGGATCCCGCGTGAACCAAACATTGAGTGCCAGGCGGGCTCCTCGCACCACGCCTCGCAGGCCATGCGGCTCGTCAGCTCGGAAGAGCGCCGCGTTGCCTGCTCTTGGCCGCACCACTTCCTCTGCTTCCGACTGTCCGGCGCCCTGGAAGAAGAACTCGCCGCCTTCGAAGTCCTCGCCTTGACTGCTCAGCCAGACTACCACCGAGACATGCCGCTTCGAGAGATAGTCTTTGCAGTTGTCCGTGTGCATTGGCAGTGAGGACCCAGGAAACCAGCACACGGTGACGGTCGTCTCCGGCCAGAGACCCCCAAATTCGTCGAAAAAATCTTCTGCCGCGTTGCGCGCGAGCTCCCGCGCACGGAGCAGGGCCGGCCAACCCCAGACGGGACAGGCCAGGAGCGTGCAGGCCGTGCAGTTGGGCCTGTACCCAGGTACTGCCGCGGCAAGGTGAAGGAGCCTCAGCTCCCGGCACAGTGTGGGTGGCAGCAGGCCCTCCTTGATGCAGCGCTCCATTGCGCTCGCACAAGACCTGACAAGTGGTGGTCAAGAGAGACGACAGGCAGGTCGTCTGAGCAGAAACGGCCACGAAAGCACCTCGTTCACGTCAAGCCGGACACATGAGCGGCTTCGCATTGCCGTGCCACACAATGCAAGCGGGAATTCGCCGACGAAACACACACACACACACACACAAATAAATATACGAGCCTCCAGCTCTTCGCAGCCAAGGCCTTCATGCTCGCAACCTGAAGAGCAAAACGCGGTGGGCTTTCATGAACACCAAGGACCCAGCGCTCGATCAGTGAGGCTCAACCCATTCAGCGCTTTCTTTACTTCTTTAGTAACTGCGAAAGGCTTCTCCTATAAAACTCAGCCATTTCCCCACGTACCGAGGGCTCGGCACCACCTCCGCGTCTCCAGCGACCCAGAGTCCTCGTGGCAGGCGCCAAGCACGAAGCCAAACCCACGGGCGCTGAAAAGCCAGGCGGAAAGCCTCAACCCTCCCAGAAGCGCTGAAGCCTTGGCGCTCGGGTGTTGAAATTAAGGCTCTCTTGTCGGATTTTGGGGCCAAGCACGAAGCTAAACCCACGGGCGTTGAAAAGCCAAGCCTTAAAAAAGCCCAGGATGAAAAGAAGCCTCAGCCATCCAGCGTCTCGGTCCTCGAGCGTTCGGGCGTCGCACTGGTCGCCTGCATGGGCTTACGAAGCTTCGGGGGCGGCCAAGGCTCTTTTGACGCAGCCTTCAGAGTTCTGTTTGAGGGGCGAGGAGAAACACTTCAGATGCCTGTTGCAAGCCCGTTGCAAAGTGCATTCGTTTTTTGAATCTTGCCCCCTTGCCCCTCTTTTGTTCTATTCCTCTCTTTACTTCCAGCATGCTTTCATTACAACTCGCTGTCATGAACAAGCTACGTCAGCGAAATTCCAAGAGAAAACAGAGAAGAACCACGAGTGGAAGGCATCTCGTGAACTGGTGCCTTTCAGGGCCTCCTGTCATCGTAGGGCCGCAGCCTATTGAAGGTGCCCTTAGAAAAATGGGGAACCATCCTAGCACCCCTGAAAACGTGGAATAAAACCCCTTCGCAAGCTCTCGGTTGTCTTGGTCTATTGCACATGGAGCATGGCGGCTTCTACGGGGTCGAAGGAAGCGGCGTTTTAACCGTTAAGACCGTCAGATTTCGAAAATCTCAGGGGCCCCGGCAACCGAGGCCCCGGTGTTCGCAGCACCAGCTGCGCATGGCCTCTGAGACCTCCTCCTCCTGCACTCGTTGGGGGGTGAAAAGGGTTCATCAGGGCTTGTGAACGTACTTCGGAAAGGACTTAGGGAATTCCCAAGAATCTGGGCTCCTAAAAGGAGGGGCCGCGCGGTGTCGTGTTGAAGGCTGGGGGGGTGCCAGGTGGATTCGGAGGACAGGCCATGGAGAGAAAGAAACATAAGAAACCACGGAACCCGTCTCGAAGCCCCAAAAACGTGTCCCAAACAACCCCTTGAATGGGTCTGAGACAGAGCGGCTTTCTCTACTTCGCCACATCGCCTGGTGAAGGAGCTGCGTGCACTCGTCGGAGTCGTCGGAGTCGTCGGAGTGGACGGACCGGCCGGACTCGCGGTCTTGGCCGCAAACACCCTCCTCTCGGCAACAGAAGCGTCTCTTGTCCTTGGCTCTTCACTGGGCTGGGGAAAGGGGAGGACCTCCAAGAAAAGCACAAGCGCCAAGCATCCTCCTCCCAGAACTGGAAGTCCCCAGAGGGGCTGCAAGTGTAGCTCGTAGGAGTCTCCACACAGCCCACTTCCATCTCCCGGCAGCACCACCAGCGCCTCTCGGCACTCCAGGACTCCACATCCGAGTCCGCGTTGCAGTGGAAGCCCCAGGAGTCCTGCTGTTCCTGCTCTCCATGCTCCTCCTGCTCCTCCTGCTCCCCGCGCTCCCCGCGCTCCCCACGCTCCCCTCCTCCGAGGTGCTGGGCGCGGTTCTCCGGCTCACCTTCCGCACTGGATCTGTGGGTGCAGTGACCTGGGCCAAGCACGCAAACATGTACCAACGTGCCAAACATCTCCCCCGCAGAACGAACTCGAACGGAGCTTTGTGGCACACGTCTCCATGCTGCCACGTTACAAGTCATGGTCGCACTGCCGAGCCTGTCGCAGTCCTGGCGATGCCCAGAGCTACAGCTTGCACCCGTCCAGGCACCGGCACAGCCCAGGCCCTCGTCGTTGCAGTAAACGTCGCATGACCGATGCTCCATGTGTGTCACCACCACCTCTCAAGGTTCCGCACATCGGAGGCTGGTTCGGAGCTGCGCCTATGCCTATGCCATTCCTAGCGAGCGAGTACGGGACGCTACAACCAAGCAGGTTATTACAACCAAAAACCGGGATGTCGCAACTGCTGTTGGTTTGAGGGCAAACCAGAAACCGTGATATCACAACCGCTGATTAAGGTTACAAGTTACCAACATTCCAAACCAGAGTTGGGCTCCCAACAGAACACCTTGCAATGTTGAAAACATCTTCAGTTGTGATATCTCTCATCTGCTTGGACCCTGTCCTCCCTGGGCTGTCTAAACCCTATCAGCACTGCGAGGCCAAATCTTAGAGCTTGAGTAACAAATGCCCAGAGACAAAAGCAACGCTGCAGATTTTGCAGAGAGCGCTCGATGCCACAAGGGGTTTTCGTTTCTCATTGATTTTACATGTGGTTGCCCAGTGATTTTGTGGTTTTCCTTGTGACTTTTACTTGTTGTGGGCCACAGAATTCCCCACACGAGGAGCTTGTATAAGCAAAATTACTTCGTTTCTGCAACATTGATTGTTTTCATATGTGGTTACGCAGTGATTTCATGGTTTTCTCCTTATTATTAGCTGCACAGAATTCCTTTCACCAGGAGCTTGTAAAAATGAATGTATTTCGTTTCTGCAACACTCGTTGATTGTACATGTGGTTGCCCAGTGATTTCGTGGTTTCCTCCTTTTATGTGTCGTGGGCCACAGAATTCCCTACACCAGGAGCTTGTATGAACAAATTACTTCGTTTCTGCAACATTGATTCTTTCATATGTGATTGCCCAAAGATTTCGTGGTTTTCTCATTGGCTTTTTTCATCTCTTACCTTGTAAATCAGGAAGCTCTTCTACCTCGACCTCGAAGGTTTGCATAGCCAGGCACACCCTTAGGGGGTCGCCAACGCCAAACTCTGCAGCCATTCGCATGAGCCAGAAAGGCCTCCGGTTGCAATATCCACCAAAATGCAAGGCACTGGTTGTGCTATCCGCGTTCTCAGGCCTCCCCAGTTGTAATAACCACTTTCTTTGGTTTTGGTATCCTCCAACTGGCTGTGTTATCCTTTAATCTCTGCCCAGCGAGGCCTAGCACACATGCCCAGAGCACAGCTCAATGGCTTGGAGATGTTTTGGAAGCTCCGGCGCCTTGCAACCATGTGCGACCTCGCAGTGGTCCTGAACATCCACGAAATTGGCGCAGGCCTCCGCCTCATCCTTCGCCTCGCCCTCCGTTCGGGCACCTTCCTTGGCTGCTCTGCCAACCTTACGAACCCCTCCCGCCGTTCGGCCAACAAAGGGACAACGAAGGGACAACGATTGAACAGCGGTCCTCTGCGATCAAGCAGCCTCGAGTGAGCAGCCGGGCTTCCCTGACGTGGTGCCAGGGCTTGCTTTGGCCACGGCCCGGTGGTCCTGTAGGTGGCAGCCACCATCGGACCAGAAAGAAAAGTGGGCACAGCCCTTGACGTCCGCACAGCGCTGCTGGCACTTCGCCAGGGTTCCATGGCTGCGCGCCTGGCCGTGCATGTCCAAAGGGGCGTAGCCGACGCCTTCGGTGAGGCACGCTGTGTGGTGCTCAGAGTGCGCAGGCTGCAGAAGGCAGGAGGCCGGCCCGGAGGTCACGCCGTCGCTGCCTTGGAGCTCGGCCTTCTCGTCCTGGAGGTGGCAGCCACCGTCAGTAAAGTAGGAGAAATGTGCACAGCCAAAGACCTTGGCACAGCGCCGCTGGCAGCTGAGGGCATCGGTCTCGTGGCTGCGGCTTTGCTTCGCCATGTTCAAGGGCAGATACGTGAGGCCCTTCTGGAAGCAGAGGTCTGGTCGCACCTGTGGCACACACTCGCAGACCTTGTTTCCCCCACGGCGGTGGTCACAGGGGAGGAGGCCGTCCTGTTGGCAGTGGTCGTGGCCCTTGCGCCAGGCCCGCAAGCAGTGGAGGCCCTGACTATCGCAGTGCTCGTGGCAGGAGGCTTCAGGGTCATCCATGAGCTCCGTCTTGCAGCGGTCCGCGGAACAGTTCCGCCCCGTGCCCCTCAGCTGCCACCCTATAAACCCCCAACGGACCATCTCCTATGATTCCTTACTCATTGAGTACATCTGCCCATTTTTTCTACGAGGGCCAGGCGACGACGCCGCGCAACTAAGGACCTCGGTGTCGAACGCCGACACCTCCACGGCGCGGCCGAGGCTCACCTCAGAAGGATTTAGGGACGTTTAGGGCCTGAACCCCTTCCCACTAACATTAATACCCTCCCAACTTGAAAAACGCCCTGGCCCAAAAACCCGACCCCTTTTAAAACCTCTACCGAATCAGGAGGCGTTTTTTTTTTGGGGGGGGGGGGTGGGGGGCGTAGGAAGCCTGAAGCGGAAACCTGAAGTTTTAACTCTTCAAACTCCTGACCCTGACTCTGAAAGCCCGAAACCCTGAAGACTCAAGGGTTTAGGGTGTAGGGTTTAGGTGCTTCTGGCTTGCTCTATGACTGAGCCAGCAAGCTCGAAGGACGGGCTGTTTGTTCGGAGAAACGATAAGAGCCCCCCCCAATTCCAAAACTCTTTGGGGTTTGGGGGTTTTTTCTGATACAAGGGGGGGGGGGGGGGGGTTGTTTAATATTAGGGGGAAGGGATTTATCGGCCTTTAGGGCCTTTGGGGCCCTTTTGGGCCTTCAGGGCATAAGAGCACGGCTGAAGAGTTCTTTAGGGTCTTTGGTTTGAGAGCTTGGGCTTGAGGGCCTTCGAGCTTGGGCCCAAAAGCAATCTCTCTGTTCGGATCTGGGCCCTTTTGGGTTCTGATAGGGCGCGGGGTCCCAACCCCCCCGATCCCAATTGAAACCGGGAGGCGCTGAAGCGGTCCGACACCTCAGGAGAGCAGTTGGTTTTAGGGCTTTGGGGGCTGCGGGGTTCGGAGGTTCTCATGGGTTCAGGGCTGAGGACTCAACATCTTTCATGCTTCAGGCCTCAAGGTCCAGGGCCAGGGCTTCAGAAGGCATAAGAGTGCTTTGAGATCCTGAACCCTGCAACCCGGAACGACGGAGAAGTCCCCCAACTTTGAACGGGTGGTGCAGGTTCTGGGAGTTAGCGGGCTGGGCCAATGTCGTTATGGGGTTCAGTGGCTTTAGGACATGACATATGGTTAGGGGAGTTGCGGGATGTAGGGCCAGGGTTTACTGGGATACAGAGCTTACGGGTGGCCAGATGTGCATGGTTTACAAAGGGGGATCCATGTGAGCCCGCGTACCCTTTTGCTGGCTCCAAAGTAGGGCCTGAGGGCAACTAGGCAAAACAGCCCCTTAACAAGAGAGCACATCGCATAGACGGTACCGAAAAGCCCCGTACCCTGCAAAGAAGCAGAAGACAATGATTCATTTTCGTGGGCGGCCAAGCAGGATTTAGGGGTGAAGTCCTTAACCCCAAGCCCTAAACCCCAAACCCCAAACTCCCCAAACGCGAAACCAAGCCACCGGATCGCACTTCAGAACCGCCCCACGCTGGCCCTCGTGGGAGCCGGCGCTGATCTCCACGAGCTCGCCCATGCGGAGCTCGTCGCAAGAGACGGACCTGACGTCCCGAAGAACTGTCCAAAACTTCTGAGAGTCCGAACATCCCGCACTCTGCGTCAGGACTCAGGGCTTCAGATGTTCGGACGCTCCACGCGCCCTCTGCAAATATTCGGAAAAAGTATCCGAAACCCCCCCGATATCCCCGATGCTTTTCGGGCCTCCCCGTCGCCCGGCCGTTCTCGACTCCTTGGAAGCTCTCCTTGTGCAGGGTAAGCAGCTCCTGGACGTGGACCTCCGGGTGTGGGGTTTGGGGTTGAGGATGTTTGGGGTCTAGGGCTCTAGGGTGGCCCAACGCAACAAAAAGGCGGAGCTTCAGGCTCCCAAAATGGCGGCCTTGGCTGGTAAGGCGGATCCCCCCGTGCAACCCCCAAACCTGAGATCCCCACGACCCTGTTCCCCCACTCCCCCATTCCCCGCACCTTGACGTGGCCGTCTGGGCCTGGAGGTGCCAGCGCAGTCCCCGCCGCACCCCGGTGGCTGCCGGAGAGCCTCAGGATCTGTGTTTTGGGTTGCCTATTCTTCTTGGGCTTTGGGGTGAAAGGTTCGTGTCCCTGATCAGTCCGACATTTGTTCCGAAGTCTGGCCCGCGCATGTTCGTTGCTGCCGTTTTCTTGTGTGTTTGTCGGGGGCCGGACTTGGCGCAAGGCTTTTGGTTTTTTGGGTTTAATGATTATGGTCGGAAGTGTGCTTCTGCCAGGCGACTCTAAATTGAAAATATGAAAAAACCGAAAAAAGCCCCAACCTTCCGAAACCCTATACACCCCTCAGGGATTGGGCTACATGCCATAACGCGAACAGCCGGGCAGCAGCACCACCCTCGAGCCCACGGCCACCTTCAACTTCGAGTTTCAGTTTTTACGGGCTTTGGATTTTTAGCTTGCTGGTCGAGTTTCCTTGGGGAGGTTCCTGACGGGCGTTCAGCAAATAGGGCTTACGCTGCCCCGAAAAGCGTAGGGCTTAACTCAACCTTTGCAAACCCAAAATGAAGCATCAAAAGAACTGAAAGCAACAAATGACACCCTAACTCCTGAAGCTCCTCTTGTGACCTCTGTGTGGGAGTTTACGAAAATAAGGGACCCCCAAAGTACACCCCAAATAATAGTATTCCCGTATGCTCAGGACCGCAAGAAGGTACGGCACCCCGAATTTCGGAAACCTCCACATTTAGGGCAAGACAAGGGCCTGCTGGCCCAGCCGACTCTTGGCGAGAGGTTGGCAGCGGCAGAGCAACCGCTCGTTGCCCCTCGGGAAAAAAACTGGAGCAGACGGCTGTGGCATACTTTAGGTTTCAGGCTCTATGCCGGCTTCTGCAGGCCACATACTCAGCGATTCTGCTGCAAAAGCTTTTGTTGAAACGCGGTGGGCGGCTTTGATGCCTCGACAGTACGCGAGCCTGTCGGATTACTTCAGGACCTACTCCCGAAACAGCAAGTCGCCAGAAGACCCAACCCAATCTTAAGCCCTAAACTCTTGAAACCCAAACTGCTCTTCTCCAACCTACCACGGGATCGAGCTGTGAAGCTTCGACTCGTGGATATCCCGCCTCAGCTGTTGTGGTGTCGGCATCCCGTAGCGACAGTCCACCGCCTCCTCGTGCTCGCACTGCCCGCGCCGGGTTCTCCAGGCCTCCGCGGAGGGTTTTTCAAGGAGTGGCACGCTTCATTTAGGGCTCGGGGCCTAAAGAACACGTCCCGTTAGCCTCTGAAGCGCGGCCCCGAAACCTCAAACCTGGGTCTTGGAAGCTTCGATGGGTTGGGGAGTTCAGTTCCAAAGCTTTGGGCTTCGGGCTGCTTCGGGCCTAGAACAGTTTTGGGGCTTGGGCTTCCCGATCGTTGCAGTGTTATGCGAGTGCGCTCCCCATCCCCCTGCTGCAGCCGTACCCAAGCCTTCAAAGCCATGAACCACGCCAAGCACGAACAGTCAACTGAACCTCTGTGGCCTTGTGGCAGTGCATGCTGTGTGCCTGCGCTTCCAACAGTGTAGGGGGTGTAGGGGGTGTGTGGAAATCCCTGCGCTGAACCCAATCACTGTGCACTCAGAGACAGAGTGTTTAGAGGCCTCCGTGGCTGTGGACTTTTGGGATTCAGGGCGTTGGAGGGTCTGGAATTTTACAGCCAAGAGGATCGAGCTTGCCCTTTTGCGATGAAAGGGTTTAGGGCTCAGGGCCGCAGCAACACCCTCATATTGAGGTTGGCCCGCACAAGGATGCAGTGACCCCAGAGCCCTGAACCCTAAACTCAGTTAAACGCCCTCAATCCAGAAACTTGGCGCCGGGGGGGGGGCGCCTGAATCGCGTAGAAACCTGAATCCCCGAACCCCGAACTCGCCTACCACCCGAAGCCCCAAGAGCCTTGCATCCCCCCAGCCCCATGATTCCGAAAGCCCCCAAAAGAGAGCCCCCAAAAGAGAGCCCCCAAAAGAGCCTGGCAGTACCTGTCGCAACTCAGGAAGGACTCGGGGGCCACGATCACGGAGCAGCCATCCTCTCAGGGGGCCCCGATTGGAGTGTCTTTTGAATCAGGGATCTTGGGCTCAGGAAGCTTTGGGGGGGTAGAGGGGTCCAGGGGATTGAGGTTGTTTGTGAGGCCTGGGATTCCAGACCATGCCGGAAGGTGCTTATCGTGTTCTTGAAGGTTTCTGAGCCCCGATCCTGAGCCTTCTTGGCGCCTGGCCTAAGTGCCTCGAAGGCACAACTTTCGGGGTGACGAGGTACCCTTAGGCTTGAACGCGGAAGCCAGGTGGCGCTAGCCCCCTGCACCACGCGCAGCAGCACCCCCCTCCCCGCACCCCTGTTGTTCAACCCTACGCTTGGTAAAGACTCGGCTCGCCCTCAGAGGCTAGCTTTCGTGGTTAAAGTACCCGAACAGCTAAATCCTAAACCAGCCTCGTAAACTCCTCAACCACTCGAACTCGAACAACCCATGCGCCGGGCCTGGGTGCAAGCCAACTCGGCATCAAAGAGCCCGGCCTCGGCGTTTTGGGGGGGGGGGGAGGGAGAGTGGTGTTTAGGCCTTATACAAAGGATCTCGAGTGTGAGAGCTTGGGGGGGTGGGGCATGTTTCCTGGCTTTGGATTCTTTAAGGGCTTGGCTGCTTCGAAAGCGGCTGTGGGCCGCACGCAGGTGCCTGTTGCCGGCACCGTTTCGTCGCGCCACTCCTCTCGGATGGCTTGCAGGTCCTGCAAAAGATAAAGTTCGCGGAGGCCGGTTCAAGGTTGGCACGCATGCACGGCTTCGGGCAAAGCCCCCCTGCCTCCCGGATGATGTTGCAATCCGTCACCTCTACCTCGCGGGCGGACGGCCTACACTTACCAGAGCAGAGCAACGCTCTGCCCCCCCCCCCCGAAAAAGCACCATGCACCAACAATAACTGAGTTGTCCTTTTGAAGAGCATATTTTCGGTTGCCCTAGGGCTCACGGCTTTCAAGGGTTCAGACTTGACCGATGGCTAGCAGCTAGCAGTCAACCGGGCTCTGGGGGTTTAGTTCGGCTTCGGGTGCTCTCAGCCAAGCACCTCCAACGCAGTGCCGTTTGCCAGGATGACCTGTCACGTTGCGTCCTACAGGCAAGCCAGGTAAGCGCCCTTGCCCAAAGGCTCCAGTTTTTGGCGAAAAGGGTCTGAAGAGCTGGCTGTTTAAGGCTGGGCCCAACCAGACCCTCAACCCAACTCAATCCGGAACCCGGCATCCAGACCAAGTCTTCCGACAGTACCTGCATCTGCCCACCGCTGAGCTTGGCGGTCCCCCGGAAGCCGCGGTAAGGGCCTCGCAGCACTGCTGCGATGCTAGTGTCTTCCGACAGCGTGCAAAATCCTGACGAGGGGAACCGCGGACAGCAATTGTGCATCTCCAGGTCTGCAGTAGAACGTTCTGAGCATATTGCAGCTGAGCCGTGCTTCCAGAACGTTATGGTCCTGTTGCAAGCTCCTGGAAAAGCAAAACCAAGGCATCAGACCCACCTCATTGGGCGGCCTGGTGCTTGTTCAGCCGTTGCGTTCAGCATGGCCTCCTCAGTGACCGCCGGCGTTGAGCCCACTGCAAGCCTTCATCTTGGGGCGGCAGCTGGACTTGACGCAGTGCGTGCAGGCGGGAGACTTGTCGTTGGTGATGCCTGTGCTCTTCGCGGGCTGCGCTACTGCACACTTTGCGAACACTTGGGGCTAAACTCGTGAATCTCGCTTGTGCGAATTCAACGGTGCTTCAGCAAGACGCTGGAAATACATAAAGGCAGTTCCATCAAGAATCAAAAGCCAAGGTGCACTGATTCATGCAGTGGTCCCTCGAGCAGCCCACCAACTGGGCCATGCAGGACGCGCAGTTGCTCGAGTAGCCCTTCTTCTGCATGCAATCCTGCACGGACCGGCAACCCAAAAAGAAGCAAAACAACAACTGGAAACCTCAGTCCCGGAATCCCATGAACCGGCAGCTGCAGAAACTGAACACCATCTGAATACCTGAATTCCACAGAGCCGTCGCGGCTGGCGGTCCTTGGTGCATGGGAAGCCGGCGGCGCAGGAGCGGCCACAGTGGTTCAGGGACGCATCGAAGGTCTTCTTTCCACCTTTCTTCCACACCTTCATGTCTTTGGGATTGGTGCATCCGCCGCCCTCCACCTCGGCCTCCTCTTCTATGTACACGGCTTCCTCCTCATCTTCCTCATCGTCAGAGGCATCCTCCAAAGCCTCCAGGTAGTTGACCTTCATGCCACGCAGCTGGTGGAGCTCGAGGCTGCAGTCTTGCCCGGCGGCGCACGTGTCATCCGACGCCAAAGCGCCGGCCACGTCCTCCCCAACAGCACCCGCGAAGCTCAGGAGCACCAAGAAAGCTCGGAGGGCCATGGCTGGGCAATGGCTGGCAACAGGGCGGACCAAGAACGCTTTTATCGCTTGAGAGCGCAGGCTCTTCAGGACACGGATCTTCTGTTCTGGGGGATGGAGCAGCTTGCCCTGCATTCCCTGAAGCCCGGCTGGCATCCAAGCTTCACATGTGCAATGCAAACGGCATAACGACTTTTACGACAACTTGTAGAATGGCGGACAGCAATTGTGCATCTCCAGGTCTGCAGTAGAACGTTCTGAGCATATTGCAGCTGAGCCGTGCTTCCAGAACGTTATGGTCCTGTTGCAAGCTCCTGGAAAAGCAAAACCAAGGCATCAGACCCACCTCATTGGGCGGCCTGGTGCTTGTTCAGCCGTTGCGTTCAGCATGGCCTCCTCAGTGACCGCCGGCGTTGAGCCCACTGCAAGCCTTCATCTTGGGGCGGCAGCTGGACTTGACGCAGTGCGTGCAGGCGGGAGACTTGTCGTTGGTGATGCCTGTGCTCTTCGCGGGCTGCGCTACTGCACACTTTGCGAACACTTGGGGCTAAACTCGTGAATCTCGCTTGTGCGACGTCAACGGTGCTTCAGCAAGACGCTGGAAATACATAAAGGCAGTTCCATCAAGAATCAAAAGCCAAGGTGCACTGATTCATGCAGTGGTCCCTCGAGCAGCCCACCAACTGGGCCATGCAGGACGCGCAGTTGCTCGAGTAGCCCTTCTTCTGCATGCAATCCTGCACGGACCGGCAACCCAAAAAAGCAAAACAACAACTGGAAACCTCAGTCCCGGAATCCCATGAACCGGCAGCTGCAGAAACTGAACACCATCTGAATACCTGAATTCCACAGAGCCGTCGCGGCTGGCGGTCCTTGGTGCATGGGAAGCCGGCGGCGCAGGAGCGGCCACAGTGGTTCAGGGACGCATCGAAGGTCTTCTTTCCACCTTTCTTCCACACCTTCATGTCTTTGGGATTGGTGCATCCGCCGCCCTCCACCTCGGCCTCCTCTTCTACGTACACGGCTTCCTCCTCATCTTCCTCATCGTCAGAGGCATCCTCCAAAGCCTCCAGGTAGTTGACCTTCATGCCACGCAGCTGGTGGAGCTCGAGGCTGCAGTCTTGCCCGGCAGCGCACGTGTCATCCGACGCCAAAGCGCCGGCCACGTCCTCCCCAACAGCACCCGCGAAGCTCAGGAGCACCAAGAAAGCTCGGAGGGCCATGGCTGGCTGGCAACAGGGCGGACCAAGAACGCTTTTATCGCTTGAGAGCGCAGGCTCTTCAGGACACGGATCTTCTGTTCTGGGGGATGGAGCAGCTTGCCCTGCATTCCCTGAAGCCCGGCTGGCATCCAAGCTTCACATGTGCAATGCAAACGGCATAACGACTTTTACGACAACTTGTAGAATGGCGGACAGCAATTGTGCATCTCCAGGTCTGCAGTAGAACGTTCTGAGCATATTGCAGCTGAGCCGTGCTTCCAGAACGTTATGGTCCTGTTGCAAGCTCCTGGAAAAGCAAAACCAAGGCATCAGACCCACCTCATTGGGCGGCCTGGTGCTTGTTCAGCCGTTGCGTTCAGCATGGCCTCCTCAGTGACCGCCGGCGTTGAGCCCACTGCAAGCCTTCATCTTGGGGCGGCAGCTGGACTTGACGCAGTGCGTGCAGGCGGGAGACTTGTCGTTGGTGATGCCTGTGCTCTTCGCGGGCTGCGCTACTGCACACTTTGCGAACACTTGGGGCTAAACTCGTGAATCTCGCTTGTGCGAATTCAACGGTGCTTCAGCAAGACGCTGGAAATACATAAAGGCAGTTCCATCAAGAATCAAAAGCCAAGGTGCACTGATTCATGCAGTGGTCCCTCGAGCAGCCCACCAACTGGGCCATGCAGGACGCGCAGTTGCTCGAGTAGCCCTTCTTCTGCATGCAATCCTGCACGGACCGGCAACCCAAAAAAAAGCAAAACAACAACTGGAAACCTCAGTCCCGGAATCCCATGAACCGGCAGCTGCAGAAACTGAACACCATCTGAATACCTGAATTCCACAGAGCCGTCGCGGCTGGCGGTCCTTGGTGCATGGGAAGCCGGCGGCGCAGGAGCGGCCACAGTGGTTCAGGGACGCATCGAAGGTCTTCTTTCCACCTTTCTTCCACACCTTCATGTCTTTGGGATTGGTGCATCCGCCGCCCTCCACCTCGGCCTCCTCTTCTACGTACACGGCTTCCTCCTCATCTTCCTCATCGTCAGAGGCATCCTCCAAAGCCTCCAGGTAGTTGACCTTCATGCCACGCAGCTGGTGGAGCTCGAGGCTGCAGTCTTGCCCGGCAGCGCACGTGTCATCCGACGCCAAAGCGCCGGCCACGTCCTCCCCAACAGCACCCGCGAAGCTCAGGAGCACCAAGAAAGCTCGGAGGGCCATGGCTGGGCAATGGCTGGCAACAGGGCGGACCAAGAACGCTTTTATCGCTTGAGAGCGCAGGCTCTTCAGGACACGGATCTTCTGTTCTGGGGGATGGAGCAGCTTGCCCTGCATTCCCTGAAGCCCGGCTGGCATCCAAGCTTCACATGTGCAATGCAAACGGCATAACGACTCTTACGACAACTTGTAGAATGGCGGACAGCAATTGTGCATCTCCAGGTCTGCAGTAGAACGTTCTGAGCATATTGCAGCTGAGCCGTGCTTCCAGAACGTTATGGTCCTGTTGCAAGCTCCTGGAAAAACAAAACCAAGGCATCAGACCCACCTCATTGGGCGGCCTGGTGCTTGTTCAGCCGTTGCGTTCAGCATGGCCTCCTCAGTGACCGCCGGCGTTGAGCCCACTGCAAGCCTTCATCTTGGGGCGGCAGCTGGACTTGACGCAGTGCGTGCAGGCGGGAGACTTGTCGTTGGTGATGCCTGTGCTCTTCGCGGGCTGCGCTACTGCACACTTTGCGAACACTTGGGGCTAAACTCGTGAATCTCGCTTGTGCGAATTCAACGGTGCTTCAGCAAGACGCTGGAAATACATAAAGGCAGTTCCATCAAGAATCAAAAGCCAAGGTGCACTGATTCATGCAGTGGTCCCTCGAGCAGCCCACCAACTGGGCCATGCAGGACGCGCAGTTGCTCGAGTAGCCCTTCTTCTGCATGCAATCCTGCACGGACCGGCAACCCAAAAAAAGCAAAACAACAACTGGAAACCTCAGTCCCGGAATCCCATGAACCGGCAGCTGCAGAAACTGAACACCATCTGAATACCTGAATTCCACAGAGCCGTCGCGGCTGGCGGTCCTTGGTGCATGGGAAGCCGGCGGCGCAGGAGCGGCCACAGTGGTTCAGGGACGCATCGAAGGTCTTCTTTCCACCTTTCTTCCACACCTTCATGTCTTTGGGATTGGTGCATCCGCCGCCCTCCACCTCGGCCTCCTCTTCTACGTACACGGCTTCCTCCTCATCTTCCTCATCGTCAGAGGCATCCTCCAAAGCCTCCAGGTAGTTGACCTTCATGCCACGCAGCTGGTGGAGCTCGAGGCTGCAGTCTTGCCCGGCAGCGCACGTGTCATCCGACGCCAAAGCGCCGGCCACGTCCTCCCCAACAGCACCCGCGAAGCTCAGGAGCACCAAGAAAGCTCGGAGGGCCATGGCTGATTTCTTCGGGCTCCCGGAGCTACTGGGCTTGCAGGCATGGACCGAGAAGCTCACATCGACCCGCCCCCGTGATCCCCCGTGCTTCCCTCAGAGCATGAGCAGGGTTTAGAGGTGTCCGACGTACATGGGAAGGGAAAAGATGCGAGCTGCTCAGCAAAGCCTGCCAAACACCCTTTCTCCTCGCTCTGGCTGTATGACACCGATCTCAACGAGCCCCTGCCATCACCTTCGCATGACAGACAGAGGGCAGCTGTACAAGCAGCTCTAGCCCTGTCGCGGGTGGCCTGCTCCATGAACGACCACGAAAGCAGGCTGGTCCCCTTGGAAGGCTCACGCTGCATAAATCGCCTTGGCCTTGGCATAGAGCGCCTTCCCCTGGGCGCTCTTGCCGCCGACCGCACAGAAGCCCTTGATTCCCAGCTCCTTTCTGGCCGTCATGACTGCGTTGAGCCAGTTCTGCACAAACTTCTGGATTGACTTCCCCTTGGCGTGCATCTTCTTGCTGACGACCTTGCCACGCTTGTTCAGCATCAGGTTGCTCTTCTGCAGGCCGCCAGTGGTCTTCTCCTGACGAGGGCCAAGGGGGGCATGATCGAAGCTTGTTGGCGCAGAGTTGCTACGGAATACAATCTAGCTTGAGCTGTCAGCGTCCATGTGGCTGTCCTTGTTGCCGCGGAAGACGACAGACTTGGCACGCTTGCCCGTTGCAATCTTTGACACGGTCTTCTTTTTCATGGCCTAAGCACGTAGCGTTTGCCAACAGCCTTTGTCAAGCCCCAGAAAGGATGTTAAATTTTGCCCGACCCTCCCCTCCTTCATGGGCTTCTTCATAGCCTTGGCCTTCATGGCGCTTCCCTTCATTGCCTCGGGCTGGGTTGCGGAAACAAGGGGGCCAGAAGCTTGCAGGTGATGGCAGCGGCAAAGAATCACTCCACCGTATACTCTAAACTCAGAAGAAAGGTTTGGGATGGTTTGGGCCTTCTTCATGGCAGTCCTCATTGGCAAGGCCATGGCTGGAGACAGGAGCTGCGTGGGCGACTGCTTGATCACAAAGGCGAGCTCGGGACAGAGCCATGCACCAACATACGTCCCCAAGCCCGTTCCCGAATCCGCATCCTTGCGCCGTCCGCATCTTTGCCCAAACACGGCAATTGGGCATCTGAAGGCGTGTGACTTCTTGGGATATTCTTTGCACAGCGAGGTCCCCCACATACCCTCCCCCAGACGCGCTTGCCCCACGGATGGCCTCGGACCACCTCCACCATCATCCCATTCTCCACCCTGCCTTGGTCCTGCTCGCTTCATGGTCTCAAAAAGGGTCGTTTTCGGGCTTCCGGGCTTCCGGGGAGGCTTGGGTGGACGAAGCTGCGTCCTCGCACAAGTCAGCTACCACGTTCTGACCCGAGAAGAGGAAGTCCACGCTTGCCTGGCCGTCACCTGAACAAGAGAGTTGCGGGCCCAAGGTTTAGGGCCTCAGGTCCTCAGAGGCTTTCGAGGCCTTCAAGGGATTTAGGGAGTCAAGGCTCCTGGAGACTCATGGTCAGCCTTGACCCGCATCTTTGTAGGGCTTTGTAGGGCAGGGGCTTATGGGCTTTAGAGCGTCAAGGCGGCTCCAAACTTCGAGCTGAGGCTTGTTGGCATGTTTGGAAGCTTTTTGTTCCGAGTCTTGGGTGAGTTTAGGGTATAGGTACCCGTAACCCCGAATGCCCCACATGATGTAGGCGGTGCTCCCCAAAGCCCCCTATAAAAGTCCCTGAAAAGGGAAGCCCAGGCCGCAAACTAGGAACCGGCCTTCGGTGAAGACCGACACCTCGGCCCAGTCGGTGCTGCAATCAGTGCCCGACAAGTGTCAGAAACTTCGGTAGCAACATCTAAGAATACAATCAAACAGTGGTATCAGATCATGAGAGTAGAATCAAAGCATAAGAATATGAGGATGTAAGAGTATAATAGTGTAAGAACCCTTCTGGGCCTTGTGGTTCTCTAAAGGATAAGAGACCGAAGCCCTCAACCTCACAGAAGGTCACGGAGCTTGGGACCTAAGGTTCTTAGACCTATGGGGCCTATCGGGGTTATCCTGGCTTTTGGAGGAGCTCTACAGAGGCAGAAATGGAGGAAGAGTTGCAGGCCTTAGAGGCTGAAAATGTTTTAAGGACGAAGGGCTCAAAGAGCTCTTTGCCAGACTGGGACAGCTGCGTTGAAAAGGTCGGCAGACTCGAAGAAGAAGGTCGCTGCGTGCCTTCTTTCCGTGAGACCTCCGGCCAGCGCTGCTTCAGAATGTCAGGGTCTACCCCGCTTGCTAACACATCGGTTCGGGCGTCTTATTTTGCCTGGTTTGCTTCTGGCATGATGCACGCTTTGATGGTCTTCTGAAACTATTTGTTTTGTTAAGTTCAGGGGTTTGGGAATTCACTGCTGGTAGTTCAGGTCCACGACTGTCGGGCTTGAGGTGGACGATTCTAGCATCGCAATCCACCCTTGTTGCATTCCCTCAGAATTTGTTGAAAACGTTCGATGTGTCGCCTTCATCCAAGCAACGTGCACATGCTGTTTTCAGCCTGCAGTCCAGCCCCGCCAGCAAGCCACTCAAGGGTTCAACTCCTAAAAGCTGGTTCTAACTTTGACCCCGCAGGAAAACAGAGGAAACGACCGGGCAAATAAAGCACCACAACCAGCTAATCACTCTCATGACTCACAACCCTTACAAACGTCAGCCGTGCAAGTCGGCAATGCATGTTTTGGGGACTGGATGGGTCTGAGGTTTAAGGAACAATTCAGGTGTCGGTAGAATTCAGGGTCTTGGGTGGCGCCAACCAGGGGAACGGAGGCCTTCGAGGTCACCGGGCATTAGCGGCTCCATGTCTGGAGGGGCTTCCAGCAGGACGTCTTGTCCCTCGCAAGGCAAAGCGCCCCAGAGGTTTTGGGGAGGTTTTGGGGAGGTTTGGGGAGTCGCCTGGTTCTTCTGGTGCCCTGACCCCTCAACCTGCCCCTTATTCCCCCACAGGTTCCCCCTTGAGGCCCAGGGGAGACCACAAGGGAGGGGATTGGGACTTCTGGCGTCGTGCAGTTGCAGCTTCGGGGTGTTCAAGGAGATTCGGGGTTGAGGAGGCTGGCCAGCCGAAGACCGAGGCCAGAACGCTGTGCCGACTTTGGCGCTCGAACTTCGCATCTAGATCCTCGGAGGTTAGGGCAGAAGGAGCCGTCTCAAGGGCTGAGCCCCGGGGGGCCCTTAACAGTGGCAACTTCTCTCGGAGGCTTGGTGGAGGGGCTTGTTTGGGCTCTTCGCTTCCCAAGATCTTACCACCCCAAAAGTGAGCAGGCCCCGGGCCCAGCAGAGCCGGGTGAAGCCGGAGACGCGAACCTCACAGGTTCTTTGTGTGGTTCATATTGTTATGTGTCTACTGTGTTATACCCAGTCATGACACTGCGCACCTGCTACCACACCTAGTTGTTGTATTTTACATGATGTTGTGACATTCTAAACAATTTCATTATATTTGATATGCTTACACTAACTGATTGTACAAAGAAAAATTATGAATATTACATCATTTTGCGCCTATATTTTGCATGGTTGTTGTGTTCTGATATTCTTACTTGAGGGTCTGAGTGTTGGAGGGTCTAGGGAGTCGTGTCTAATCTAAGGCACGGCGTCGGATTTCAGGCTCTGGGATTTAATCATCTTTGAGGCTTCGAGCTTACATAACTCAGGGATTCCGGACTTGGCAACCAGTTCATCCTGGAGCTTTGTCTGAGAGCCTCGGAGAAAAAAGGCAGGACGCAAACGGAACTTCAATCCAGGTCCTTGGAACCCTGGGACACTGAACCCGCCAGCGCGTCGGGGAAGCATCTCATCCGGGCTTCCCGCGCGCTCTCCGGCAGAAGATAGATAAACAGTGAAAAAGAACCTGGCCATGACGCAGGGAGCGGAGATTTCGAAGATGGGGGACGTACAGGCTAGACTGTGGCTAGACCTTGAGGCTCTTTAGGCTTCCGCCCGAAACATCCCAAAGTCTGGATCCCTAAACCCAAAGAAGTTACGCGGACACTGTCTAGGAATTCTAGGGCTTCAGACTTGATTGGGGCTTAGAAGCTTAGAGTTCGTTTTCCTTGTGTCAAGCAGCTTAGGGGAGCATCCTCCACCCTCACTGCCTCTGCATGGGCACGCGGTCTTCAGAGTGTCTGAAGCTGAAGTTGAAGTGGGCCTGTTGCTCAGAGCCAAGAAGAACCCGCGAAACCCTCGAAGCTCCAAAGCTAAGACCCCCAGAAGGGCCTCGACTACATGCCGGTGCAACTCCGGGGCTCCATGTGGAGTGGCCTCTTGGGGTCTTACGCCTCAAAACCTGGACTGCCAAAAATCTCGAACCTCACACACACTAAGGCTCACTTGAACCTCTATACGAGCCGGTCTGCCAGAGCGGCCATCAGCTGCGAAGAGCCGCTCAAAGCCCAGCCTCCTCCGAGGGCCGGAGGCTGATGCGGCCCAGGTGACCCTGCCGCGACTGAGGCTGACGGTGGAGGGATTTCAGGGCTCTAAGGGGCCCAACAGTGGCAATCGGATTTGGGCTTCATCTTTGGAGCACGGTTTGGGCCCCGCATCGTGCACAACGTGAGTGGGAGTCACTCATGTTTCTGGACGTCTGCTGGTTTATTGGAGCATTCCTGCTGGGATCCTTTTCGTCGTTGCCTGCGTTCGAACAGCTGGACTTGTTGGGGTGCCTTGAGCTTCTGACAGATCTCCCACGGTTGTTCAAGCCGTTTCCGAGGTCTGCTTTTGGAGTTGGTATGGGGCGATGCTTTCGAGCAGTTTCTCGGCACCTCTGCGAAAAGCTCCGAAGCCTTCGGGCTGTTTACGGATGGGTTGCCGTCCGTTGGTGCTACTGTTTGTGAAAAGGTCCTGCTTCCGAAGCCCAAAGCAGCCATTTTAAAATCTCGGAGCTCTCAGCGCCATTGGGCCATTGGGGGCTTTCTTTATTCTTTCTAAGGATGCCATGTCTCGGCTTCCTCATCCTAAAAGCCTAAACATCACTATACATCCCTATTTGTTTGCGTGTTTTAACAGGTCTCCTGTCTCCTCGCCAATGCACTGCCCTAAACATCCATATAGAAGCTAGAAAAAACTAGCAAACTCCCAGGCCTCGACGCCATTGTCTCGGGTCGAGTGCGCTCGGTAGTCACGGCTGGCCTGCACGACCTGAGAGGGGGTGCGCCCTTGCAGCGTCGTCTCCTTTAGCCCGGCCCTGCTTGGTACGTTTTGAGGGCGGTCAGGGTTTAGGACCTATCTGAGCCTATCTGAGTTTGCGAAGCTTTTGGAGCCGTCAGGCTCACATCCAAACCCCACACAAATTCCACGCTAGCTCTCGGGAGCCCGCCAGATCGACTTTGCCTTCGCAAGGATGTGACAGAATGGTTTCAGGCGGGCAGGACAGGCTCAGGTGGCCCAAATCGTACAGGGCGTTGGGATCGGCTGAAACAACGTCGTAGTTTAGGGGTCTGAAGGTTTTTAGGGTTGCTGCCGCCTTGCAAGCCTGCAGGTAGGGTCTAGGTAGAGTCTAGGTATGGCCCAGGGTTACAGCACTGTTACAGCTCGGGTCGGCCGGAACTGGAGATGCACAAGTCTGAAGGTCACCAACTTGCTCCAGATGCGAGACCCTAAGCGCGATCTAGGCGACGCAAGCCTTGAAACTTTCAAGATCGGGGCTTCTCTACATCATGGCATCATGTGACATATTGGGATTGGGGGTTCCGTGCAAAAGCCGAGAGAAAACAGCATGAACCCTCGTAGAAAACCTGAAAACCCAAACACTGTCCCCCGCAATACAGGCTCCTCGCAACACCTGGGCGCCTTGCAGAAGAAGCCTGATTTTCTGTGTAGAGGCCCGAAGCTACCCCATCAACTCCTAAACCACCCCAATCCCTCCTGACTACCCCCCCCTAAACAATACCCGCCCTTTCGGAACCCCCCCGGACTCCCCGCCCCGCAAAGAAACCCCAAACAAACCCCCCCCCCCCCAAAGAACCGCCGTGAAGCCCTCAGCCTGCCGCAGCTGAGGCGACGTCTGCGTACACCAGCTCCGGGGTGCCCTCGTCGGGGCCGCGGCCCCCGAGGTTGGAGTGCCTCCCAAAACGGCTGGGCTAAGGACATTAACAGTGTTCTCAGTGTTCTCAGGGCCTTGAAAGTTTAAAGCGTCTGCGCGTGGAGGCTTGGAAGGCACGGAACTTTGCCACTCAAGGGTTTGTACCTCGTCCCAAAGACCGTCCTCAGCTGAGCAATGATCCCCATGGTTATCATCCGCGTCATCCTCAGCAGCATCGTCACTATCATTGTCATCGTCATCTTGGGGTTCTTCCCAGGCACCGCCCTTGCCCGCCCCGTGCACCCCATGCGGCCTCACGTCTCGGAAATCCAAGACCTGGAGTTCAGGGTGCATGATTCAGTGCATGGGTTAAGGTGCAGGGTTTGGGGCACCAGGCTTGGGATTTAGGACCCTGTACCCCCGACGCACCAGCAGTTTCAGGGTTTTCTTGACCCCAACAGCTTCAAAAAGGATCAAAGTCTCAAACGCCCCTGAAGCCCCTGAAGCCCCTGAAGCCCCTGAAGCCCCGAAAACCCCTACAAGTCTGTGAAGCCCTCAAGCCTCAAGCCGCAAACCCTACATCGAAAAACTCTCGGACCCTAAGCTCCCGCACCTGTCCCCAGGTTTCTGCGCGATGCACGGCACCTGCCGTGGATCGCACAAAGCTTCGAAGGTTCCTCATTGGGTTTTTAGCAACCTTCGGGCCTTACGCTCACGACTTGGAGCCCGAGAGCTTCTGCAAGGGACTTGCAAGGGGGCCCGGCCGATGCTTGTTTCGGGCTCCACGCTTTGAGTTAGGAAGAACGCTTGCTGGGCCATCTCCTCAAACCCTCCCCCCAAAAACCAGAAACCTTGAAAAAACCCATCTCCTCAAGAAAACCCAACCACACCAAGCTCCCCCTTGTGCGGCACCGAAGATGGCGGACGCCACTAAGATCAACAGCGTGACTGCACCGACCTGATTGTTCTTATTGCTATGTTTCACAGTATTGTTGTTTATGAATGGCATTAAACTGTCATTATTGTACTTTCTTGCTCCTGCCCTTTCCTATTGTTGCGATTGGTATCCTTGTGAAGAGTCTTATTGTTGCTATTCTTTTTCTTATTGAACTATTGCTACTCGATCTCTTGGTCCTGCACTACCGCGACTCGAATTACTAGAACTGTTACTTTATACTGTTGTTGGAAAGATGCTCTTCGGATTGCTGACAGAACTGCTCTCAACTTTCTCGAATGGTTTTCCTCCAAATGCTCTTCAGTTACCATTGTTCTGTTGCGATCATTCTTGCAATTTCCTGCCATAACGATTATTGCCACGATGCACCCACAACATTCCTACGTGCGCAAGGCTTGAAGGTAAGAAGACTTTTGACCAAAAAAAACCCAAGGTCCAGGTTTCAATCGTAGACCCAAACCTTTTCAAGGGAGTTGAGGCAGCCGGGGTCACCGCTGCCACAGCCACGGCCGAGCTGATTGGACCTGCACGCAAGGCGGCCGGGTCCTGATGTCCCGCTGGCAAACTTCCGAAGAGAACCAAAACGGCAGTCAAAAACATCGAAGCAAGAATTCGCCTCGGCTTCCTGCCGAGAAGCGTCTGGAACAAGCAGACCCGGATCGGGCCTCCTTCCCCCTAACCCAACCCTTCCCCCCAATGCAAGATTTTGTGGCCTTGTGGGACCCCCCCCAATCGCTTGGAGGAGCTGCAAACCGATGCCTTGGAGGAGGGAGTGCCTCAAAACGCCCCCCCCACCCTGCCCCCCTCCCCCCTCCCCCCTCCCCCCTGCCCCCCCTCCCCCCTCCCCCCTCCCCCTCCCCCCTCCCCCCTCCCCCCTCCCCCTCCCCCCTCCCCCCTCCCCCCTTCCCCACCCCCCGCCCCTTTAACCCCGCTCTCCTCCTCCTCCTCCTTTTCTGCGAAACCCTCTGTCCTCCTTTCCTGTCCTGGGGCCGGCCCGGCTGCCGAGGCGGCGCGCGCAAGCGTTTACAATAACATGCAACATCAAAGAGGAAGGAACAGGAAACAACGTTAACTCCGAATGAAAACCGCTAAGTCCAAACATCCAGGTTGGATCAAGCCGTTCGGACAAATCATTGCAGAATACCTCGGGTTCAAGGCCGATCCTGCCTTTGCAACCAACCGGCCCCGATGTGGCAGGCTCACCGCCTTGGGCGGGGGCGGTCCCACCTGCAACAGACATGTGAGAGAAAGCTTGGGATTTAAGCAGGTTTCCAAAAGATGTAGTAACGTAGGAAGCAACAGAAAATCTCGGACAAAGGTTTCACGCCTCACAAGCTGAGGTGGAAAATCCAAGAAAACACTTTCGCACACGCCATGTTCCGTTTCACGGTTTCACACATATTGCCATGGTCATGAAGCGTGACACAAATGAAACACATTGCCTCAATGACTGGCGGGCCCTTCATGCAAAACACAAAATTGAGAACCAAGTCCCGACTCAAAAAGCGAATGCGTTACAATTCTGAACCTCACAACCCTTGGCCCTCATTCCCACACCTGACATGCAAACCACCATGACTCATGCCTGTGGCAGGCTGGGCATCCACACTGGACATGGCAGACTGTACATACATGCCAGACATTTGTCACAAAATTGTAGTCTGAGCTTTTGTAGGACTCCAGGCTTCAAACTACGCTTGGCCTTCGAGTGGCATTGCTGTTACGAACCAGCTTTGAATCAGTGAAGTGTTACTTATTGATGCTTAAGGCGACCCCATGTCTAATCCACTGTCTCAAAAATTGCCCCGACGCTGGCTATCATGACATGCGTCTCGTAAACCAGACATCACTCAATGAGAGCCCAACATGATGCCCCAAAGCTGCGTGTCAATTGAATATTTTTGCATGCACATGAAACCGAACATTGGCAATCTCCAAGCCGAGGGCACACAAACTTTCGGATTCTCCGCGTTCACCCCAATCTATTGCTCCCTTACACACATGATGTCATGGTGTGTGTTCTTACCTGCTTTGCGAGCCAGCACGTTTCACTCTTTCGTTTTTGGATCCGCCATGGGGCCTCCATTGGCCTGAACTTGCCAAGGAACTCCACTCACCGATCAAGCGAGTCAATCTCCCGCTCCTCGTCCAGGCGGACCTGCATGGGCCACCTGTTCACGAACGCTCCCACGCAGCAAGGTCCCCACGAATAAACACAGCCCATGTACAGAGAGGTCTGAGTTCCGCATCCAGTAAAGATCCTGGGAAGAGTTCGGGGAAGACTGAATCCGCAGCATTATAGCTTGAACCCCAGAGAAAACCAGGAAAGCAAGCCACCGTAGCAACATCTAGCCACAACATTCTAGAGAATCAGGTCTCTTTCCTTCGGCTCAATGTCTCTGGTACTAGTGCGAGAACCAGTCTGCGCGGGCTTTAGCGACGCCTGTCAGAAGATATGATGCTGAGCGACGTGCTGCCACTTTGGGCTGCGCCCTGCGTTCCTGAAGAGGTACAGAGCGGAGTTGCGTGCGTCGGCCCAGTCGCTGTCCCAGATGTGGAAGGGAGAGGCTGTGGCTCCGACGGCGACGACGATGAAGATGACTCCGAGTCGGACTCGGAGGTGGCATTCTCTTCGATGGGGTCGTCGTCGGCTGCCGACGAGCAGCTTTGGCAATATTGTGCTTGGTTGTCGGGGTCGGGAACTTCGATGGTATTCCCGTGGACGTACAAGTCCCCGCCATTTGCGTTCTAAGTAGAACCTCACAACATGGCTACATGAAGCCACATTGGAATTGCGCACACGACACGCCGAAGAGCCCACTCTCACTACGCAGCAATGGGGCCGCAGCCGCTGACAGGTTTCGATACTGTGGAGCTGTATGATGCGCGGTGCTCAGAGGCCCTGAGGGCCGTGGGCTCCAGGAATCTTAACGAGCCAGAGCCCGGAGAATCCACAAATCCAAGCCTGCCAGTTCCATGTAAAGCCTTATGGAATTTCACTGGCCCCAACCCGATTTTGTGATAGGTAGCCCACGGGCCTGTCAGACTGTCTTTAGTAAGCTTGTCTGGCTACCCTCTGTAGTACCAAGTTTTTTGGGATGATTCTTTAGAGGGTTTGTGTTTAGGGTTAAGAGCTTACGCCGTAATTAAGGCTTGAGGCCTTGAGGCCTTGGGCTCCAGGAATCTTAAAGGCTGGAAAGCTTCAGGCCTTGAGGTCCTAAAACACAAACCCCCCAATTTGTTTGGGGGGAGCCAGCGCAACCTTAATTAAATCCATGACCCCTTTGGAGGGGGGTGAGGTCTGTGTCGGCGGTGTGGGGTAGCTGGAGCCGCTTCCTCCATGCTGGTGGCGACGGGGTTTGAGGCTGCGCTGAGCCCTTTGAATCTATTTCACCTGCATGACCTGTTTAAAAAAGGTACTGGGCAGGGGGTGAGAGGTGGGGGTAAGAGCGGATAGGGGCGGGTGGGAGGCTCGGGCTCGAGCCGTCCCACCCCTGGGACAGCCCAGGGATCCGCAAGGGTAGACACCCATGCTTTCTGAGTTCACGCAGTTTTATTCCCTCTCACCGATACAATCCCAAACACAACTGTCAGAATATTTCTTCACCATCATGAATACATATCTTCAAAATTCATAACATGCATCACGCTCACTCTTCCCACTTTTTCACACGCACAAACGGGGGACGGTACGAAGCCCTGCAGATGCACGACCCAGGTCCCTCCTCCGTTGAGGAGTACACCCACGTCTGTTCCAAGTGTGTGCCCTCGCACACCTTCACAGCATCACTTCCAGGGGGTGGGTTGGGCGGGACAAAATTTCTGATGCCACAGCTTTCTGTGGCCTTTGAGCACTGACATGGTGCATGCGTTCACACAACACATGATTCAGTGCATCCCAAACAAACACTCGTGCCCCTTCCCACAAATGAAAATATAGTGTAATACTTCATGCAAACACTGGAGCTCACACACAGGGACTTTTTGCACGGGGGACTTCAGGAATCACTTTCGGACCCCCCTCCCTCCACCATGCAAACCCACTGTCGTTCATGGCCCAAAAGCTCGAGGGACTTCAGGAATCACTTTCGGACCCCTCCCTCCACAAACCCCAAAGCACCAATGATTGACACGTAAAACAGTTTTGTTCTGGGACGATGTGCTCTCACATCTGTTGCATCGCCTTTTGGGAATAAAGAATTATCAAGAAGAAGCATTCCTTATTCCCTCTCACCGATACAATCCCAAACACAACTGTCAGAATATTTCTTCACCATCATGAATACATATCTTCAAAATTCATAACATGCATCACGCTCACTCTTCCCACTTTTTCACACGCACAAACGGGGGACGGTACGAAGCCCTGCAGATGCACGACCCAGGTCCCTCCTCCGTTGAGGAGTACACCCACGTCTGTTCCAAGTGTGTGCCCTCGCACACCTTCACAGCATCACTTCCTCACCACCCCCGTTTGCCTCTCAAGTGATGCTTTCATACACTGGTGCAACTTGGCGAAACATGGACTGGTATCTGGTGAAGCACAAGCGGGATGCGTCATCTGCTATGTTGCTCTTTGATGGAACGCGCGAGTACCAGGATATTGCATTAGACTTGACATCTGCCAAAGCCACATCCATCAGGATGGAAGTTGCATTGATCACAGGTGTGAAGGATCTGATCAAGCTAGCTCTCGCGGCTTCATTGTCCACGAAGAAGAAACAGAGCCGACCTTCGAGCACATGTGCCCAGGTCGCCTTGGCAACTGCCACAGGTAGCAACTCAGCGAAAAAGATCAACTGCTTCAAGCCCTTAGACCTCCACCGCTTCACTAGCCACTCTGGTACAAAATCACCAAAGAACTCTTGTCTCCCTGTAAGTGGGTCAAAGAGCACGGCTCCATGTGTCACAATTTGATCTTCATGGGCACCATCAGAAAAGATGAGCACGGGCGGTTCATGAGCCCAACACGACAGCCGTCGCGGGCCCGATGCTCGCAAGGTATCCAACGCCAAGCGCGCTGCATCCAGTATGGCTTCCCGGGCCACCGCAACATCACCGGATCTTTGGGCCTGGCTGATGAGTTGGGTGCATATTTGCGCACACCTTCCGTACACATGGTTGGTAGCGAACAACATGCGCCCTTTGAACGATGCAAGCTCGCTGTGACCGCAGGCCCCACTCGCAAGGTTTTGCAACGCACTCGTGAGCTCTTCAATCCTTCCAGCCTTGTTGCACACCTCTACGATGCCCTCACAAGCTCTATCGAACCTGACAGTCACCCCTAGGATGTCGAAAGACTTCGCGAAGTCCTTGAGCTTATCGCCTCGGGCTACCTCCCATCCAAGGAGCTCCAGCAACGCCTCAGCCGTCTGCGAAGCCGACTCGATCAGCGGGGAAAGTTCCATTTGGCAATAGTCATCGTAATAATTGGTGCTCACCAACCAAAACAGTCGGGCCATCACCATTTTGAGCACCCGCGCCGCCCTGTTAAAGCTGGTGACCGACCCCGTCCCGCCAAACGGTAGCGCTACCGCTTCAAAATAGTACACTGTGTCATCCGAAGGATTCAAAACCGCCAGGATTGTGGCCCATGCATCGTCTGGATGCCGAGCAAGTTGTTTGTAGGCGCTTTTCAAGTCAAGAGCTCTGCCGTGTAGCTGCCGATTCTCCTTTTCTCGGAAGTCGGGGTGAAGTCGCCCACTGAACGTTTCACCATCACGATCCGGCAGGTGGAATTCTTCAGTCGCTCCTAGGGCACCCCGCACAAAGAAACGAGCTGTAGCTGCTATGGCATCAACCCCATCCAAGACAACCTTCTCAGTCTCTGTGACAGAAGCATTGACCAGGAATTCAGACAAGTCGTCTATGCCCCTGATTTTCTCTCCTTGCACAACACCGAAGCGTTTCGATGCAATCCATTCACCTTTGTATTTATCGTTAATTTCGCTCCAAGAAAAAGGCCCTTTGACCCACTGCTTTTCCTTCTGCTCGAGAGTCTCGTCCCAAATCTTGGCCGCCACCTCCTTGTCGCGAGCCGCCCTTCGGCAAGAGGCTTCCACAAGATGCTTGGACCATCTGGACGTTGCTTTCAGATCATCCTGCGTCAATGCGGCCGGCTTCAGTTGCCGAGGGAACAAGCCCGAGGGTCTCAGTTCACCCGTCAGTCGGAAACCACTGGCCATGTCTGCTACCAGCTCACGGTCCTGGACGCCTGCATCGCTCATGAGCTCCTGCAACAGCAACAAGCGCTTGGATCCCATAATTGCTTTCACATCGGGGTGCATTTGGCCCTTGGCCGCATCCTCCATGGGCTGCAGCTCCCTTGCTCTGTTTCTGTAGTGATCCAACATCCTCTCTCGAAAAGCCTTCGTGCCCTCTATCCCATGCTGAAAGATATTGGCCATAGCCTGCACATTGTCCATGTCTAAAGCTCCCGGCTTGTCAAACGGATGTATGCACTTCAAAGCTTCATTGACAAATGCATCTGGTGTCCTGTATATGCCAAACACAACCTCACGAACTACCTTCCCCCCTTCTTCGCAACGACGTGAGGCAAGTAATTTGGAGCCAGCAGGAACACCCCCAAGACCCGGCACCAAGCACCCAGTAGCCGGTATGCAGTCCGGCACCTCGACCTCAGCAGGCACCTGTACAGTCACGGTGGATAGGAACTCCTCGGGTCCCACTTGCGGGCCATCGCGTCGTGGCTGACGCTGCGACGCAACAGTGGCCAAAGCGGTGCGCGAAGCATATGAACCATCAAGCAAGGAACCCTTGGCTCGCAGGATAGCACACAAATCATTGGCCGCGGCACTGCACATGGGCCGGGGATAGCTCACCTCGGCGGCCGTAGCGAAAGCCCACCCGGCGCCTTGCTTGCATCGCCCCCATGCCATGTGTGCATGGGCGCCATCACACTGGCTGCGCATAGACGGCAAATCATGCGTGGCCAGCAAGGCTGTGCGCTTCAAACGCCGGGACCCATACATGCACGCATGTAGTACATGCCACCTGCCCATGGACAACACACGCTGCATCCACACAGTGAGCCACATGAAGGAACGTTCGGGATTCTCTATGACGGCTACCTTGTTGTTTTGACGGCAATACTCAAAGACCTCAGCGCAAAACGCATACAAAGTGTTCGCTGCCGTCACCCGTGCTTTGTTGACGCCACGCAAGCTTGGAAAGCCCTGTGGGAAATCCTCCGACCTCAAGGCCTTGGGTTGCGGTCCCCCGGAAGGCAAACGTATGCCTCTTGCCCGGGACGATGTGCCACACGGAGGAGCCAGCCAGGCATCGGCCCGTTGGATCTCCTGCCACACAAGCCGACGCTGTTCCGCATCACACAAGTCCAGGCGCACCGCCGGTGCGCGCACTTTGCGCGGACGCAAGTCTTTGTCAATGCCAAGGACATCACAACCTCGTGCCTGCATAGCGGCAGCAACGCCGGCAGTGCCACAAAAGATCTCCAGCACATAGGGAGGTTTTGCATCTTGAGCGGCATTAGGTGACCTAGTCACTGTGCTTAAAGGGGTCGGTAACCCAGAACCGTCGGAAGGCCTAGCACAGTGACCTAGGGTGGGGTGGGACTCGGGCTTGCATCGTAACCCCGGAAACCCAACTCCGGCGCCTACAGAGGGGGGAGGCGGAACCCTAGGGTCAGGCCTAGCGCCCGGAGACACTAAGGCGTCTTGCAGGGCTCCGCCCTCACGCACGAAAGGAGGCAATGCATGCCCAATCCCTGGCAGCACGAAACCTGCACTGGACATGAGGCGCTGTTGTCGGTTTGGTTTGAGCCAAGGGGGGTTGGTTGAAGGAAGGTAGGTCGGGTAGCATGTCGGCATGTGAACACAACAAGCGACAAGTCCCCAACATGACATAAAAAGTCTCAACACGCGCGATTCTCTTTCTTTTCAACGAAGTGTGTGGGTCCAGCGAACATCTCGGCACCTCAACCTGACATCCTGGCACAGCCGAGCAAAATGCCCCAGTGCAGCCGAGCAGAATGCTCCAGGTGAGTGTGCTTGAAAGACCCAAGCGGAGGTCACAGGCAACAGGATGTTGCAGCACTTAGCCCGGAGGCTCGTAGGAAACAAGAAGGTGGTGAACACGAAGGCATGGTGATTGTTATTTCAACTGCAAGGAGACTTGCAAAGTTGTCAAGTGACAAACTAGGGCGGTGAGGGTGGGACTCAAAATTTTTTTTTTTATCCGGGCAGACACGAGCCTCAAAGCAGAGACCAATTGTTCAAGCACGAGCAACGAAGTCAACAAAAGGGAAATGATAAATTTGCCACAACGATCCAAAGACAATCAAGTGATTTTCCGATCGCCTGATGGCTGATGCGACTCAGAAGCATGAAGGCACCCACCCACCTCCCCTCAAACCCCCCCGACAAACCCCTGGGGCATGGCCCAAAAGGCTTGTCGGTTTGGTTTGAGCCAAGGGGGGTTGGTTGAAGGAAGGTAGGTCGGGTAGCATGTCGGCATGTGAACACAACAAGCGACAAGTCCCCAACATGACATAAAAAGTCTCAACACGCGCGATTCTCTTTCTTTTCAACGAAGTGTGTGGGTCCAGCGAACATCTCGGCACCTCAACCTGACATCCTGGCACAGCCGAGCAAAATGCCCCAACTTCAGACGAGGCTGTGCTATTCACCACGGAGACTTTGAATCAAGTTTCTGCTTCTTGTTCAACTGTGTGTCGTTGGCGGCAGATATCTTCACTGCTTCCCGCAGCGAAACAAAGTTGTCTCGTGCTGCGACAAGTCGCTGGAAAATTTTCATGTCCAAGTCCATCAAAGAAACCATCACTCTATTTTTCAAATCAAACTTATCAAACTTAAGATTCGTCAAGTCGTCAGCCTCCACATTTGCTTCCCTAGGCCTCCATTGCAAGCGGAGAACTTTGCTGTGGTCCCGGAGCGCACTGGCCATCTGCATATGAATGGCCTGGAGTGGCCACTTCGTGCTCAGCCCCTTTTGCTGCACCATAGGCAAGGCCTTATTGTCGGTCCCAGCAGTCAACGCAATCCGGAAGGTGCTTTTCTTGCCTTCGCCGCTCAAATGCCCAAATGCATAAAGTGCAAAACACGCCGCAAGGAGCTCCCCCGAGGTCGAGGCCCATTGGGAGCTGCCGTCCTCCTTGAACAACCAGGGTGCATCTCTAGGCCGCAGTTCAACCGCGAACCATTTTGCATGCAAGGGGGCAACACCCTCAGCCAACGACCAACCACCCAGCACTACCCTGTTGTCTTCACACTTCGCATCAGTGCGGAAAGCCTGCCAGGGTGGTGGTTGCCGGAACGCCACGTCTTCCATCCTACGTCCTGTCGCGAACTGGTGCCTGTAAAACGTGAGAGAGATGCAAACCAATTCTGGCACACGTGCCACCGTACCCCCTTTGATGACGGCAAGCCAAGAGTACAATGGTGCGAGAAAGGGTTTTGCCCACAAGAGTATACGCGCCACAAAGTTCATGCGACCGGTAAACTCGGACAATTCACGTCCTGACACAAGCCATGCATTGCGCTCCACTCGGTCAACCCAAGCAACGATCCATGCAGCACGCTTCTCCGAAATGCCAACCGTGTGCGTGTAATAATCCAAATGGTAGCCAATGAAGTCAACGGCCAACCCTCCTTTAAACTTATGGTAGGAAAAAGGTGCGCCCATCAGTTCGTACGCAAGCAGGACCATCCACAGGTGCAGGAATTTGTGCTTTCCTACCACCGTGAGGTGGAGATCGTCCACGAAAACTACTTGAGAGTTCCAGCGCTTGCCCATGACACGAAGGACCCACCGGCCGAGTAGGGCGAAAAGCCTGCCCCACCAGAAGGACGCAGAGGATATGCCAAACGTGCCTACAGTGTTTAGCCAAATCTCCCGGCTCCCGTTTCGGGCCCGGCATCCTAGTCTTGGCCAATCCCGGCGCCTGATCTTGACTCGTCTGTGGGCCTGGCTGATGTCCGCAGAAATCGAGAAGGAGGCTTCGCGCGTATCCTGCGCCTGTGCAACCATTTCCATGAGGTCCTCGGGGCCTGGCATCTGCAGCTTGTTGTTCACCTTGATGTCAAGATTAACTCGTACTCCATGCGTGCCATCATGTAGCGGCCTGATATCGCCGTTGGGCTTGGTCACCGCACCCATGGCAGCAACCCGTAGCACACCAGGTCCGTATTCTTCCTCCACCGCCTTCTCAGTCGTGCAAATCATGAGCCCCTTTTGTTCATCTTCCTGGAAGTGTTTCTCCAACTGATCAGCTGACATCTCTGCGGTGCTGTAATTTGTCATTATTGGCTCGAAATCGCTCTCATCCAGTTTGCGGTAAGTGGTGCGAAGAGGGAACACTTGGGCCACGTGTTCCACTGGGGCATCGCACCCCAAAGGCACGCCCTCGGCAAAGCATTCCGGGCCCATGCACAAAATTTCAAAGTCTGGGTCCCCCAACATTTGCAGTGATCGGCTCAAAAGGGGAAGCAAGAAGGGCTGCCGCTCGGGCACCTGCCTCGCCAAGTCCGGATCGCCCAGCACCTTTGCAATTTTGAACCTTCATCGAAAGGTGATGTCGCGATTTTGCCTGCAGCGAGCTTGAACGCCATCTCGCGTAGATCCCACTTCTGTTTGCGCAAGCAGTCCTCGAGGATTTCGCCCACAAGCCTCGCATGCTCCTTTTCTATGGGTGATGCAAGTTGATCCCGTGCTTCGGGTTTCCATCTTCCCGGAGAACACAATCCAAAGCCGTCCACGAACTCGCGATGGTCAGGGCTGTGTCTGCAAAGAATGGGTGAGCCGAAAGCTCGGCTGGTGCTTGGGTCGAACTCCACCCCGGACGGGGCCGTCATGGGAACCTTTTGCATCTCTTCGTCCGAAGAGTCAACAAGAACGGCACTCACTACCGCGGGTGGCTTAGGCTCTATCGGTGCCTCCGGAGTGGGCCCTTCCGGAGGGGTGCTAACCTCAACAGGAGCGGGGCCGACACTACAGCTCAAAGCCGGGGCCTCTGGAATGGTCCCTTCCAGAGGGGTGCCCAAACCCCCAAGTCCTATCGGGGCCTCTGGGGTGGTCCCTCCCAGAGGGGTGTTAAGTCCAACCTGAGCACGGCCTGCGTCAAGACATTCCCCCCTACCCGCAGGGCTTGAGGCAGGCAACGGAGGGACCAGTGGAAACTGGCATTCCTGCAAGCAGAGAAGGTCTGGGGCGGGCAAGGGATGGGGGAGTGACACGGAGTATGCCACGAGCACAACACGTTCCCCTTGCCAGGGCTCTGTGAAATGGATGCAATCCCGGGCCGGCAGCAGCCCGGGGCCATCTTGCAAATGGATGTGACAACCAAGACGCCAGGAACCTTCAACGAAGCGGCGCACTGTGCCCGAGGCGTGCTCATACCAAATGGCACCTCCGGAGAAGTTTGTGAGAGCAACCACCAAATTAAAGGGTGTAGAATTTCGGGCGTCTCTATGCGGCTGCGTCTCAGCATTCCAGAAGATGGCAAAAGAGGTAAATGTGGGCAAGAGTGCCAAACTGTGCAAGAAGAGGCAGACCAGCTTGCATGCAATGGGGTATTGCCGGGTATGGCGGCGAAGGCCCACAACGCCACCCCGGCAGTATGCACCCGCAAAGAAGGCAAGGCCATCAGGCGCGCCAGCGGTTGGATGCAAGTCCTCTCTGGGGAACAGGCGGGCCAGAGACAGCACATCCTTTTTCGTCGGGGCACGCAAGGCGAGCGTGGTGGCAGCAAAGGATTCAACTGGGCACGGCAGCGGTGTCGGTGCGAAATCATCCCCAGTGGCGCGGCTGTGCTCAAGTGCGCCAAGACAAGATTTAGCAATGAACTTGCACAGTGTCTCGTTGTATCCAGCCCGAGACTTCGTGACCCAGTCCCCGTCTCTGAAACCCACTAGGCGTGCATGGTATGCATGCGGACATGGCATGAGTGGGCCGGCGTATCGCCCATCAGAGGTAAAGTGCGGCCACAGCTGGCCGATGTCACGAAAGCAAGGCAGCGTGGATGCGAAGCGCGTGGGTTTTGGTGTGTCGGCGTCAAAAAGGCACTGCAGAATGGGCCAAGTGGCCGCCTGGCACTCGGTGACCAGATCGCGCAGCTCCTGCCATTGCCAGATCGATGCAGGACAAGTGCCGTCAAGCAAGACCCCCAAGTCCTCTGGATGCTCCAGAAACCAAAACCCCCCTGACTTAGTTTGCATCCGCATCAGACGTACCGAATTGAGAACAAAAGAATTATGCAAGTCCACAAGAGTGCGCAACGCAGCATTCAACCATGGAAAGCCATAAGGGTAGGTGGCATCACGTATGGGAGTGGGGCCACCGCCGGTCTGTGCATGTCTATGGCGGGCACGCGAAAAGGTATTGCATGGTGGGGAAACGATGAGGACATCCCAATGCTGATCACCCACCTGGCGAAACAGTGTATCCCACAACGAGTGGTCCGATAGGTCATCGTGAATGTTCCGTAGAATGTCAACCTCACGCATCTGCAGGTCGACATCATGTTGGGTGCACCAAATTTGCAAATGATCATGAACATCGCCAGGCCTCGGCTTCCCGGCAAATAGGTAAAGAACTCTCAGCGTCTGTCAGTTAGCGGCATTCGTGCCCTGCTTTGACGCGTGCATCTCTTGCCAATGTTGCCATGTGGGGTGTGGTTTACCGCAGCCTCGCACCCTGCAGATGTGAAGCCTCCCACATGATCCATCGCAACCAACTGTGGAGTAGTCGAAGCAGATCTGCCGCCCATCCGGGGCGTTTGCCGCGAGCTTTCCCTTGCCTTTGGCTTTGCCGTCGCCTCGGTCGCCTTTGGCGCCCTTGTCACCTTTGCCACTGCTCCACTTGCCGGCTCCTTTCGGCTTCCCTTTCTTCTGCCATCGCCAGTTGTCCCAGGTCGCATCAGCAGGAAGAGGACGTTTAGTGACCCACTCGGCCGCGGGCGCCTGCTCAACGGAGTTCTGGAGGGCAATTGGTGACGTAAAGAACTGTTCTTTCAACTGGGCACATGCAACGACTTCAGTCAGCGTCTCATCCAAGGAGCGGTTGTCGCGGTATGCCCGCTTGATTGCCTCTTTGCGAAGTTCATATTCATACGAAAGCAAGATTGCCCAAGGCGGTCTGAGGGGAACCTGACCGCTCCTCCCCTTGCCGCTGGAAGTTGGAATGGACATCAGGTAGACCTTCTCCCCGAGCATGTAGGAAGTGTACTTGTCCCATGAAGCCGGGGTCAGATCGCGGAAGAATGTCCGGTTGCGGAACTTGGCGCTGAGAAGGATCCACGTGTTCCCCTCCACTTTCAGCTGGGCACGAAACTCCTCAGTTGTCTGCGGCAGCTGCCCCTTTTGGCGGGTCTTCAAAACGCGAACCTGTCCCCCCTTGTCCAGCGACGTTTGCAGCCCCACTGTCTTGACAGCCTTTCGATTTGTCACCTCACTGAGCAGGGAAGCCACGGGCTCGTGCGAACTGAACTCCTCAAGCTTTGTGGAAAGGTAATCGTCTGACGGCTCATAGAGCTCCTCCAGCCTCCCATGGGTGGCCTCGAAAGCTGCACGCATCGCAGCCTTCTCGGATTGCGTGACCGGGCGAACGATGCCCATCACCTTCGCCTCTGCTTTAAGCTCCGTCTCCTTCTGCGTGTAGTCCTTGCATGCCTCCCATGCACCAACCACAGATGCTACAGCTGCGCGCGTGGCTAAGCTATTTGCCTCCAGCGCTAGATCGTCTCGCAAAGCAGTACGTACGCCAGCCCGGTCATCAGCATATGCAGCAAAGCGTTTGACGGTGCGGAATGCCTGCGTCAGGCGGAACTGCAAACCCAGGGCGACTCCGCTGTCCTGCAAAATCAGTGCAAGTTCAGGCTCCACAACATTGGTCAAATGTGTTTTTGCAGCTACTTCCGTAGTGCCCGCTGGGAGGTCCAGTGGCCCCGGAGCCGCCATGATCCCTCAAGGATTGTCTGGTCTTCAGACCATTCAAACATCTCGATCCAAAACCCTTGGATGCAATCGGCCATCAGGCGCAGTGATTTATTTGAACGGCCTTCAGGCGCGTCATAACATGCACGTTCAACTCACACATGTGGCAAAGACACACCCTCACGTGCATGCAAGGCAAGTACTCAGGCCCTTCTCTCTCTCTCAGCTCAATCGCCACCAATCCCAGCCCCTGCTTCAAGGGGAGCGGGTTCTGCCTCATTGCTTGGCTCACATGCGAACACTTCAGACCCTGAGCTACTTGAGACTTCCTCTGCATTCTCAGCATCCAAGTGTCGTTGGCACAGCTTGCAGACCGCATCGGCACAATCATCCGTAACCTTGTAGAGCGGCTTTGTCTCAAGGCATCGTTCCCGCCTGACAGCACATGCCTGGCTCAAGTGCAGTCTGCGAAAGCCGCTGCGTGAGATAGTCACGTAGTATGGTGCAGTCTCTTCCACAACCGGTGCATCCCGGACAGCTCGCTCATCTGGCGGGCCTCCCCGCACGGCTGGAAGTACCTCAGGTCGAACACGCAGCATAGGATATTCGCCTCCGAGCTTCCAGGTCTCGAGACTCTCATCCCACTCCATAACTGCATGACGTGCTCGCACCACCTGACGTTGCCCATGTGCAGCATGCACATGCTCCTGCATCAGCGTGTGCAACTCCTCCTCCACATAGCCTGGCGGACCAGTTCCCTCAAGCAGTGTACGACACACCGATGATTGTATTCCATGCACGACTTGTCGGCTCGTCAAGATGTAATCGTTACTTCCGTGTTGTGCTGCCGCCCAGCGCCCCAAGAAGTCACGCTGAGATTTGCTGATGCCGCATGCTGCTGCCAATGATGGTAACGTGTGACGCCCCGAGTGTCCGGTCCAGAATGTTAACAGCTCTTCGGGCACCAGCGACCCTGGTCTGGAAGCCTGCCACATGCCATTGTTCCCGCGCACCGGAGCTCTGAGATGTCTCAAGAGATATCGAATGTTCACAGCCACACCATCGGCCCCCACATACTCCCGCTGTGCTGTTGCCCAGCCATGCTCGAAATTCACACAAAGGAAGTCCCTCTGAAAATCTAGCTCAGTATCTCGCAACAATCCACAGCCGACACGGATCCAATCAAAACCAGTGAGTGATGTTGCCCTGCTAACAAACGCCTGCAGCCGCCCCACTGGCTTCCCAGCTCCCGATGTCTTCGTGCGGTTCAGTGGGAACTTCAGCCCCAGCTGCGAGAGGGTCAACTCCTTAGGGTCCACGTGCTGAAGATCATCCAATCGCAGTGTCGCCCATACAGTCAAAAGCAAGATGAATGCGTAGAAACGTAAACCAATGGCCTCATCATCCATGCAGACCATGAGCTCACACGCCAACAAGACTGCAATGCTGAACATCTGCGCTTGCTTTGTTGGGGGAGCGTCTTCCTCGAGCGTCATCGTCCAGTGCCGAATGCCCTCCGTAAGCAACACGTCTTCGCTAATCCGCTGTTCCATCGGCACCTGGCCCACGGTCTCCAACAGTGCAATCGTAGTGCAGACAGACCTGGGCACTGTCTTTCCCAAGGGCATGACCTCATGTCGCTCCTCCAGATACCTCAAGACCATCTCGGAATTTGCCGGCCAAGATAAGTCAAAAGTTGCCGAAAGCCATTCGCCCAATTTCCTGTAAGTCGTCACCCTGTTGCGCAGTGTCTTTGAGCGTCGTGACCCAAATGCACGCTTCCAGAAATGCGGTGGATGCCCAGCCTCGTCGTACCGAGCAGCAGCAGGGAAGCCTGCCTGGCGAATTATGTCCGCCAGCTCCATTGCCCAGCGAGTACGTTCAGCTTCCTCCACTTCACCCCGGTTGCCCGGCAAGGACGCGCGCTTTGCTTTCAGCTGACGAATCAAGTTTTGCACACTCACCCTTGGTTCGCGTGCTACCATGGCTTCGTAGCGCTCCCCCAGTGATGCTTCCACTCGGGGCAGTTTCAGTGGCCCTGCTCTCACAGCCGAGGCCAATTGTCTTGCCCTGGGCTTAACACGAGTGGTGTTCCTATTGCACCATTCAAGAAAATCCTGAGCAATCATCTGCCGCTCAAAAGGTTGCACCTGCCCTGCAAGGGCATCCTCCACCAATGCAAAAGCAGCTGTCTCGCAGTGGCCTGCCAATGCAACCTGTTCAGGGCTAGTAAAATGTGCCTTCAGCGCCACACATAGTGAATGCGAAACCTGTGACAAACTGTCCCACTCGCCAGAATGTTCACCACTCATAATGCAGCGTGAACTAGCTGAATCCAGCAAAAATGGGAATCAGTCGCAGGGGCATGATCCGCCCTTCTGGACCATCGGCGGTGCCAACGCACCCCTGCAGCTTTGTCATCTGTTCCATGCGCCGAAGGTCTCTACTGCCCCTACACTCAAAATTTTTTTTTTTTTTATCCGGGCAGACACGAGCCTCAAAGCAGAGACCAATTGTTCAAGCACGAGCAACGAAGTCAACAAAAGGGAAATGATAAATTTGCCACAACGATCCAAAGACAATCAAGTGATTTTCCGATCGCCTGATGGCTGATGCGACTCAGAAGCATGAAGGCACCCACCCACCTCCCCTCAAACCCCCCCGACAAACCCCTGGGGCATGGCCCAAAAGGCATGTTCCGGCTCAAGTCCAGACAAACCGCGAGGCATGAACGCCACCAGCACGACCCGGTGCCCCTTCCATGGCAAAACCTTGTGCAAGTCATGCGACGCCAAGAGAACAGGGCGCTGTCGCACGGGCAAAAGGCGGCCTCGTCGCCACACACCACGGGCATTTTGCCAGGAAGAGCCTTGTTCGTCCTCGACCCAGACCTCGCCGCCAGCCTCCCAATGCGAGAGAGGGCATATCCAATTGTGACATGATGCATCATTGTTGACATCTTTGTGAAAATCTGCCTCAAGATTGGTAAAGAGCGCTACGGCCCCAAAGCAATGCCCCGGGGCATGTCGGCGCACGAAAGCCGTCAAGAGACGCGATGTGACAGGAAACTCCTTAAGAAAATTACGCACCCCGACCCGTCCATCTTTAGAAAAAGCACCTGTGCTGAAAGAATGTGAATTCGGCTGCTCAACACCTCGGGCTGGCTTCTCTGACGGTAACAGCTTCAACAGCCTGAGGATATCATTGTTGTCAGGATTGCTGATCGTGGCCGCAAGTCTCTCAGCAGGATGCTGAGCTGCATCACAATCAGTAGGCGAGTGTCCCACACCATGAAGGCTGCACGGCTTATGAACCGCTTCATGGCGCACCAAAACTGGACCCGTAGCCGCAAGCACACGCTGCAAACGCCTTTGCACAAACTTAGGCCCCTTGACCTGACGATGCACGGACGCCCACGGATCACCTCCCTCCGGAGGCTTCACATGAGCGTCAAGGCTTGGCCCTTCGGCCCCCCCATCGTCAAGCACGGACACGGCATGGCCCTCACGTAACGTCTTCTTGCTTCTGCACTCGACACCAGGATGATGCCCATAGCAGAAGCAACACTTGTGCAGACCTTTGTCGCACTTCGGTCCATGCACCTTACAGGTCTTCAACGAGAACCCGAAACACAGCGAGTTTCCCTCAGGATCCTCGGGTGTGCCGCCAATCAGCGCCTTCGGCATGGGAACCCGACGCTTCTTGGCAGGCGGTGTCTCAACATCCGCCTCCTTTTTCGGGTCTTTCTTCTTGTTCTTCCGAGTCTTCTTCTTCTTGGGCGTTTCAGCCGCCTCCGGATCTTCGGTTGCTGGCGCTGACCCCTGCTTGAGACGAGGCATGAGCAACCACATGACCGCCGGGCTCTGCAAGACACGGGTCAACGGAACATCAAGTGGGAGCTCACCGCCAGGTCCGTTCACCAGACCTGCCCTGGTTGCCTCGCCCAGCCGAACGTGAATCTCTCTGTCCGCTTGCGCAAGCTGAGCCAGCGACACGGGGTGGAAACCAGCCTTTGCCTCGCGTTGCAACTCATCAAACAAGAGGGCTATCAGTTCTTCATGACGGGCAAAGGACATCACCTGTGCCACAGCATAAGCAATGCCTCTGCGACGCAGAGCCTGGTGAACCTCAAGCTCCGTAGCCACTGCCGCTGTCATGCCTGGCTCCACACGCGTCTCCTTGATGACACCATCCTTGGCTGGCTGCCAAATCTTAAGGCTATTGATCTCCTTGACAGCGTTGATCTCCTGCGACCTTGTGGTGCACTGCGCCCAAGAGATGTACTTGACACGACCCTCATCCAACATCTGGCACGCCAAACTAACCAAGTTCTGGGATGGCTCAAGGCGATCCTGAATCTTCAAGGGAGCAATCTTCGCTGCCAACAGCTCGATTCGGGCTGCCATCTCTTGTGGTGGCAACTTCCGCGGTGCATCCTGTTCCGACGCCTCAGCCTGTCTCTTGATTTCTCCCGCAGACACAGTGTAGGACTCCATGAACAACCTACGCAACTTCGCAGCGTGGGTGACCATAGCTGGGTCGGTACCCAAGACGGGTCCTATGACCTGTGACTCGAACGACTTGTCATCAGCATGATTCTGGATGCAGAAGCCAAAGGTAGCATAAGTGTTCCACCCATGGGTAGCAAGCTTCTTCACAACGGCTCCCGGGATGCCAATGCGCGTGCACCTCGCAGCAAACACAGGCTCACTGTCGACCATGGACATGCTAGCTTTCAGTCGCGGGCCTTTGCCTCACGAGCACTCGGGCCTTCCCAAGCTGCACAAACAGGGCATGCCTCCTGTGTTTCGTTTAGCAAGAAAGCAACACGCAGTTCTCCCCCGCTCCCGCCGGCATGAAAAATTTATGATGCGCGCGCGCGCGCGCGCGCATCATGTCGCGAGACACTTCTCCTACGCCCTAACATCGATTCTGCGTACATGCACACAACGAAATGCTACTACATACATCACAGAATCCTGCTCGCACATCACAGATCCCTACACGGCCTACACGCACATTCTTTCACATCCAGCACACGGAACACTGTCTGGTGTTGCACGAAGGCACAAACTTGAGCTGCTCGTAGTTAGAATTGGCCGTCCTTCCACACTTGAACACGCATGCCTCCCCATCGTCATCTGAAGTCACAACAGGGCTCAAGTGCACAACTCCACTCATCCAGTGCCTAAAGGCTATGCACTCCGGCATGGCCATAGGCGCGGCCTTTGCGACCTGATGCACAGCTACTTCCGCCATCATCTGCTCATCCTCGGAATCAGCTTCTGCACCTTGTGCATCGGGCTCCGACTCATCTTCCAAATCACTGGCATCCCCATCACCCTCAGTCGCTCGTGGGAACACCTCATCAACGGCGCCTGCCAAAATTTTCATGCCCTCTTCAACCGACCTGCATCCCGACCAACGACCAGATCGACATGCGTCAGGGGAAAACATGGCATGAATGATGCACTCGTACACGCCCTCAATGAAATGCAGTACAGCTGATTGTCCATCCCGCTCATACTCCAACGCACTCTTCTCAAAGGTTGACATGTGGTACGCTGCCCTGCGTTGCAAGTCTTGCGGGCACGCAGCACGTGACAGCCACGACAACACCGTTGCCTTCAGGGAGTGAGTTGCAATATCGCTAAGTCGGCTCACCGGAACGTGCATACCTGCCAGCTTCTCACGCAACCACATAGCCCCATGCATGGGCTCGAATGGCAATGCCGACCACCCCCCTGTGGACACGGGCGCAGGCTGCAACGGGCAATTCCGGCTCGCCACCAGATTATGGTCTCTCCGGTTGCGCAACCAGTTGCCCGCCCAATCAAGCTTGGACATTCCCGGTAGCACGGCTACAACCGGCAACAACCGAAACTTCATGGCAGCTACGGTTTTATAGCTGTAAAGGCTCGTCTCAACAAACCCCCTTCCCTCAGGCGCATCCAGGACTGGCTCCTCCTCTGAGTGCATTGCGTCAGACCATCTCAAGCGACAGTGAAGAGCGAAACACACAAAACCTGCGATGATGGCATCCACACATGCGCTTGATGCGGCCAAGGTCTCAAGAAAGACCACCTCAGCGACGGTAAGTGGCACCTTCTTATGCACCTGTCTGGGCTGTGTGTTGCTGCACGCTCCCTTAACCCTTGGAGACTCAAGCACATCAGACACCTTGGCTCCCAAGGTACCACAGGCGAACCCAAGGGCTTGCACGAACCTTGACACCCTTGAGACCGGTGCCCCTTCACGCCGCATGTAGCAAATGTACCTGTAAGCTTCTTGCTCGGTGATCGGAAACACTGCAACGACTTGCTCAGCTGCAAGCGAGGCCTTCCATCGTCCGTAACACAACAACGAGTTTGCCCTATTGCGTAACGTAGACGTGGCCTTGCCTGAAAAAGCATCCCGGACCGACTCAAGAACAAGCTCTTCGTCTTCTTCAGCTGCATCAAGGATGATAGCCCCCAACTTGGTTCCTGTGCCCGAAACCATAATCAAAGCTTTCCAAGACTGTAGCGCAGCATTGCGAGCCGCATCTCGCTCATCTTGCCATGCCCTGCATTGCCCCGATTTCTTTAGCCACTTTTTGGACACAACAAGTTTCAAGCATCCGGCCCCTGCCAAGTCTGCGTCACTTGCCGAAACGGCAGTAGACACCACACTAGCGAGATCGTCCTGGTCCAGCAAGCTTTGTGACGGCCACTCGACCCTCATAGCTTTGGACGGACTCGGTTGTCCTAGTGTGTCAGCAAGAATAGACCCTTCACATTCCCACGGCAATAGTGGGCGCTTGGGTCTTGCACCGGCATTCCACAAGGCAGCCCTGAAGAACAAATCCCCTAGGTCATCGGACTTATCCCCCCCCCCTTTGTCACACACACACGATGACCCTGAAGCCATCGAAAGCCACCTGCAGGAGCAGGACGAAGAGGGAAAGGACACTAATGACGACCCAAGAACGCAGCTGATTATGTTGATCCAGCCACCACGCCACCTGGATCCCGTTATCTCCAGCCCTACGAAGAGCGGAATCAGTGTCAAGGCGCAGCGACTCTACTCGCTCTTCCAACGCGAGCACACGATCCGCAAGGTCCCGAACACTTTCACGCACCTGCAGGTCTTCTTGCTGAGACGCACGAAGCTGCTGGGAATGATCTGTTGCAATGGAAAGCAAATCAACACTCCGGCGTTCAAGATTCTGGATGCGAAGCAGCAAAGCGTCCACACCCAAAATAAGCTGATTCACTTCTGTCCGAAGCTCGTGATAGGGACTGACAAAATGCGGCTCTTCCAGACTCTGAAGGTTCAGTTGCATTCAAGGAACAGCAGCCCTAGTCCACGTTGCCCACACGACAACCAAAACTGCACCCAAAAACAAGCACGTGAAGTGGGAAACACAGCACGTCAATGGATGAATCCCACTGCTTGCAGGCGCCTGGCACAGACTCACAGGCCTCTCTAAGGCTGCACGGCCCTTGGAACGAGCTCGCTGCTCGAGGCCGTGTACCATCCGCCAGCCCCCACGGGGCTGACTTGCACGAAGCCCTAAGGGCAACCCCAGAGGTTACCGAGCCTGGGACCTCTAGCGAAGCAATTACAAGCCTGTAGAGAGCCCGGACAAAATTTCTGATGCCACAGCTTTCTGTGGCCTTTGAGCACTGACATGGTGCATGCGTTCACACAACACATGATTCAGTGCATCCCAAACAAACACTCGTGCCCCTTCCCACAAATGAAAATATAGTGTAATACTTCATGCAAACACTGGAGCTCACACACAGGGACTTTTTGCACGGGGGACTTCAGGAATCACTTTCGGACCCCCCTCCCTCCACCATGCAAACCCACTGTCGTTCATGGCCCAAAAGCTCGAGGGACTTCAGGAATCACTTTCGGACCCCTCCCTCCACAAACCCCAAAGCACCAATGATTGACACGTAAAACAGTTTTGTTCTGGGACGATGTGCTCTCACATCTGTTGCATCGCCTTTTGGGAATAAAGAATTATCAAGAAGAAGCATTCCTTGGTCACCTTGCATGGAGGGTCGCATTTCGCACATTGCCCATCTAGCGCCGTGATCTAGGTCATCGTTTTTGTATTTGTTCTCTTTCGCCTAACCCACACGATAGCAATGTCAGAGCCGACCTTGGCAGCACAGTCCTCCTCCCCACTAGCAAAAACGGAAGACCCGGTAGCTGTAGAACCCCATGAAGTACCACAACTTGCACATTCGCACCATGAGTGATGGTACTTACGCTAGTTTCTCGGACGGTGAGAAGACAGTCAGCCCAATGGCAGTGTATGAGCCGTTGTTGGCTACTAGAACCACCCGCCCTCCCCTTTCGGATTTTTCAGGACTTACAGGATTGAGATTTCCTTCAAAAGCTATGACCAATGAAGAACCAATTGAATGGGGTGACATGGACCCAGCTTTGGTTAGAGATTTAAGACAGAACCCAGCTAAGATGAAAGTCCTCTTGGCAACTCGTAAATCTAAGCAGCCACGCTTGGAGTACCAGAACAGTGGAGAGGCCTTGTTTGTTTCCAAGTCTGTCTTCTTCAATGGGCCCGGCTCCTCCTTTGGCTACTGAGGCCCCCTTTGCCCAACTGCAAACTGATACGCTCCATACATGGTTTGAGAAATGCCATCATTGCAGGTTGAGCCTTTGCTTGCAAGAAACGCACAGCATGAAGGAACTGAACTACAAGCCACGCTCTCCAAGACAGATCGGCAGGCCCGTTGGGATAGATTGGGTTCGTTTACCACACAAGCCGACACCCACAACCGCACTTGCATAGTGCCTGGAGTTCTTCCTTTTGTTACTTACAAAGTCATACAGGACAATCTGTATTGCCTTCTCCACGCTACAGAGTTGATCTACAATCGACTACAAATCATTTGCTGACTAACCACATTATTTTGAAGCTTACTTTCCTTAGAGAAACTCACACTAAGCAGTTCTTCCAAGCATTTAGGCTTGTAGGTATCAAAAACAAAACTGCCTTGTGAGCATCGAATGTATACGAGACATCAGAATCTATAAAACAAAGGAGTAATCAAAACAGATTCCCTCACAAATTCCGCGCACTGCTTTGTTTTACTGCTAGGCGATGGGACGTCTGCCCAAACCGGGACGGTTGCAGTGAGAACACAGAACAGGACTGATGCACACAACTGCATCAAAGGTCACACCATCGCACACGACTGCAATGAGTGCCCGAGTGACAGACTTCCCCCCGAGACAAACCTCTTTGGGTGGGTGGGTGGGAACAAAGAAATCTTGATGGCCAAAAACAATGGCCAGCTTCCTTGACTTGAGGTGGAGCGAGCGACGCATCACATGCTTTGTCTGAAACTCACAAATACAACCAGACTCTGGCAATGTGACAAACAGAGACAAGCAAGAAAATCAGCTCCCGAAAATGCCAACAATGCAGACGTGTTGTTTATGCAAAACTCATAAACACACTTTTTGCTTTTGAGACCTACAAAACCCTATCTGCAAGCAGAGAGGTAGCTTGTAGGTATCAAAAACAAAACTGCCTTGTGAGCATCGAATGTATACGAGACATCAGAATCTATAAAACAAAGGAGTAATCAAAACAGATTCCCTCACAAATTCCGCGCACTGCTTTGTTTTACTGCTAGGCGATGGGACGTCTGCCCAAACCGGGACGGTTGCAGTGAGAACACAGAACAGGACTGATGCACACAACTGCATCAAAGGTCACACCATCGCACACGACTGCAATGAGTGCCCGAGTGACAGACTTCCCACCGCAACGTCATCGGGCCGATTTGAGCAAGTCCTGGACGAGGGATAGCAGATCACAATGGACCCTGTGAACGCCTTCAAGCTCTGTGAAGTCTCCCCTGGAGGGGGCATCTGAAATGTTGGCTTCCGAACTCACACGCTCGAACCAGAGAGAGGATACGCATGCCTCTTCACATGACACAAGCGCATCAAGCAAAGGTTCGAGGCAATCGCACGAGCTCTTACAGGAAATGAAGGACCCAAGTGCACCATCGTTGTCAAGGAAAGCCAACACTTCTCTGCCCTGAATATCGTTCCTGAAAAGCTGCAAGGCAGCAATCAAGGCCAATGCCTCAAGGACATAGATGGGATTTTGGGCCGTGTCGACTCCCAACAAGCGCAGCACATCACCTGTGCACTCAACCCCATAACATGCCTTGACACAAGCCGTTGAGTCAACTAGCACCCCCCCTAAACCCGAGTAACCACCCGGCTCAAAGCATGCGTCGGTGTACAAGAAAACTGTGTCATCGAGCACAGCGCGCACGGTTCTTGACGGGCCATTAACCACACGGTCCCTGATGAATCGCAGTGAATCAGCCATCTGCGGATCGATCCTTCCGGGACGGTCGGACTTAATGCGCGACCCAACAACCTTCAGGTGCTTGTAACAACCCCTTCCGAAGATCTGGCCTTCAGCGAAAACAAGCCGCCCCCTGAGAGCGGTCAGGTCCTTGATGCTGAAAGTACCCTTGTCAAGAAGCGCTGTTATGGTGTTAGTGAGCTCAGCTTTGCGCTCATCGGTGTTGCTGACCCTAACTAACATGCATGACCCCACATCTATTACAACCCCAAGGACCTTTGCAGCAGTCGCAAACTCTGCCTCCTTTTCCTCGGAAATGCCCCAGCCAAGCAAAGCGAAAAACGATGACAGCACGAGGTCACAGTGCTTAGACACGCTTGCCTCACAAGTGACCAGATAATCATCGAAGTACACGGACCAGTGTAGCCACAGCAGGACCGTGCCTGCGTACCATAACGCATGCGAGGTCCGGCAAAAGCCTGTGACAGATGCAGACCCTCCAAAAGGGAGGACTGAAGAACTAAACACCTCAACCTTACCTGTGGCGGGATTGCCAACACACAAGTACCCATCAAGAACTCCTTCAGAGGACAAGGCCAGCTGCTTGAAGGCCTTCCTCAGGTCTTTGGACTTAAGCACGGGGTTATTGGGCACAGGGACCGTCGCCCGGTGTTGGAACCTCCAAGTAAGTGACCTGCAGATGGTGTCAAGCCCATGTGGTGTCACTGCCTCTGTTCGAGACGTAGTCGAGTTGATAAGCGACTCACTCAGGTCGTCAATCGGCCTGACCTTCCCCGACTGGAAAACGGCAAATCTCCTGGACACCGAGGCGCGATCGTCAAGTGTAGATGGGTCCACTGGGCCCTGCAACCAACCCTTGTCCCTTTCCTCGAGAGTTATCTCATATAGGCGCGAGGCATGCTCATCGCGCAGGCCGTCGGCTGCCCCTAGGAGAATGCCCTGCCTAGTGTGCTTTGCAGTTCGGCGGACCTCGTCGGGTGTGAGGGTGGCAGGAACGGTTTTGGACCTGAACACGCCTGCCTCTGGAATGTGCCCCATGAGATCGAAGCCGCTGGCAATCTGGTCAACAATGCCAACGTCACAGTAGCCGGCGTCTTGTAGCATCTCTTTGAGGAGAAGCAACCGCTTGCCTTGAAGAACAACCGAGACGTGCGCCGGCATGCTCTCATGCAGCCGCCTTTCACTATCCAAGAGCTCCTGGGCGCGCAGCGTCCACTTGCGAAGTACCGCTGTCCTGTCCTGAGCCAAACTATGGGCCGAGCACCTCGCCTCCTTGTCAATGGCTTCCTTGACGCACAAGGGGACGACACAAGCCTGCAGCGGGTGCTCCCTGGCAGCAGCCTCTTCAACGAACTCCTTAGGGGACCACGGTAAGCCATACACGGCAGAGGCAGCAGACACAGGTTCGGCCCCTACTGGATTGCTCCAATGGGAAGGGGGCTGCAAGCCCATTCCACACAAGGTATCAAGATGAGACTTGTCAAAGTGCGGGTCCTGTCACCTTGCCACTCCTCAGTTGCATGCAGCACAGACCTTGCGTCAAAGGTGGCAAACCTGGCATGGTTGTCAACATAGAACCCACGATGTTCCACTCCTGCCGCGTCGCTGAGGAGGTCGTCACCGCCACCACCTGCGAGGAAAAGGCGGCCAGCAGTAAAACTCCCCAGCGTCATCGAGTGGTTCAAGGAACCTTCACCATTGGAGACATCCCTGTGTGGCAACGCAAGCTCGTTATGCGACACGGCAATCGAGGTCCAAGTGGCATGCGGCAACAAAGCCTTCGCAAAAGAGTTGATGACACCAACAGCTTTCTCTCGACCTTTAGTATACGCTGTGAGGCCCGACCTTGAACCATGGCTGTATGCCCCAAAGACAAAATACCTAGACCCCTTTGTACCACTCCCCGAAGCCTTGAGGACCCCTGGACGACGGGAGGAGAGGTCCTCGGAGCAAGCCTCGCCCAGGACCTTCAGCAGGGCCCGGGCTTGATCATCAGACAGGCTGGCAGACATAGGGAACGGAGGGGCCGACTGAGCTTCAAGTCCAGCACGGTCGAGTTCGCTCTGACCGACATCCCCCAAAGGCAAAGTCAGAGCAAGACGGCGAGAACCTTTCGGAAGCAGAGCCACTGACGGCGACGATTTGACCTGGGGCGGCAGCGAAACCGCCTCGGGCAACTTGGCGGGCAAGGCAAGGGTAGAGGCGGGACCCACTAGGGTAACCACAAGCTTAAACTCGGGAACTAGGGGAGGCAGGCGCTTGGAGCGCGGTTGGCGCTGAGCGGCCGCCGCCTGGGCAGCAGCAGACACAGGGTGCACGTCGAGACCCTGGAGGTCGCGAGGGCGGGGCTGTGCACCGTGATGCAGGAGCTCAGCGGAAAGACACTCAGACCAAGCCCTGCAAAGCTGAGGAGGGTAAGCAGAGTTTGAAGTGGACGCCCAAACCCCAGTGGCAGGGTCCCGCCCCCAAGGAGCATGAACATGGTCTTTGGAGCACAACTTGCCTAAGCCTTGCAGGTGAGTGCCAAGGTGTTGCAGCTGCGTGTACTTGTCACGACCGCTGCCAAACATACAATGATGCCAGAAGGTGCAGACAAGATCGGGCAATGCACGAACAGGAGCCCACTGTGAGGTTTGCCACAGATAGGATCGCCCAGGGTTCTCAGCAGATGGCAAAATGCCAGCATGAAAGCAAAATTGGAACAGCCAAGCCGAATACGCATACAAATCGTTTGCTGCATCCACAAGGGACTGCGACGCAGCAGGCAAAGACGGCAAGCCATCTGGAAAAAGGTCTGAACGTAATTGTGGAGGGTCGGGACCAGCACGCCGACGACGATCCCTGGCGCGGGATGCTGTGTTGTACGGGGGGGCCAGATGGATTGCAACAACGGAATCCAGGCGCAAGATATCCTCGAGGGCATCTCTGCCAGCAGGATCGGATAAATCAAGCCGCAGGAGCGGACCAAGCACAGCTCTCCGCACATGCAAGTCAACCCCGAAACTATCACCCAACCCAATCCTACGAACCGCAGCAGTCAACGCAGCTGTCCCGGCGAAAATTTCGACAAAAACTAGTGAAGATAGGGGCCGGCCCCGCACTCTAGCCCGAAGCCGAGCGGCAAAGGTCGTCAAGGCAGGCCCAACGGGCTGCGGCACTCACCGGCCCGGGTGCTGACACAAGGAGTGCTTTTGATAGCACCCGGGCATCATGCACAAGTGGAGACCACGGGGACAATCTTCGCCATTGGGGCAACCCTTTGCCAAGTTATAAGCCCAACAGATGCGCCGGCCCTCAGGCGTTTTGCTATGCATACCCTGAAGAGCAGCAGGGGCCTTGGTGTAAGACTGGGACTGGGAATCCTTGCGAGTACCAGCCGGACGGGGGGCTGCAGGCAACGGTGGAGGGGGGGCAGAGCCTCCTCCTGCGGCACGTGGCGGTGCACTACCAGCACGTTTCCTTTTCTGGTGGAAGGGCCAGGAGCCCCGATTGAGGAAGCAACTGGCTCAGCTGACGTACCTCGCGCTGGACGCGAAACGCCACCGGAGGACCCCGGCATAGGCAGGAGGTGGAACATAACCTGGTGCTGCGCCTGCAAACGCTGAAAGGCCTCGTCCATGGGCAACAGGCCCGCAGAGTCCTTGCAGCGTGGACAAAGTCTCGGCCATGTACTGAAAGGCAGCCCTGTCGGCACGCAGGAGCTGCTCATGAGTAGCAGCCCTAAAGCCTGGGGGCGGGTGCATTTGCAGCTGGTTCAGCAACGTTCGGGACCAGTTCTCAGCATGCTCAAAGGAGGCGAGGCCCACGAGATCCAGTGCCAAGCTGCGCCAGGAGATGGCGTTCTCCTGAAACATACGGAAGACAAGCTGATACGCAGAATGACTCACCTCGAGAGCGCCAGACAACTCGAGACCACGAAGCCTGGCTTTTTGATCCCTAAGGCGAGTCGAAATCTCTTCCAATGGCATGTCCTTTTTACGGTCTGCATCACCACCTTCAACCTGCAACTTGAGGTTGGCCAAAGCCATGGTCTGGCTCTCAAAGATGAGGCGACGCAAAGAAGCAAGCACACCAGCGGAAACCTCCGCTCGATCCTCCTCATCTTCAGCCGTTGCCGGCGGCGCCACAAGTGCACGAAGCTCCTCTTCAGTAGCCTGCGAGCCCGGCGTGCCCACAGCAAAAGCCGCCTTATTCAGAGTATCGACCCCACGGGCGAGCAGAATGGCCACTGTTGAGGCCGGGAGGCCATGCTCCTTTGCGCGCGTCTCAACAGTGGCAGTGGAATCCAAAATCGATGCCATGGGACCTACCTGTGCCGTACAAGTTGCAGCCGAAAACTAAGCACAGACGACAAGCAGACTGAAAGCACAAAGCGTCGGGAACAACTCATCAGTGCACGGCATGCAGATCTTTCTTCACTCGTGAGCTGCAGGTGAACGGTAAGGACTGCCCGCAGCAGGGAAACACTGGCAGGCACTGACACTGCCGCCACAATCCCACGGTATACAAATAGAGGAAAGCACACCACACACCAGCCCGGACGGCACGATGGCTCGTGGCAGGCACCGACACTACCGCCACGCAAACCCCATGCGTCTCGAAGAAACTTGGTATGCTGCGCACCAACCGCCGTGAAAACTTGCCAACGCCTGGCCAACAGCACAAAACCTGAGCACACAACTGCCCAGCACTACTGCTCAAGGCTCAACGCGCTGCCTCTTTACTAAAGCCTCAAGCTGCAAGGACAACTGCTCGGGTGTTCTAATGTGTCTGCCACGATCACACTGATTGCAACGAGATGACTCAAGAACACAGTGATTAACAGTCATTCTGAATACACTGGTGATCGAGCGGCCGCACACAAACACACCTCCGATTGCAGATGTTGAACTCGCTGCCAAGCAGCGATGCAGTGTCAGCAAAGAACCCTAACCCAATCAATCTCAGTGTCAGCATGGAGATACTTCATGGCATGCCGCTGCGTGCGTCACCAATGCGCAAGCCACAACTATAGAGACCCAGTGTCGTACGACGTTGCTTGGAACATGCCGTCTCAGACCCAAAAGACTGAGTTTCCTAAACCCTAAACCCTAAACCTTGTGTCACGAATGTCTGAGAGAGCTGTAAGCGCGTATATAGGCTTCCCAGCTGCCTGTGAATCATGGCTGGGTGGGCACACTGGAACTGGTCTACTTGGGACTGGTCTACTTGGGACTGGTCTACTTGGGAGCCATCATCAGAATGGCCGCAGGAGGACGTTGCAGCTGTAAGTGCAGAAAACAATAAAGAGTTTAACCCAAAAAAAACAAACACGACATGACTTGACGGATGAAGGTACAATCATGTCGCCCAAACAATATTCTTCATCCCCCAGGGATGGGTGGGCGGGTTCGAAAAATTTTCCTCTTGTCACCACTAGCGCCCGAGCCCACTCGATACAAGAACGGGGTCACGCGCATGCCCATCAAACTTCACCCCATAACTTCAAACAAACACCCCTCTTTGTTAAAACGTGAGTCCCACATGTTGCCAAAACTGCACACGCAATGGAGCCTTTCAAAGGGCACAGCCCAGGCCCCAAAATTTCCCGGAAATTTTGGGTCCCGGGTAGGCCAAAGCGGCTTGCTCGCCGGGGTCCCACATGTTGCAAAAACTGCACATGGAAAACCAGAGGGGAAAATCGCTTTCGTAAAACAACGACAAACGAAAGCCAAATCTGTTTTTAAGGTTTTAACTCACTCTGATGGACAGGTCCACCCCGCGAGTTCAAGCAGAAGAATAAGAAGAAGAGTCACGCCCTCACATCCTCTCCTCATCAGGAGACAGAAAGTCTGGGCAATGCACGGCAGTGCTGGCCACGCAGGGTGGCAGACGAGGCTGGCGCAGCCCAACACTAGTGATAGCAGGTTGGGAAGGCTCATTGCGCTTGTAAGGCGCCTGGGCCATGGGCAGCAGAACGCGGTGACGAGGAGGCATGTGTGAGTCAGAATGAGACCTCGCGCGTAAAAAGAAATCTAGAGCCTTGACGTCGTCCTTGTCAGGAGGAGCATGGCGTGGACACTGGGCGGCAGCGCGGCTGGGGAGCGGCGCGGCGGCATGATCAGGGGTTGGTTGGGCAGGGGCCACGCAGGACGCCGCTGAGAGAGTGGCGTCAACAGTGTGGCTGCATCTTGTTGTTGTTATTGCTGCTGCTAAATAAGGCGTCACCCGCTTGAATGTAGTAAAAAACAACGTGCTTGCCATTGCAGTAAGCCTAGGAGCTTGGTGCACTGGAACAAGGCGATGATGCCTCTGAGATGTCTGGCGGCGCAACGGACATGGTCGAAGGGGAAGACGAGGTCAGAGAGACTGAGAAGAGTGCAAGGTACCAGTCTTCGAATGCCTCCATACTGTGCATCCCTCACGCCACGCCGGAGGTGGTCGAAGGGCCGGGGCATCTGCCTGGGGATCCTCGCCAGCTTCACTGCTCGAATCCGACGAGGATGAGGAAGAACTCTCGTCTGTGCTGTCGATCCCACCTTGAAGCGGGGGACCTGAACGAGCAGGGACATCGCATGGTTGGTCTGTCTCAGGGTCAGCACAAGAAGGAATGGGGCCATCCAAATCGTCACCATCAAGAGGTCCCACGGCATCTTCAGTGCTCGCTTCCAGCCGAACTCGTGAGCTTGCTGCGCCATCCGAAGGGCCAGCCGGGCCGAAAACTTCTGCAGGCACACCAGGCAGGATGCTTCCCGGTAAGGTGTCACTCACGACAGGCTCCCCACCTGAGACACTCCGCGAGACTGGGAAATACCCGGAGCGACTAACATCTGGCAGAAATGTCTTCGCCCTGACAGCGGCAAGGCAGGCTTCCAGGGCCCGCAAGGGTTTTGCCTGCAGATCACGGCTGTACACCGCCAAACTGCCGGTGAGGTCAGAATGATGGCCCAGCACGAGGCGGTCGGCCTCAGATGCTCCAAATTTTGCAAGCATGGCTAAGAGGGTCGCCTTCATCGAATGTGCACCTGGTGGCGACCAAGGAAAAAGCGGCCCAACCAGGCGTTCCAAAAGAGAGCGCAGCCAGCATCGCGCGTCCTTCGTAACACAAGGCTCATGGCTCCACCCGCCCTCGACGGAGGGTAGCAGGAGTGCAACATGATCTTGTCCAATGGCCTGCAGGGGGCAGCCACATGTCTGAGAGACCTTCAACCACTCAACAGCCCATGGAGTCGCGCCAACACCAAAAACAGGTGCCACCAGTGGCATAGCGCCATGTTTCCTGCGCAGCTTATGCGAGTGGCTTTGAAGTTCCACGTAGCCACCACAAACTGTGCCACCATCATTAATGAAATCTTGAAGAAACTGCGACACAGAAATGACATCACCCCAGCGTGCCCGCGCGTAAGTGCAAAAGAGAAAACACCCACACGCGTACCTGTCCTCGATACGTGCAGATGCATCTCTAAGAAAGGCCTCAAGAAGCAGCAGCTCTTGCACTGTCAATGCGCGGGCCTGCTTTCGCTGAGGTCGATCCTGGCGAGCACCCCGAAGGATACCACGTGCCCACGGAGAGTCCAACGTAGATGGCTCAACTGTAACACCCAGAACATGCTTCGCAAAGTTGACGACTTCAAAGGCAGCCTCGATTGCCGTTGGGGAGACCTTTTGTTTGAGCAACACCTTCAGGTGAACTCGGAAAAAATGGGCTGTAATAGGAAGAGGTTCCTCACAGCCATCCTCAACAAGATTCCGGAGGTACTTCCTGAGCTGGCGCAGCCGTGCTTCAAGGGTCGTATTGGCCTTCCCCGCGAGTGTCTCTGAGACGATGGCCAACTGCTCGACGTACGATGTGGCTGCCTCAAGCATTGGCCCCAAAGTCGACCCACGCGGGTATCTCGTAAGGACATCAAGAAAACCTTTACATGCCAATTCACGTCTATCCTCAGGTGTACATCTCTTTGCCGAGAAAACCATCAGCCTGGAAACCGACATGTAGACAGCTTGATGGACTGGAAATTCAGGCCCACGTGCTTGCGTGTCCACAGCAGGTACCCGAGCAAGATCAAGTTCATTCGAGGTCACAACCATCCGCGGAAGCACTGGCGATGGGCTCCCGAAAATGTCTCTGAAGGGCGCAATATCCCACGGCATCACTAAGTCACCAGTCATGCTGACTGTGGCCATAGCCTCAGCAGCCAGTGCATGGAGTGGGGACCTTGCTGGAGGATCCATGGCAGTTTCTTAAAAAGTCCAAGGGCCTAACAATATACAACCGCTGCTCACATACCAGGCACAGGCAGAGAACCTGTCATGGTTAAAGACTCAATCTTAGTGCACAAGTAACCCAAAGCAGGGACCAAAAAGCTGGGAAGGAACGTGGCCTAAGGTGGGAAAAAAGGGAACAGGGTGAAAATGAGAACCTAGAGGAAAACTCACCATTGAACCACAGGCCCTGCAGGACATCCAAAGGTTGCTCGAAGACACGACCCAGCAAACCGAAAGTCCATGTAGCAGCTCCGACCTCCCCCAGAACCGAGCTGAAACATGTGGTACCCTTTTAACCCGCTGCTCAAAGAATATGTTGACAATTGGCCCCAAAAACAGCGCCTGAAAAAGCAGCGCCTGAACAATGGGCCACACAGTGGAGGGTGCAAGAGGAGAAAACTATCAATGCCTCTCAAGGGCCTGCAAGCGCCTGAGGACAGAGCGGCGCGGACTGCGATCACTTGATGTCGTACCTAATGCGTCCTCAAGAGCAGAGATGCGACCTTCAAGGGCCTGCAGCATCAGTGGTACGTCTGCCAAGGACAGTGAAGACGAAAAGGGCCCAAAAGGGGGGCAAGCACCAGCAGGCACAGAGGTCGAAGGGACACAAATGAGCGAGTCCGTGGGGGCATCAACCACAGAATGCAAGAATGAGATGGAATCCGCCGACAGAGAAGAGAAACGCCCTGCGTCACGGCACAGCAGAGCCAGGTGCTGCAAGTCGGCGAGGGTGCATGCCTGCAATGCGGACCCCGAAAGCAAAACCATACGACCAACTAAGCAACAGAGCCTATCACGAGAGACAGGCAGAGAGGGTGTTGGCTCAGACCCAGCGGGGTTGATGAAGGCGAAGTCACCCTCCAAGCCATCACGTGAGGAATTTCGGGAGTGCTGGTATCACGGACTGCCCAGTTGCAAGGAAGCAGGATGGCCACAACGACTGCAAAGGAGCGTAATGGCATGGCACTCAAATGGCACACAAGAATGCTGCAAAGGCAAGAATGCCACAGGTAAAGCCACACAGACAGATAGTGCAGTCACGGCACAGGCCACCAGGGATGGCAGCTGGGGATGCGGGCAAAAGGGAAAGGCGCTGCCTAGCAGCTGCAGCACGAAGGCGCACAGGCGCAGCAACCATGCACTGACAGAGTCAGTGAACTACTGCTCTTCGTGCGGCAATGGCCCTGGACAGCCACCTACGCACGGAACTGCACGCGCAACACCCCGTGTTAAGTGAGGGCCTGTTACACACGAACCTGTTTGGGGCCACACAAGGTTCAAGCAAAACAAAGCCCAACAAAGAAATCTTGATGGCCAAAAACAATGGCCAGCTTCCTTGACTTGAGGTGGAGCGAGCGACGCATCACATGCTTTGTCTGAAACTCACAAATACAACCAGACTCTGGCAATGTGACAAACAGAGACAAGCAAGAAAATCAGCTCCCGAGAATGCCAACAATGCAGACGTGTTGTTTATGCAAAACTCATAAACACACTTTTTGCTTTTGAGACCTACAAAACCCTATCTGCAAGCAGAGAGGTAGCAGAAGAAGAAGTACTTCAGACAAGGGAAACAGGTGAGGATGTCCATGTAAGAGGAGAAAGAGATGGAGAGCCAACCATTGTTAGCAGTCGTGGATTGCTTGACCAAGATGCCTCCCTCAGGGTCTTGCCCCCATTCACGGAATACCTCCACCGACTTCAACACGATGCAACTTTTGCATTCTATTGGCAAGGAGGTATTGTATGTCCCGGGTTCGGACTCGATCAGTATCTGCCATGTTGGAGTTCTCAAGCAGTTATCCAGGCAATACAAGATCAGGGAATTTCTCCTTCGGACATGGAAAGCAGCCGAAGAGCGGACTGGAGATGCTAGAAGACCCCAGACCTTTGCTCACGATCTACTTATTTCTTTATCACTTGCCTCAAAACTCTTATATGGAGGAGCATCACCTTGTGAATATAAGCTTCAGCATCAGAGCCTTGTTGATTCAAAGATTCACGCTCACTTCTTTCTTTCTTGGCGTCGTGGGGTGAGTCTGCATGGTCTACCACATACAGTGGCGATACATGTCCTCTGCCATGTAGGCGATACGGTCCGGCGATCTCAACTCACTGTGGGTGGGCGGGACAAAAATTCGTCAATGGATTCGTCAATCTTTGACCCTGTGCCAAAGCTGCCGGAAAGCGTCATGGACATGTGTTAAGGCATGCAAAACTCAAGCATCAAATCTGTACAGCCCAACCGCATATGAAGTTCTTATTTATTTTCCAAAAATAGACAACAAGTGAACAGAATAATGACCAGAAATTGGACCAGAAATGACATATCAAACGCGACATTGGTGTTGTTTCTTTATCACTTGCCTTAAAACTTATATGGCGTAGCATCATCTCGTGAATATAATCCTCATTCCTTTGAATTTATTTCAAACACTTGTCTGCGAAACTCTGCACATGCATCGCTCTCATTGCCTTTCTTTTTCGCACGCACGACGGGGGACGGTACAGATGCCCTCACTGCAAGCGTTCACAACAACATTCAGTGCACAAAGCCCATGCACCTTCCCACAAATAAAACTGAATAAAACTGGGGAGGCCCCTTCTGAGCGGCTCCTTTTTGCCGTTGCGATTTAGCGCCAAAAGTGGTTCGAGGATGGGCCCCCCCCCTTTGGACAAAGGGGGGCTTAAGCCCCCCTTTAATGAAATTTTACAAGATCAATGTTCACAGACTGGCTTGATCACACAATCCAGAATACACAAGATGCACAGTCAGTCACTTGATGCAATCACTCACTCAGCAATCTTGTTTGCGCCGCCTTGAGCCAAAGCACCGAGTCAATGCTCATGTTGAGCAATGTCACTGCGCCAATGCTTCTCTTGTAGCATGCCAATTGTGACCTTATAGTCTAACACGATCCCTCAGTAGAGGCAATGGTTGTCACGTCACAATTCAAATGAGTTCGTAAAGCAAAGATTCAATCAACCAATCAACGGAGTATATCGAAAAAAGTCTCAACTGCAATCAACTACAATCAGCTTCACAGTGGACAATGCACTCACAGGCTCGGCTCAATCCTTTTGCTTTGCAAGCGAATCGGAATCGCTTCAAAAGAGAACTTGCAACGAAATCTGCAATGTTCTGTGGCATCACGAATGCTCCAATGCATCCGAATCAATACACCACACGAAGTGATCCTGAGAAACGGTCAGCAATGGCTCCAGTCGTTGGTCCAATGAGCTGCAGCAAAGGCAAACCAAATCATCACCAATGAAAAGCATCAAATGTAAAACCAATTGCCAATCTGGCCTTCGCCAATCGGCCTCGCCACAGCACTTCCGATGCTAGTTGAACACGCTCG